>OX457043.1:34326779-34489279 GCA_949752735.1 Lumbricus terrestris
TTCTTCCTAACCAATTCTCTTTCTCAATCAACGTCTTCCTTGTGTCCAGTCTTACATTTCTTCCCGATCATCCGCCATAGTATCGTTTATCAACGGCTTCCTCCTTTCCGTCCAATTCTTCCAGGACCCTGCTTCTTCTTCTTCTCACCTACTTCCTCCCCGCATCATCATCATCATCATCATCCCACTCCGCTGTCATTAAACCAGGCAACGCTGCTGAAGGATCTCATCCAATCATTTCATTGAAAAGAATCAACAGAGTCGACGCAGAAATAGAAAAACAATGACATCCTCTACATTCACCTTTACGTTAGCAACCCATCCTATCTTTCATCCTTCTTTCCCCTTAATTCTTAACCCTCCCCATTCTCTTCGCTGCGTCTTCATTCCTCCCTCCCTCCTTCCTTCCCTCTCTCTGTCTCTTTTCTCTGTCTGTCTGTCTGTCTGTCTCTCTCTCTCTCTCTCATTCCCACCCTGTCTTTCCGCTTTTTCCCTGTCTTATCCTTCCAGTCTTCGGGAAGTTCTGTGTCCATTCTGTCGTCAATTTTTCAGTTTATCTTACTCCACAGCACCCGCCTTCTCCTTCTCCTCCTCTTCTTCTTCCTATGGTCGCTCCTTCTTTCTCTTCCAATCATCCTCTTATTATTCTTCCTTCTACTTTTCTTCCTCCTCCTCTTTTTCCATATTCTTCCTCCTCTTCCTCTTCTGCAACTTCCAGTAGAATCGCTTCGCCTTCTTGCTTCAACTGAAAGCCACCTGGTGAGTGGAAGCGAGCTCACCTCTGCTTACCCTTTCCATTCTCCTCTTCGCTTATCCTTTCCCTTCTCCCCTTCCTCTTCCTTTTCTTGCTGTTCCCTATTTGCTCATCACCTTCCAATTCTCTTCATTCCTGCTCCTCCAGCACACTCCGCCCATTCCCTCGCTTTCTCCTTTCTGTTTCTTTGGTGCACTCGGGTTTCTTCCGATTAGAATCAGACGCTGTGTGTATGCGTGCATGTGTGCATGTGTGTGTGTGCATATGTGCGTGTGTGTGTGCATGTGTGCATGTGTGTGTGAGTGCGTGACTGCTATCCAACTGTTTCGCGTAGCATGATGTTAACGATGAGCTAAAGGTCTCGCGATAGGAAACAGAGAACCAGACCGTTTGCGAGATCGATAGACATCGAGAGCAAGAGCGAGAGAGAGAGAGCGAGAGAGAGAGACAGAGAGAGAGAGAGAGAGAGAGAGAGAGAGAGAGAGAGAGAGAGAGAGAGAGAGAGAGGGAGAGAGATCGAGACAGACAGACAGAGAGAGAGAGCGAGAGAGACAGAGAGAGCGAGCGAGAAAGGACGAGGAAGAGAGAGACCTAGAGGGTGAGAGACAGAGAGAGTGTGCGAGAGAGAAAGTTAGAGGCAGAAATGGAGCGAGACAGAGAGTGTGTGTGAGAAACAGAGAGAGATAGACAGACAGACAAGACAGACAGGCAGACAGAACGACAGACAGACAGACAGAGACATAGCGAGAGAAGACGGAGACAGAGAGACGGAGAGAGAGGCGCAAAGAGCGAGAGTTTGTGTGTGTGTGTTTCAATTATTCAATGGATTAATCACCGTCAAAAAATAGACAACGAATACGATTATTATGTGCGATTATTACGAATCTCGTGATGGGCGGATCATCGATTCTGCATCCGTCGAGTATTAAAATTAATCGACCGATTTCTTGCATCTTCTTCTTCTTCTTCATCTCCGCGGTTCTTTCACCGAATTCGAGAGATGCTGAGACGGAGTAAATCGTTTGCTGTGAGTAGAACGATTCGAAGAATAGCATATATTATACTTGCGCTATAAAATCGACAATCGTTTTGTCCATCCTATTATTACCTTCATCGTTGCTATCGACATTTATTGGCTCATCTCCCCCACTGCTACGGTCAGTATGCATTGCATAGCTTATGTATTATGTAGGCTACGCCATAGACATCCAACGTTTAATATATGATGGCTGTTGGCTAAGAATGCATGTAGAATGCGCGTGTGTGTACCGGTATATACAGGTGGGCCATAAAAATGCCCCTACGGTTTTTTGCCAATATCCTGTTCAAAGTAAGAATTTTAAAATTAAATTTGACAGGCTTAAAGATAATTCATATTTACATATTTCGGCCATTGACATCCTACGTTTGAATCTCAGTGTTGTACAGTAACGAAGTAAAAGTAACGCGTTACTGTACTTAAGTAAAAGTTTGAATACTTTCACATGTAACGAAGTATCAGAAAACCTAAATACTTTTACATTCAACGAAGTAAAATTTTACCCATGTTTCAGTACTTTTACTTCATTACAATTTATGTGACACTCGTTACAATGTTTGTTACTTCAATGCGCTAATTGACACTTCGTTACGCTGAGCTGAAACAGCTGATTTATGTTTGTATGCCTAAAAATAGATTTTCGATGGGTGGCGTACGCTGGATGCACTGCCATCTCTACAGCAGAACTAGTCTTCAGCTGTGCATTGTGCTAAAATGAATAAGAAGCGTGCGTACATGTAGTAGACTCAACGATTTCGAGAATTTAGTATTTTTTAAGGTAAATAATCGATTGAGCTATAGAAAGACTCGATACTTTTACTTTTTACCTAAAAAGTATTATTTGAAGGGGATACTTTTTACTTTTACTCATAGTTGTAAAAAAACTTTTTTCGTTTTTTATTCTCTCCCAAAAAACGTGGTTTTTTGTTTTTTTTTATTTTTCCCATCGTTTGTTATCGTTTTTTTTAATTTTCATGTAACTTTATTTAATTATTTACTGCAGTGGTGTAGTGGGGCTGGGACGCGGGGGGACGCCGTCCCCCCACTTTTTTGCAAAATTCTGGCAAGGTTGCACTTTTTCATACAGTTTCTACTTCAATTTCCAGGCGTCCCCCCACTTCAATTTCCAGGCGTCCCCCCACTTCATTTTTTAGGACTACACCACTGATTTACTGTCTAATATTATTTTCTTTAAATTAATTTTTTGTCTGATATTGCATACGTTTTCACCGTACTCTCACTCAAGGATGCAGCTAACTATAGGGTCTTTATGTAATTGTTTAAGGCAGCGGTTCCCAACCCGTGGCCCGCGGGCCAAAAGTGGCCCGCCTGTCCTACAAAAATGGCCCGCAGCGTCTCAATGAATTAAGAAAAACATATGCAAAAATTTACAATTTGGACATGATAGAATACATATAATTCTTTTCTATTACAAATTATTTTATTTGGACGTTGATAAATCGAAACAAACATTTTTTAGTCAATTATAACCACTTTTATACGCCTCTAGTTAATTAAATTTTAGCCTTGTGGCCCCTAATGTCCTTCAATTAAGAAAAAGTGGCCCTCGTGTCCTACAGTTAAGAAAAAGTGGCCCAACAGTCAAAAAAGGTTGGGAACCACTTGTTTAAGGCATCATTTGAGAAATACATGTAGTAGATCCCTATGAAATTTGTAAGAGTAATTTTGATATAAAATGCATGGGCCTATAATTAATATTTATAGGTAACAATTTTAAGTACAAATGTACGATATATAATTTAGTACACATCTGTGGTTTTTGCTTCTGATTAGATTTTAATTGTGTTATGTCGATCAGCATAAACTTATAATGTGGACTTATGTCTACAATTTAAATTTGAAAAGATTTCAATACCTTTAATTTGTCTGAATTTCTAATTAAACCAATGTTATAAGAAACAATAACTGTGGTAAATTAATGTTACTTGTACCAATTATTTTGGCCTAATAATAAAGTTGTGTTATCTGCAGTTTCTTGATAAAATTGCATAAGCAAGGCTTTTAAGCTGAAAATTAAATTTCAGATGCAGCAAGGTAAATTATTTTCTCTTTCCGTTTTTTGTCGTTTTTTGTCGTTTTTTGTTATTTCGAAAAAAACGACGTTTTTCCGTTTTTTATTTTATTTTCATCGTTTTTTTACATCTATGCTTTTACTTAAGTAATATTTGTGATGAGTACTTTTACTTTTACTTAAGTAATTAAAATCAATTTCACTTTTACTTTTACTTAAGTACATTTACCTGATACTTTCAACAACACTGCGTTTAATATATAATGTCCATGGGCTAAGAATGCATGTAGTCATGCAAGTGGGTCATAAAAAAAAACCTACGGTTTTTTGCCAATATCTTGGTCAGAGGTAAGGATTTTTAAATCAAATTTTACAGGCTTAAAGATCATTCATATTTACACATCATGGCCAGATATCATCAAGATATTTCAAACCGAACAAAAGTTATGGCATTGTTAGTGAGATCACCCACCGCTTTTTGACGATTCAAAAACGTAGCGCAACAAAAAGTAGCCAAAACGATTTTATTAAGTTATGTCTCAAATAACTGCTATCAAATGAATTTGATAGTGCTTCACAACTTGCGTTCAATATGTCCACTACCAGTGCTCAAACTTGTAATGAATCTCTTTGTAAAGTTCTTGGTGGCGTTGTTGGTGTGTTCCAAAGGTGAATCTTCCCATATCAACTCCAATGCGACGATCAATTCTCTTATCGCTCTTGGTTTTGGTAGCAGATTGTGGTATTTCTCCAGCATAGCCCTTCACAATTGATTATCAATCCATCGGGTTCAAGTCCGGAGATTTGGGACCATTGGCTTTCTCAATGAAACCAGAACAATCGACATTGAGCCGATCTCCTTTCATCCACGGCAAATCTCTTAACCCTCTGCTTAACTCCTAATTTCTGTGCTCTCCCTGTTTATCAGAGTAAACGTTGGTCATATCCTTATATCTCCAGGATCTTGCTCATGAGTTGTCTGAATACACATTTTGTCTGTCATTGAAACCTTGGCCATTTTCATTTTTTTAGATATTTTAATTTCATTGATTTAGTGGCAAAATTATAAATCTGACAGATTCCTTATTTAGGCCTACCAACTTGATCGTCATCTTCCTAAGTGACTTCACAGTGAGGTGCAGCTACGCTGGCACCCTGTTTCTTTTTCAAATAACAATGATAATGATTATCTGGCAATATCAAGACTTTTTGATAATAATTATTTGAAAAGAAACTTAATAAATCGTGTTTTTGCAACTTTTTGTTGCGTTGCGTTTTTGAATCGTCATAAACAGTAGGTGGTGGTCTCACTAAAAGTGGTATAACTTTTGTTCTGTTTAAATATTTTGATGAAATCCGGCCATCATGTGTAAATATGAATTGTCTTTAAGTCTGTAAAATTTCATTTCGAAATTCTTGCTTCTGCCCAGGATATTGGCAAAAAACTGTATTGGGTCTTTTTTATGGCCCACCCTGTGTATGAATGTATGCAAGCGTGTGCACTTCTGTGTGGGTTTGCGTCCATGTATGTATGTGTATGTACGTAGGCTGGTTAGTAGCTATACCAGTAGGTATACAGTGAGAGACTCAAGTGACTTCCCAGCATAATATTTTATTCCTGGTTTGCCTTATAACATTTGGCGATTCATGAATCTTACGGTTCTCGTTCTAGATATGCAAACTTTCTTTCTAGTGGCACGTGGAAACGAAGCTCTTCATTCGTTTTGCAAAGTAATTGTCGGCTTTTGTATTAGAGCCTCTTCTTTTCCGGTCGTTTCATAATTATTCCTCTAATAATTACGCTATAGGCCTAACTGAGATCTTTTACAACCAATAAGTTGCGCGCATGAGTTCGATCCCCATGCTTCTTTTGTTGTTGTTGCTCTTGCTGCTGCTGCTGCTGCTGCTGCTGCTGCTGCTGCTGCTGGTGGTGGTGTTGAAAGAATTAGTTCATATTTTGCTATCTATTTTATGCCAATTTAGAATCGCGTATGCCTTCTTTATCTTCTTCTTATTCAATTCGATTGAGTTTTTCTTCTCTTCTTCTACTTCTGTTCATTTACGCGCTAAACTGCATGCTTCGTCTTTTCTGCGTCTTCTTCAAATAGTTCTAATAGACTTATCTATACATGTTATTATTATTATTATTATTATTATTATTATTATTATTATTATTATTATTATTATTATCATCATCATCATCATTATTCGACAAAATCTGGTTTGACAAAAGAGCCGCGGAAGGCCACGGCATTAAATTGTTATTATTATTATTATTATTATTATTATTATTATTATTATTATTATTATTATTATTATTATTATTATTATTATTATTATTATTATTATTATTATTATTATTATTATTATTATTATTATTATTATTATTATTACAAAAATGCCCAGAGCAATATAGAATCCATCAGGGACTTCACTATTAACTATTGCTATAAAACCTGTTTGGAATGGCCCTATCCTTCTACTTCCTGGCTGGTGAAAGTGGTGCCCCTGAACGCTATAACTAGCATTATACTGTGTTAAACCTTTGTATTGTTAACGAGAGACGCTGGAAAAATAATAACATTATTATTATTATTATATTATTATTATTATTAGTCTATTACGCCTATAATTATCATCAGTCTATTATTTGTTTGCCCCGAGCTACATATTATTATGTTTAATGGCTGATGATATCCTTTAAACACTTCTTGCGCTTATTCTTCTGCATGCTTCCCGAAGTTTCTCTGAGATTCTATTCTGTCCGTTTACTTTTCTTCTTCAACTCTTTATCTTCAATTCCTAAAATCCAATCCTCAAATTAGTTTCGATGAAATGCAACAAATATAATTTTATTATAATATCAACAACAACTATTCTCCATTCACTCTCCTCGGCCTTCTGTCCCGTCCTATATCTATTCGTTCACGTAATTCCATGTCGCCTTTTATTTGTCTATCTTCCTTCATTCTGGTTGGTTGGTTGGTATCTTTCTTTGTCTGCTTGTTTGTATCTCTTGTGCTCTTCTCATCTCTATTCATCTCGGACGGACGGACGGACGGACGGACGGACGGACGGACGGACGGACAGAGGTTACTCCTGTGATGACAGTAACCCGTGAAATCGTCGGCATGCCTTCGGCTGAAACTAGGTGCTTCTTGGGTTTCATGTTCTGCTCTTGTTTCCTTCGTTCTCTCGTTCTGTTTCCCCGTTCGTCTGTCTTTGGCCGCCGCTGGTTCCGTTGTCTGCAAACGTCGATCATGAAATGCAGACACCCATCATCATAAACAAGAACAGAAGCTGTCTGTTTCTGAACAGCAGCAGCAGCAACATGCAGCCTTTGGCTTCTGTTTCTGCCTAGATTACAGCCTGCTGTACTGAACTCACTTCTACTATCTGCACCAGATTCAGGAGATTTCGCTTTACTTCCTTACATTCATCGTCCAACTATTATATAGTTGCACTATTATAGACGTATCAACATTTAGCCCTGCTGTGACTATGACGAGAGCTAATAGGAACCCGAAGACATTTTTGATTCATTGCTTAGTAAGATCATGTTGTCTATTTCCTTTACATTGGTAATTATAACACGCGGTGTTGATTTGTCAGAGAAAAGCTTTATTCTCACGAATAATAATAATAATAAAAGCGACTTTATTATTATTACTTGCAATTCCACAACTCTATAAACTCCACGACTCCACGAGTTATCCGCTAAAACAAACTTCTTCACTTTATTCTGTGGCTTCAATTCTCTAAGAAGTTATATCATAGTTGTCATTCTGAATCATTTAATCTGGCCATTTTCGTGTTTATAAAATTAAATGAATCATGACCTCCCAATAGACAGTAGGCTATAGGCCCACTTTGATGACTTGATCAGAAGTTCTTGCAGTGGTCTTCAGCTTACTAAAGTATAATATCTCGATCAATGTGTATACGTCTAATTACTTCACTCGTTGATCTGTAGTTATTGCTGTTTCGTAAAAAGAACAAATCGCAGTAAACTGGCAACAATTAGTGATGCAAAAATTCAAAGATAAGCGACTAGGCCATTAGCACACACAAAAAGTGTTGCGCGGTGGTGTAGTGGTTCGGTGTCCTGGAGCCGGAGGGTTCCAGGTTCGAATCCACCTCAAGCCGCCCCTTGGGACATTTAATTGAGCCAGTTCTTCGCTCGCAATTGCTCATGGACTTCGGCGTGAAACTCCGATGCAGTGCCTGCGCTGTAGTTGGGAGCGCCTCTAAGTAGTGAGCTTGAGGGGGCGCTTTAGCAAAATGCAACAAATAGAGATTTAAAAAGACACAGACATACAGACACACAAACACACACATGCACATATGTGTATATATGTTGTGTGTATGTGTATATGTATATACATAGATCTATACGTAGGGCCTATAGCTGTCGATTTGAGTCTAACCAGAACCGTCTCAGAAATGCTCTATGCGCGCAAATCCTCTGATAACCGACAAACGACCGACAAACATTCCTCCGACCATAGCCAGAAATATATCTGTTTATAAAAGACGGCAACTAGTATCACTGAATTCTCTGATTTTTTCCCACGTAACACACGTTACCAGTGACACTATCTGTAGCGATGATTGGTGCAATAGAAGTCTATTTTCAGGGAAAGACTTTTCAAGGTCCCGCCATTCACTGCATGATGAGATGACCTTGTGAGCTTCGCGCAATGTAACAGACCATACAGAGACTAAATTCTGAGAATATTGTTATGACGTTTGTGGTGAATAGTTTTGGCCGTGAAATGATTAGACGTGAAATGATTAGACGTGAATTGATTGGCCGTGAAATGATTGGCCGTGAATGCGCTTTTGACTACCACCATGATCCGGCTGGAGTAGAAGGCCGTGTTACCTATAATTGCAGTCTGAAATCTAGTCTCTGAGGCGGAGAAGTGAACTGGAACGATGACAGATCGATTAGAAGAGGCTTCTCTTTTTTTTGCAAACGGTGTTTCGTTTCATACATAAGTTCATTATCTTAACTCTTTGTGTTTCTAGAATGTGAAAAGCAGAGACGGAAAGAGTAAACGGTCGACGGAAGATGTCCTTCCATCTTACTACACGTCGTCCGGTGGAGGAAGCCTCAACCGGTCGGAGGGTCTTCGCAAATACAAAGCCACGAAGTCACCTGGAAACAGAATCCCCTTCCTCTTCAATCCCTTCAACAAGGGGGTCAGACATCTTTGTACCGTTCTACTTGTATATATATATATTATAATATCATGATATTATTATTATTATTATTATTACTATGAAAAAACCATCATTTATTTTCAAAACCAACAGAGCAACATCAACTGGCTGGAACTGATTAACGGTGAGCACTAGGCTAGACACTAGCAAAATGTGCTAATTGTATTCCCACAGATGCATGCAAAGCCTAATACATAATGCAATTATTGTTGGTATGGCTGGTCGTCCTCGACTCCGGTTGGTTGTGTGAAAGTGCCCCTGAATGCTATGGCGTTGAATCTTTGAGTGCATATCGATAGCCGTTGGAATAAGTGCACAGTCTCACGAGGGTCACCAGAAGCGGCGGTCATACGGCGCCCCAGCTCAGACAGGAATTCGCGACCTGACCGATTGATGGGGCCCAGCGATTCGATGGCGATGGGGACGAAGTCGTGGGTGGCCGGGAGTGTTGAATATTTGGCGCACTTCCGGTTTGCGGCGTGTTCGGCTGCCCCACCGGGCATTGCAGCCGAAATGTTGAGGTAGGAGGCAGCACAAGTGTGGATGGATGTTGCATCCCATGCGACATACTTGCCCCTCGCCCAGGGAACCAGTGTTGCTCCGTCCGGTCTCTTGCCATCCGTGCGGATCAGGCCCGGTGGCTCCTTCGTGCTTGGAATGTCCGATTTTACCAGTGCTCTCCATATGATGTCATTCATGGCGAAGTGGTGTGCCGCTCTACCCGCAGATCGTCTGCAGACAAACCCGTGGTTGCCTCCGGGATCGGCGGGCTCGCCACACTGGCATTGATGAGGTGCACAAAGATTGAGTCCTAACCGAAGACCCACCGCGACTCGCACGGCCTCGTTGCTGAGGCCCAAACCGCACGAGACCACGGGAACCGTCGAGAGCCAGTCTCCCGCGTGGGGTGATGCCACAGCGCCCAGCCTTGCCCGGCTTAGAGGGTCGGTGTTGGCGGACCACACTGCAACCTTGTCAGCGTCAGTCAGAGGCCTGTCCCAGGCCTTCTGGCTGGTAAGGGTTGGCTCTTCTCCTCTCGGACGCGTTGTTTCGCGGGCCTCCAGGATTTCCACCGCGTAAGCGTCGCTCCACGTATCCACGTTGAGCACGGCGTGCACGAGCGACTTGGTTGATGCAGCTGAGGCTAAATAAGCTGATGAAGCCAGCATCGAAACGCGTCTGAACCCGAGTCCGCCGTCTCTGATCGGAAGAGTGGCCTGGATCCACTGCAGATCGCTGAGCTCGATGTTAATGATCTTTTCCAGTCCAATCCGCATTTGTTCGTCCATCTTCACTAGTAAGGGATGATTCCAGCACGGTGCCACTCTCAAGAGATATGTCATTTTGGCCGCTCCAAAGCACGACCGCAGCAGCATCAGTGCCGCCTGAGCCTGGAGACATGCCAGGTCGCTCAAGGCCCGTTCGAGCGAATTGCTGTGCTCGAGGAGCGCTTCGTCCAGGGCCTCCCCTTTGAACAGTGGGGCGCCGAGGAGGACCAATGAATCGCGGTCCATCCTTCGGAAATCATCAAATTCCTCACCCGCTAGTTCGACCTCCGAGTAGTATTCGCACTTGTTTCTATTCAAACAGATGCCGAGCGAGGTTTCCAGCTCCTTCATAACGGACAGGTCATGTCGCATATCTTCCAGCCTTCCGCCCAGCGAGAGGTCGTCCAGGAAACCGAGTCTGAAACCGGACCGCAGCGATTGTAGGGTCGACTGCAGCGGCAGACAAAACAGCAGCGGGCCCAAAGGGTCACCCTGTTGCGGCCCCATCTGTGACCGTACCTCAAAGGGCCCAAACTGTAGAAGGGATTGCGCCGAGTACGCCTGATGGATGAATGCGTAGAGTTCCGGAATAGTGTCGTGGACTGTCTTTAACATGACGTCTCTCCGCAGGGTGTTAAAAGCGTTTGCAAAGTCGAGTTTTACAAAGACGTGATCCCGAGGCATATCCGAAACGTAGCTTCTGGCGGCGCGAGCCGCCGCCTCGGCGCCTCCCGGTGCTGCTATGCCCACCTGGAATGGGGCGAAGAATGATCCCAGCCGAGTCAAAGCGTACTTGTTGGCGCACTTTGCTGCCAGTCTTCTCCAGACGTATCCGATCGCTATTGGCCGGAGCCCTCCTGACTTTTTGGACAGGGCGATGAGAGTGCCACCGAACAGTATCTCCCGTACCTCCTGCGGGCATTCGCCCCTCAGCATCACATTGATGAAACATGTGAGTGCCTGGAGGAGAGTTTCTGATGATTCGCGGTTGTTGAGCAGATCAAGCAGGTGCTGGGGACGCATTCCATCCGGCCCCCCGGAAGACCCAACCGGGAAAGATCTCACCGCGTCCGCAACTTCTTTCTCCGTCACTTGGAATGGAGCCGCTTGCGCCGCGTCTGGCAAATCAGCCAGGTTATCCGCCCAGTTGTCCAACGGATGCCTTTCCTGCATGGCTGCGAAGGACTCTGGCGACGCCTTGACCGGGTTATCTTGACTGCAGAGGATGCGGGTGGCGGCTCGAATATTGCCCTCCTCGAGTTTTGCACCAACCGCAGCCAGGCGTAGATCCTTGGCGCTCTTGTATCTTCGATCGGGGCCATCTTCCCGCTCGCCCTCGTCCCTTGTCAGCAGGACATCGTGGTTGGCGATCCGTTTCTTGATGATATTGGCCGTGTTTCGTCTGCGGCCCGCACGCGCTGGCTGTGTCAGGATGTTTGAAGCAAACCAGATCAGTTTGCGCCACTCCTCGATGCCATCAGGGTGGTTGTTTATGGACTGCAGGATGTCAGAGAGGGCCCTGGAGCATGCGAACCGGGCTCCTTTCAGGATATGCTTTAATACTTTGCCGTTGTTTTGTCTCGGGTGCTGAACCAGACCATCACCCGCGACCCGGGCGTCAAACATTGACTCCAAATCTGCTGAGGCAACAGAGCGAAGACTCCGCGGGTCCACCGTCCCTAGCCCCCCATCGCCGACGACCGATACAGAGCCACCTTCGACCTGACCTCTTTGCGACTGCGCCGAGGTCAGCGGCGGCTGCCGTGACCCCGGGCACGGGCTGTTCCGTGGGCCGTGAACGTGTACAGTGCCATCGCGCAGGTGTAGCTGTCTGACCGCCAGGCAATGATTGCACACACCGCTGGCCTTGCTTGATGTGTGCACTTCACCAACGCTGGTCTGTGATTGGCTGGACCATCTCGGCATGGCTCTAACCCGTTTTATACTGATTTATCCTGGATGTAAACAAATTACGTTTCAAATGACCTTAAGCAAACGACTTTAATGCGTTGCTAAGCAACACGCATTGTGACGTCATAGAAAGTAATAACTGATTTACCGGTTTCTTAAATCAAGTAATAATCCAGTTTCCAGCTCAATGTCCGCAAACTTAACTTACAGCCATTCAAAAATCTGAGTGCAACTTAATAAAATATCCAGATATTCCATGTCCTGGAATCAGGAGAAAAGCAACGGTATTAAAAACGAATTCTGACGATATCGTTTTACTGCCAAAAACGTTAAATCTCCGAGAGCGCTAAAACCAGCGACTGATTTGCAGCGCTACGGTTACTATTATTATTATTATTATTATTATCAATGATTATTATTATTATTTTAAAGTAAATTCAATGTTAAATATAAGCAAACGGCATCTAAACAGATTCTTCATTTTCTTTGGGAAGATCTTTAATTGGACTTGGATCACCATTTAAAGAGGGCCTAAATCTATGATAAGTAGGTAACCGACCATAGGGTCTATGACTTACGAAAGAGACTATTAAGCTACCAAAATAATCCAGATGCAGAGGGCATACTTTACAGTTAATGTAGCCTACCTTTAGTACATAATAATGCATCTGGTCGGCCTACATTTAAGCTCTGCATGGAATAGTGATGCACTGAACGACCTACAGACTGCCCTATATACCTTCGTTGCTAAGGCGGTGTGTGCTGTAGGTTACATGAGAAAAAAAACAAGGATAAAATGGTCAAAGTGCCAAACCGTTTAGACAATTTGCCACTTTCGACCTAAAACTACGGCTGTAGCCACGACAGCTGCAGAGACATTTTATCCATTACATGGGCGCGGTAGGCACTGTGCTTAGGCTATATGCGAACTTTCAGGGGTCTACGAGAGTCTGGTGGCGCATTGGATAACACACTGGCATGGAGATCAACGGAGCTGAGTTCGAGTCCCGTAGGATAGACGTCCGGGTCGGGGACCCGGTATTGATTTTCGTGACCTGCCATAGCCGGGTCTTAGCCGGGTCGTATGTTTATCATTTAGGCATCTATTTATCATCAGCTCGAAACCAGTTATACAATTTTTAACATATGCATTCAACGAACGTCAAAAAGGATCATCAGATTTTAAAGATCTATTGGTGAAATGTATTCGCAGTTTCAAGACAAAAACTAAAAAAGTCATCATTAAAAATTAAAGGGTCGCCGAGAAAGAAGTTTCGGACATCGGGTCTCACCGCAATCCACCTTGCACCCGGCTAATTTTCAAAATTTTCATCAGCCCTGACTGAAGGCTGTCTGTTCTGTTAGTAGTTAAGATTGATGTTAATTAAGATAACTGCATCGCTGTATTGGCTACTATGTTTACCGGTTGCGGTCGGTCAGCAGGATTATTGAATAAAAATTTATTATTATTATCTTGTTTATTGACAATTGTAGACGCTAGATGTCATAGCGCATTCGGTTACAAAGGTTAGGCTATACATGAAAATAGGACTATTTTTATTTTGTTCTCACAAGGAAGGTTACTTTGCTATTTTCTATATAAAACTTTTGTTATAAGCTTAGGCCATTGTTTCTACCATCTATTAGATCAGTGGCGTAGCAATAGGTTGTGCAGCTTGTGCAGTGCACAAGGGTCCCCGGCTGTTGAGGGGCCCCCCGCCGATCAGAGTCAATTTTGTATTTTAAGAATTATTCATAATGTGTACTGTTTATATCCACATGTACGGCGGTGTGGCGTTGCAATGAATTATGCGGACTGCGCAAGGGACCCCTTGCTGGCAGTCAGAGTCAAGTTTTTTACATTCAGATTATTCAGAGTGTAATCAAGTCTACATCTATTGTAGTGATCAGTGTTGATCAGTGCTGAGGTGGTGGTGGATATTGACACCGAGCAGAGAAGCGCTTCGGAAACTATGGTGGTCAGTGGCGTATCCAAGGGGGTTTCGGGGGTTAAACCCCCATTGGCTTAGGAAAAAGTTTTTAAGGTTATTTATCCACTTAAATAAGAAAAACAAAACAATTGCTTGATAATTACCTGATAATAATACTATGGCGAAATTAATATTATCACATATATTATATTACAGATAATACATGTATATGTGGTATTATCATATAGAACAGACACTGTGACGTCATAATGTCAGTTGCCTAGGTTACCGCGTTGACCAATCCACTCAGACAGAAGGTTATAAAAGAAAGCACGTTTGCCTGTATAGCATCGTTAAATGGAAACTACTACTATACTGTATAGAATCTCATACGATCGCCCTGAGCAACTCCTGGCGGGGGGGCTTTACAATACCTGCCAGGGACCCGACTCATCGGGCTTCGTTGCATGTATATCTCGAGATTCTCGAGATATAATGAACTCCGATGGATCGGGGTTTACAATTGTTTTGCTATTTATCCACTTAAATAAGAAAAACAAAACAATTGCTTGAAGTAACAATTGTTTTTCTTACTTTATTCCCTTTGTTACTTTATTTCAAGGCCGTAACCAGGATTTGATTTCGGGGGGTGTTTCACTCACCAATTTCCCTTCCACAAAAAACTGATGAACTTTTTCAGTCATCCGGCATATTTCGGGGGGTGTTTTCATGGTTTTATTTCATGGTTTTTACATCATGTGCTCATAAATGAATTATATTATTTTTCACATTTTCCATTTCGGGGGGTGTTCAAACACCCAAAACACCCCGTAGCTACGGCCTTGCTTTATTTCCTTTTTATTTGCCGTACACTGTTGGGTTGGTGTCAGGAAGGGCATCCGGCAAGGTCATAAACCCCCAACCCCAATCATAAATTCCTGGCTACGCCACTGATGGTGGTATACCAGCTGCATCACCAAAGGATTCAGGAGCGAAGGCATCTCAATTATATTTTGCGCAAGGAAATTCGCCCAGATTAAAATTTTAACATTTCGGAATTGTTGGTTTCTTCTTTTAGACTTATAGAAGACTATTGTAGCAACCGAGACTTGAGTCACTTCAGATTATACCAGTAACCAATTTATTATATTGTTTCTTTTTTAGTCAACTAGCCCAACTGTTTGACAGAATTTAAGCGTGGATTATGATAATTCATGCATCAACAGATGAAACAATGTTTTTTGATATATTTTGTCAGGTACTCGAATTCAATATTCTCTGGACCTGAAGAAATAAAAAATAATTATAAAGACTAACGTGAGAAAATAATTAAAATTGTAATGAGTTAATTTGTAATTTAAATTCGGGTTCGAAATAATGCAAATAGAGTCTATCGAAAAAGAGCCAGGCGTTTTTGCACATGCGGCTTTTTGTTTGAAATCGAGGGGTTCAAGTAATGAAGGGCCCACCACCGAAGTCCTGCACAAGGGCCCCAAAAAACCTTGCTACGCCACTGTATTAGATGATACTTAATAAGATCGTCTGTAGATGAGAGACGTGATGAGATGATGACGATGATGATGATGATGATGATGATGATGATGATGATGATGTTGTTGTTGTTGCTGCTGTTGTGCTGGTTCAGGTGCAGGATCACCACGAGCAACTCCAAACGATTCTACACAGATACACGTTGCACGGTCTGCCGCGGATCCCCGATCTGTACACGAGAGGGCGACCGTACTACGACCGGAACCTGTTTCGATTGGAGGACAACTGGACGGAGGTCGTGTCGAACCACGTCAGCCTCAGCAAAAGACAGAAGGACCAACAGGAAGCCATCTGGGAATTCTTGACCACTGAGGTCGAATACATCCATAAGCTCAAAGTCATCATCGATGTGAGTCATGTGATCATCAAGACCATCGAAAAGTCATTTCAATTCATCAGATAAAATATTGCTTATCAGGAGGCAAAAGAAATCTACTTCACTATACGTCTGTATCTCTTCTTCTTCTTCTTCTTCTTCTTCTTCTTCTTCTTCTTCTTCTTCTTCTTCTTCTTCTTCCTCTTCCTCTTCTTCTTTATCTACTTCTGCTTCTTCTTCTTCTTCTTCTTTATCTACTTCTGCTTCTTCTTCTTCTTCCTCCTCCTCTTCCTCTTCCTCTTCCTCTTCTTTTTCTTCTTCTTTTTCTTCTTCTTCTTCTTCTTCTTCTTCTTCTTCTTCTTTATCTACTTCTTCTTCTTTTCTATTCCTCTCTCTTTCTCTCTCTCTCCCTGTCTCTCTCTCTCTCTCTCTCTCTCTCTCTCTCTCTCTCTCTCTCTCTCTCTCTCTCTCTCTCTCTCTCTCTCTCTTCTCCCTCGCTTCTCTCGCTTCTCTCTTTTTCTCTCCTCTCCGCTGTCACCTCTTTCCATTTTCCATTTTTTTTATTTTATTTCATTTTCCACACAGTTATCTTTAAAGCTCAATATTTGTGTTTTCCTTTCTCTTTTTCTCAGTTTTCCCCCTTCTGTCAAAATAGCTATTCTCTATTTTTCATTCTCTTTTTATCTTAATCTTAGACGAGAAACACTGGACGATGATATGATTAGTCTTAGCGTTCCCGATGGCGCATTGGGTAACACACTGGCATATGAGGAACCGAGGTCGAATCCCGAAACACCCGTATGATAGGCGTGCTTTGCATATATGCTGCTGTTAGCGCCGATTATTGCCAGGGCTTTTTTTAGCGTGCAGTTGTACTCAAAATGTGCAGTTCTAAATTGTTTTGTGCAGTTGCAGAAGCACTTCTGTGCAGTTAAAACTAGCAAGAAAGGTCATTGTCCTCCGATAGGAAATAATTTAGGCCTACTATGGATGATTGGAAATGAAAGAAAGGGTTGTGCAGTTGTAAAAATTCCTTCAAAACACATTATAGATCTATAGTCTGTGATCTCTGTTCGTGTGATTCGCTGTGAATCGTTTCAATTGCATGATTTTTCACTGCAACCGGTTGCGGTCTGTCAACCGGATTCTTGAATAAAGGAAAGGAACTGAATGTTCGTCGTTTCAGGTTTTCTTCTGCTGTCTCGTCAACTTGCAATCCGAACACGTTCTCAATGAGGTAAGACAATTTGCAAATGTATCCTTGTTTTAAATTACTCTGCAATTCCTTCGACCAGTTTTTCAATCAGGCCTAAGTCGCGTCATCTGTAGCCTACAATAGTTTTATCCTCAAAGGTCATCCTCTCTTCTTTACCGTGTCTTGTGGAAGTTGACAACAGTACTCGTGATATATAGGCCTACCCAGTTCTTCTACCCGTGCGGATAAAATTGCTCTGCATTCGCCTACGCTTCAACAACTATATTGTTTTTGTTCTAGCCGAATAGATTGGCATGTAACAGTGCTGACTAGAAATGAATAGAATTAAATTCAAGTAAACTCAAGTCCAGCGAATGATAAATTAAAATAAAAGTATTCGAACGGTTCAGATTTATTTTGTCCACAGCACGCTATGTTATTTAATATGGCTGTGACCCATCTAAGCAAGAGTTTATGTTATAGACGATCTTGAGGTGGTTCTGATTCTCAGCCAATCTTGGTGCGACATCAGTCAAGTAGACTTATTGAATTATAGTGATGGATCCATCGACTTTACAATAGACTGATTGATTGGTTGAATGATTGATTGATTGATTGATTGATTGATTGATTGATTGACCGACTGATAGACTGACTGACTGGTTGACTGACTGACTGGCTGACTGATTTATTGACTGATTGATTGATTGATTGATTGATTGGTTCACCGACTGACCGACTGACTGACTGACACAGACTGACTGACTGACTGACTGGCTGAATGGTTTTTTGATTGACCGACCCACCGATTGATTGATTGATTGATTGATTGATTGATTGATTGACTGAATCGTTAGTCGCTCGTGTTTCCTCTGTCCTTTAGATCGAAACAGGAAAAGTCTTCAGCAACATCGTCGATGTCTACTATGCCACGTGTCACTTCTGGGTGAATCACATGAGTCAAGTGCTGCGGGTCGCTCGCGAAACACGGGAACCACTCAATCCATGTCTACTGAAATCAGGATTCCTTGTGGTCAGTCCTTCCATCTACACTTCTAGATATAATAGGCCTGCACGAAGTAGCCTTGTTTAGTTAGGGATGTCATCACAAGAAGGCGCTACATGCCTTTTGGAGTAAGCAATGCGATCGTCTAGAATCCAGTAACGTCAACCAATATGAGGAAGTTTCGTTTAGCAAACCGCTGCTGTATGCTTATCAGCTGACTTTGGAATGAGAGCATCATTGGTGTAAAATCGAATGCGATATATATAGGCCTACGGACCGCCAACCTGTGAGGACCCTCTGAAGGTCACATTTTAAAGTGTGTGGTAGCGAAATTCTTTGCTTGCATTCCCACTGCTCACCACGCATATAGAATCCTGGTATAACAGATGTGCTCAACTAAACTGTTATTCAGAGTTCCTAATGTTCGCCCAAACCACTTCAACCACTGTTCGTAAATGACTTTAATTCATCTATTAAATACATTCAATTGATAAAGCAAGTTTACAGGAAGAGTGACGAGCAAAGGCTCAAAAGAAATTGTTTAAACTATAAAGGAGCATCGTAAATGAGAATGAAGAAAATCTGTAGAGACTGAAATATTGAAAGCTGAGATAATTATAAGTGTTCAATGTTCATAATAAACGCAGAATGACACGTCCGAAGCTGCAGCCTTCATAAGCTATATTAGTTATTTGTAATTGTAATTGTAATTGTAATTGAACACCTGTATAGCGACGCTATAAGCTTACATGTATATGTAGAATATATATTTATATTAGCGTCTTTATTATTTAGTTACTCATTAACATTTAATCTTAGAAACTTAGAAGATGACAGACGAGACTCTATGATCTAATGGCTAGATCGATTCGTTCTGCTGTTCCCATTAACTTTCCATATAATCTAATAACATTCATCAGTAATACATGTAGTTCGATTAAGTTGTTTGTCGTCAATTTGATTTCTGTGATCAGTTTGACAAGATCTTTGAGCCATACACGAAGTACTGCCTTCAACACGAATCCTGTCTCGACTACATCCGACTGCGAATGAAAAACAGCGATTTGTTCAGGACTTTTATACTGGTAACATAATTTTAGTTGCATCGCTTCTTGCCTCCTAATTTTCGTGTCATTTCCATATCATAGGCTATAAATTTGAGCCACCTAACGCGCATAGTTTTGGCCGTCTGTAATAGCCTACATCAAGGCCCCTAGTTGCTATGAAAGAGTTTTAATCTGTTACAAGCTAAGGGTTTAGGTCTATACCGGTAAATAATTATTAAATGAGGGTCATTGCTTAGTGTTCTGCTACTGTAGTGTTCAACACAAAATCGTACTTCAAGGAATTTACTTGATCGACTTAATTATCGAGTTCCTTACTTCAGGATAGTTTAGTAGGCCTATCCATGAAATTTCTTACGTATAGGCCTACCGGTACTTAGGCGGAATAATGTTTTAATCGGTATGGTATAGTTCAGTTGTGACCTTTAGTTAGGTTTTTACTATGACCACTGCAGTTTAGTTTATACTTTGATCTGTGGGCGGTTTCCACATTGATATCTGACTAGGTTTCAACTGTTATCCTTATTTAGATATATCTACTGCGACCGCTAGTTATAGGTTTCTACTGCGAACTGTAGCTAATTAAGTGTAACGTCGTTGTGCTGTGTGTTATTCATCAGTGGGGTGAGACTCAGAAACAGTGCGAACGATTGAAGCTACTTGACCTAATCGTGAAGCCATGGCAGAGGCTGACGAAATACAAGCTGCTGCTCTACGCAATGAGGCGTCCATTGGAGAAGGTCGACTCCATCATCATATCATCATCATCATCGCACTCATCCTTACCATCCTCCTTCTCACCATTATCAGCAGCATCTACATCATCGGCGCAGGAACAACAAGAGCAAATGAGCGACATCAGCGAAACGGTCAGTTACGCCTCAGCTACACTTGCACTTTGCATGACTAACATGTTCACAACGTCAGGTATTCCAAAGACAACTACAAAGGCAATTTGGCATAGTATAATAGTATAATTATGGTGCCATTATTGTTAACAGAAGCGCAAACAATTGAGAATGGAGTCTCAAATGCGCGCATACATGCATCATTGAGTCTAACTTATAACTGAAAGGTTGACCCTAATTTATTTAGCGGGTTAGAGCCACATTTGCGTCTCCACTGTGCATTGGTCAATGCACAGAAATTCTTTGTGACTTTTTATTGGCTGTGCACATAGTGCTTCGTGTGAATAAAGTTGTTCAGTTGTCAACACCCATAACCATCAATTTGTTCAACCTATCACAATATACAAAGTAACGTATCATCATCATCGTCAGTGACTTTTCTGCGCCACTGAATCTGTGAGCGGCGCTATATAAATGTTCAATTACTATTACTATTACTATTACTATTACTATCGTCATCATCATCATCATCGTCATCGTCATCATCATCATCATCATCATCATCATCATCATCATCATCATCATCACCACCACCACCACCATCGTCATCATCATCATCATCATCATCATCATCATCATCATCATCATCATCATCACCACCACCACCACCATCGTCATCATCATCATCATCATCATCATCATCATCATCATCATCATCATACTAAGAATTAAAAAGTAATCCGTTGGAAACAAAAGGGAAGCCAGAAGAGACAGCACAGTCCCGCTGGTTATGGCCATCTTCTGTATACAAAGTACATAGTCTGTGCTTGAAATATTAGCATACGCTATGTAGATACGTTAAGATTCTAAGTATCTTGATACATAATGTATCTGTATGCGACTGTAAACATTTTAGTGTAAAATATCGAACCTTAACTAAGGAAACGCTCGTTCAAATGCTAGGTATAGCACTAAAGCCTATACATGTAGATGTGCACTTGCTGCTCTATAGGCGGAAACTCTGTCAGTAGCTGTTTTTATAGTTCAATTTTAAGAAGAGTTGGTAAAAAGAATCGCAAGTAGACCTATAATTAGACTAGTGATATTTGAGCTTCTTGTTGAAACTAGCTATTGCAATTGCGCAAATCTTGGTCGGTTTCATTTGGTTGGACAAGAGCAACAAAATTCGACGACTAGCAGAGATGTCTTCACATATACATCATGGGAACACCGATAAGATTTCCGTTGGTGGTAGCGCATAATCAATACCGATCAGGAACTATCGCAATAAGAACACGGAAGTTCTGTAGAGATAGGACGGTGCCAATCTGTTCCGGCATCTATAAGCAATGATGATCAACGCAGAGTAAACTCCGTGTGGTGGAAAAGACAGGCGAATGTAAATGCTATAGCCTACTTGATTGGATCCGACGCCTTGTCTGCTAGACGAAGACCTTAAGGCGAGCCGCGCATCAGAACGAAGAATAGATTAAATTTCGTGGCTCATCACCATGGTTACACAGTACTACACACCCATGGTCACGATGCCATTGCAGTCATCAAGGTGATATGGGACGAAATTTCTGAGTATACGCCTATAATTATATTATGAGGGCATGCGCTGCAGTCTTCATGACCTTTGCTAAGGACGAACAGCACTCAAGAGATGGATAGAGATCTAGAGGCAGAGATTCTAGTGAAGTGATTGAAATGTGGAGTTAGCGACAGTTGTTTGCTTGTCACCTAAGACCTAAGACTTTTGGTCCATTGATAAAAAAGTGGAGGTACGAGTTCGGTTGCCATGAGACCAAAGTGTGTGTGTGTGTGTGTGCGTGTGTGTGTGTGCGTGTGTGTGTGTGTGTGTGTGTGTGTGTGTGTGTGTGTGTGTGTGTGTGTGTGTGTGTGTGTGTGTGTGTGTGAAGGGAGACGGAGACAAAGAGACAGAGAAAGTGATGTAGAGGTGGATTTCCGTCTAATATGAAAGAAACTGAGGCATGGCTTAGTAAGAACATCTATATAAATACCGGTCCTCATAACATGAACTAATAATTTTAAAGCCTAGTCTATTATAGTAGTTATTCGCTATAATAAAGCGCGATAAAGAAAAGAAGTTAACTAAACACAAATCTCATTGTCTCATAGCAAATAATATATATTTGATCTCTAATAGACGTTATGCGATTCTCTTTTTGCCGTGTGCATGTAAGATTTAAGATGACAATTTTCGCTTTTTGCCCTTTTGCGCCTATTTCTCAACCAGAGTTCTCAGATACATTATACGTTTTCATTTGTCATATAACGGGTAAGGATTCAAAACAAATTGTCGAATAAAGCTGTGCCTTGGATTGCATGAGAAGGATGTCTTCGTAAACAGAATAGAAAAACCGCAGACGTAAAGGCCAATAATTATTTTATAGAATGCATTATACGTAGGGTCTACATCTTCAACTGCAAATTGTTATACATGTACTTCCGATTTAGCAATGAAGAAAACGACTGAGATAGGTTAAAAGCGTGGCGGACACTGCAGTTATATCCAGTCACGGTAAGCCTGTGATAATAATTATTACGGTATTTCGTTAGTATACATCGTATCATAAACGGATATCAGTCACGGTTCTGCAGAGATCAACCTGGATTAATCATCCTCGTCATCTGCTGCCCGACCTTAACTACCCGCCTCTTCTTCCTCTCTCGGAATTTTCGTGGGGCGATAAACCGGATAGTTCTGTCTTTTATGTTGCAGATCGAACAAGTTGAGAAGTTCGTGAACTATGTGAACATGTCGATGAGGAAGAGACAGGATCGTCGCCAGCTGTCCAACATGATAGAACGCATCGAAACCTACGACGCCTTCGACTCTCTCAGCGAAGAATGCGACAAGGTTAGTAGGCTAATGGGAGGGGGGAGGGGCATGGGAAGGAAGGGGGCACTTGACCGAGAAAAAATACGTCCAGGGCAATCATTAAGAGCAACCTTCATCAGCTCGAGAGAGAGAGAGAGTCAGAGACAGAGACAGAGACAGAGACAGAGACAGAGAGAGAGAGAGAGAGAGAGAGAGAGAGAGAGAGAGAGAGAGAGAGAGAGAGAGAGAGAGAGAGAGAGAGAGAGTCAGAGACAGAGACAGAGACAGAGACAGAGACAGAGACAGAGAGTCAGAGACAGAGACAGAGACAGAGACAGAGACAGAGACAGAGACAGAGAGAGACAGACAGAGACAGGAAAAGACCTCTTACGATGGGAATCAATAATTATCTCTTTGTTGAGTAAGATCTCCTTGAGAAAAGATAATGAGAAAAAAGAAGGACTGGTGGACCATAAGAAACAGCGGATATACATCAAACGTCCGGAATCGTGGCCACTCGGAAGGAGGCGAGGGGAGCCAGTGTACCTTCTTCAGCGCTCACTTGTCACTGGATGATTCCGGGTAAAACGAAAAATGATACTCTAACCGTCTAACGGCACAAGTGAAGATACATATAGGATGTCAGTCTTTTCAGATGGACAATACAGGAACAAAAGAAAAAGAGAAGACACAGAAGGCCAACAAAGAATGAACAGGAGGCGTTACGCCAGGGCATACATGGCAAGGCAAATGCCCTGGTAAAAAAAGTCCTTGTCGTTGCCCTGCCGGAATTTTCGCCCTGCCAGAATATATTTGGGCATATTTTCTTTATGTATAAGAAAGGGTTCAGCCTAAGGGATCAGTCAATCATGGTAGGCCTATAGTGTATAGGGGCGCTATATATATATATATATATATATATATATATATATATATATATATATATATATATATATATATATGGCAGATGCGGTAGCGCAAGATTTTAATTATGATCGCCATGATTTGCTTGTGCTAGCACGTTCGACATAAATCGTCCTCTGCTCTGCATGGTTACTTGAATGGCTGCCCTGGCTATTTGCCCTGGCTATATGCCCTGGCTATATGCCCTGGCTATTTGCCCTGGCTATATGCCCTGGCTATGCCCTGGCTAATAGTGGCTATATGCCCTGGCTATGCCCTGGCTATATGCCCTGGCTGCAAATATGCCTGGCGCCGTCAATGAGAATGAAGGACAGGCAAAGAGACAATGACAATAATGACAATAATGGACGTGTCACTCAAATTCGAACGCCGCGGTTTTGACATCAGTAAAAGCCACCTTAGCTAAACATGCTTCCTGCAGGAGCGCTGTAGATAGAGGTACAGTCAATGCTTTATGCTTCTTACCATCGAAGCCTAAGAAATCACTAGAAGCAGATATGGTAGAAGAAGCTGACGAACGAATTTCTTACCGACTGAGCGCCTGTGGATAAGTTGGTTCCCACAGAATTCGCTTTTATGGGCGCTGTAGAAGTTCAGCTTTTCCTATTGCGTTTACTTTGTGATGTTTGAACTTTTGTGGCAACGGAGCAGATGTTCTTCTGAGATGCTTAAAATAATCTAAATCTCTACTAAAGCCATAAAACAAAAGCCTTAATTAACCTTTGACCCGCGTACCTGTGTACTATTTCAATGATTTATTATCCTGTTTTTCTTGCCAGCTGGCCAGCGAATACTGTCGAGTGGACAACATACTGACCTGTCCAGTGCCTGGTTGCAGTCAGCAGGAGTTGAGAATATTACTGCTGGAGGGAAGCCTTAAATTAAAAGATGCCAACTCAAAGGTCATTCTTTCATTCTTTCATTCTCTCATTCAGATATACAATACAGACATCGATCAATACAGACATCGATCAATACAGACATCGATCAATACAGACATCGATCAATACAATACAGACATCGATCAATACAGACATCGATCAATACAGACATCGATCAATACAGACATCGACCATTACAATACAAACATCGATCAATACAGACATCGATCAATACAGACATCGATCAATACAATACAGACATCGATCAATACAGACATCGATCAATACAGACATCGATCAATACAGACATCGATCAATACAGACATCGATCAATACAGACATTGATCAATACAATACAAACATCGATCAATACAGACATCGATCAATACAGACATCGATCAATACAGACATCGATCAATACAGACATCGATCAATACAGACATCGATCAATACAGATATTGATCAATACAGACATCGATCAATACAGACATCGATCAATACAGACATCGATCAATACAGACATCGATCAATACAGATATTGATCAATACAGACATCGATCAATACAGACATCGATCAATACAAACATCGATCCGCCTCTGATGATTTCATTCGCTCTTTAAACAATGAGGAAGTAAGTATAACTAAGCGAGACAGATATAGACAGACAAGCAGTCGACCTGCCTCCTAGCCACATTCAAGATTCACATTCAACATTCAATTCGTTCTGTTCCTTTTGTCGTAAAGTGAGGGGCAAGGCCGTAGCCAGGATTTCATTTTGGGTTGTTTACTTGTCCACGAGCAAGCCCATATGCAACTCAATCAACTGACTATAAGGGGTTTGGAGGTGCGTCATGAGCTCTCATAGCAGGTTCTGCGTGGACGGCCAATATAATTATTAATTATACGTTACAAATTGTACTTCTTGCGTGTTAGTAAATGCATTACTTCATTTTTACATTATTTCATATCGGGGATTTCATACAGCCAAAGCAGCCCCCAGATTCGGTCTTGGTGAGGGATCGCTTTCTGAAGACTGTTCAGTTTCAGGTGTTTTGTATATCTGATGGTCTCCGTCACCCGTTTGACGCAAACAATGATTTGATTAATTAGTCTTCGCAAACAATGATTTGATTAATTAGTCTGCGTTAGATTAGGAATCATTCCACTGCTCAACCAAACATCGATCAAATGAAGGAAGCATAACTGGAAAACGCTCTTTCTCCGTGAACCTACGGGATAGCATGGAGCCAACGCTTATCTTTGAATAAGCCAAGGCTTTTATAACATGCATGGCCTACGGAATGAAGTGATTGAAGGCGAAGCATTGGCGCCTTCGATTACCGATAGAACTATAGCAGTATATGTCTCTCATGCACTCTCCAAAACAAGGAATTCTAATTAACAGAAATGTTTTGCTTCGGGGCTTTTAAAGGAATTTTTAGAACTGCGCGACCCCCTTCTGTTCCTTCACAGCCAATCGGAGGGCAATGACCTTTTTAACTATTTTTAACTGCACGGGAGTGCTTCTACAACTGCACCTAGACCTCTATCCATTTATAGCTGCGCGTTTTGTGTTGAACAGCATGCTGAATAGCCCTACTTTACCTGCATTTTCTGTAGCCTACAGGGTCCATAGCCAACCGATGCCAAAACTGATGTCTTTACGTGCAAGTTAACATTTAACTAACCAGAATTATTATAGCATAGTATAAAGTAAGTCAAAAAGTGTCAGATAGGCTACATAATTATCATAGTGCACGGCACTGCACCTATATATGCTAAGGTGATAATAATTACACTGATAGGATGAGGCAATGTAACATAAAGGTAATGTAACATAAAGGTAATGTAAAATGAAGGTAATGTAAAATAAAGGTAATGTAAAATAAAGGTAATGTAAAATGAAGGTAATGTAACATAAAGGTAATGTAAAATGAAGGTAATGTAAAATAAAGGTAATGTAAAATAAAGGTAATGTAAAATGAAGGTAATGTAAAATAAAGGTAATGTAAAATAAAGGTAATGTAAAATAAAGGCAATGTAAAATAAAGGTAATGTAAGAAAAGTGAAGATAATTAAGTAAGACATGGCAATCTAAACGCTAGATTTGTTTCATCGCAAACCACCTAAGAGTTAAACTTTGGTGCAATTATTTTGTCCATTGATACAATAATAATTATTATAATAGTCATTGTTAATTGTTTACATTGTCCAGATGGACGTCTATTGTTTTCTCTTCACTGATCTTCTGCTGGTGACGAAATCCGCGGCTAAACGCGGAGACAAGATACGGGTAATCAAGCCTCCGATGAGACTCGACAAAATCGTCGTCTACAGTCTCAAAGACATTTGTAAGTAGGCTATCGATCGACATCGTCTCGAGAAAGTTGTCTTCATATTTCTCCATTTTCGTCTATCTATTTATGAAGTTATAACCATTGTTGCAGCAATAAGAATCATTTCAATCAAAGTATCGTTCTCGTGTTTTGAAGGCAATGACCAATCTGGTCATTCTAGATTGCGCAATTTCCTTCAAATCCGAATACAACCGAAAAGTTGTGTTGAAACATCCGAGAACAGCAAATTAGGCTGCAGCTTAGCAATTTTTGATGATTAATTACATCTAAGAACAGGACAGCTTACTGCCTTACTGCTACCGTACGCACTACGCGCTTTCAGAAATGTACATGGATAACTGATATCGATAAGAGATAAAGAGAAGGTTATAGAGCAGACACGAATTCCAAAGTCTCACCGTTTATTTGTGTTGCGTTTTCAGCCAGTTTTCTGCTTCTGTATCTGAACGAATATCACATGGCTCAGTCAGCCTACACATTCCACGGAGACTCCAAGCTCTGGATTGAGAATATTACAAAGGCTCAGGTAAGACAAAACATCCGTTATAATTATGAGAAAACAGGCAAAGCAGGTAGGCTATTACGAAAACTGAAATGAGACTAAAGAGACCTCAATGTTAAAAGAACTGAAACATTGATCTGGAGACGTAATTCCCGCGGGGTGTGGATGCAGTTGTGGCTGTGAGTGTGGATGTAAGTTTGGATGGTGTGGGCAGATGCTGCAAACTGTAAACCAAAGCTCGAGGGTACGCGTACCCTAAAATAGAATACGTTAAAATACGTACGTACCTTTCAAAAAATAGAATACGCGTATGGTACGTACGGTACCATACATGTGCACGAAAATTTGTTTATGGCTTACTCGGGGACCCATAGCCAGTGGCGCGCTAGGGGGTGTAGGGGGACTAAGCCCTCCTGTAAACGGCTAAGACCCCCTAAAAAAGACCATCCCGGTTTTTTACATGCAAAACTGAAATATTTGCACGATTTTCGACCAGATGACCAAAAAAGATTGTCAGAAATTTTGGCGGAAGAAAATGGAAAAATTTCCATGAGATTTCGGCCGGATGACTTTAAAAAAAGGTCGTCAGAAATTTTGGCGAATGAAAATGGAAAATTTCCTCCGGAAGGCTTCAGCCCCCAAAGCTCAAATCCTGGCGCCGCCACTGCCCATAGCCTATATGTACGTTACAGTACGTATACATGCAGTCAACAGTATGCGTCATTTAAATCGGTATTTCCGGTACCGTAGCGTAGCAGTAAATTTAATTCGATAAATTCTTCTGTAATAATTAGGCTAATTGGATGCAACTGGTTAACCTTTTCCTTAGAGTTGGACTTTTAAGCGCTGCAGGAGAACTGAGCCGACTAACTGACATTAATTAGTACCGGTACATTAAGTGCAATGCATGCTGGATAAACATAGACGTACAATATAGCATTGCAGCAATTCACTACGCTGTGCACTTGTCTGTGATTGTTTGCTTAAATTAAATCGAACATTCTTATAATGAGCAATGACGAGGCTAACGTATTTTATTATTGTTTACGTACCCTATTTTAGGGTACGTTAAAATACGTACGTACCTTTCACAAAATAGAATACGTATGGTACGTACCCTCGAGCTTTGCTGTAAACTGTGCAGCTACAGTAGAGAGTCTGTATATAAGTTAATCAGCAGTGGTTAACTGTCGTCGTTGTCGTCACAGATCGATTACCGAGAGAAGCGCAGTCTGCACCTCACTCTGTCGGAGAGTCTCATCCTTGACATGTACGACGATGGAGACGACGACTACCCTCCGCCGTCATCGTCCGTTGAACGGCCATCGTCCGCTGAACCCGGCGTCGTCTCCAACGAAGCGCATCATCATCACCACCTGCAGCAGCCGAAAGCCACGCTTCAGCGATCACTGAGCTTCGTCAATCTCTTGAACCCTGCAGATGGACCGAGCAGGTCTCGACCCAAGTCGACCCTTCTCACGTCGACGCGTTCCAAGTCTCAGACCTTCCTGCCGGCCTGCTCCTTCTCGCGGCTCGACGACCCGAGCGACGCCACCTCCGCCATCACCTCCGCCGCCTCCGAGGTGGCAGAGACGAAGACCAACTACCTGAGTATTCCGAGGGCCCTGGCCAGCCTCTCCGGAATGTTCCGTGAGCTTCCATCTCCAGGTGATGACGACGACGACCAGGGACCTTCTCCGTCGTCCTTGGCTGATGACCTTGACGTCATTGAGTTGGACTGCGATCCACATCGAACCCGTCTCAACCAGCGACGACTGATGCGTGGAGAGCGGAGGTACCACACGGCGGATACGATCCAGGAGATGAAGGCCAGGAAGACGTCTCCCTCCGCCGCCTCCTCCCTTCACAAGCACCGCAGCTGGAACTGTGCTGGCGATGACCGGGTCCAGGCCGCCGTCGTCCGCCCCACCTGGCCGTCATCGTCCAGTGACTCGGTGCAGAGCATCCACAGCTCGAGCGGTGTCAGCTCATCCGGATCGTCGCTACGGATGAGTAGAGACAGCGAAATCTGTGAGGAGACGGAGAGCGAACTGCTGGAGGCGGACTCCATCTTCAAGATCGAGGGAGCCATCTCAGAGGACGAACAGGACCTGGAGGAGCTGGAAGGAGAGGAGGGAACCGAAGATGACAATCCGCTTCCGCCGTCAATTCGCTGCTACACGAAATCAGTGACTATCGGAACTCAGACTTTGCCATCAGCCGCCTTCGGTGATCTACCGTCGTTGTCTAAGACTTCATCTGCTTCCTGCACTGGTCGCTGTGACCGTCGGGTCTCAAGAGGCGCCTCCTCCTCTTCCTCCTCCTCCTCCTACTCACCCTTCTCGCATTCAATGCCCAACATCGCCGTCATATGCAATGGCGCCACAGACGACGATTCAAGGAAACCGAATGGAACGATGAGAATACGCAGACGACAAATGTCGCCAGCACAGATCCTACGAACGCAACCTTGGACGACGACCGTCAAAATTTCGTAAGCAATCTATCGCAATAGACTCAATGATAACACATCAATAACACATCAATCCATTCAATGATCACACATCAATTAATTCATTCAATGATCACACATCAATTCAGTTGATGATTGCACATCAATTCATTCGATGATCACACATCAATTCATTTGATGAACGCACATCAATTCATTTTATGAACGCACATCAATTCATTTTATGAACGCACATCAATTCATATTATAGTAACATTCCATCTAAAGATCACACCTCAATTGTTACAGTGATTGCACATCAATTCATTTGATGAACGCACATCAATTTTCATCTAGTGATTGCACATCAATTCATTTGATGAACGTAGCCTACATCAATTCGTTTGATGAACGCACATCAATTCATTCGATGATTGCACATAAATCAAGACGACGTAGGTCTAAGACTCTTTTGTTTTTGTTTCAGGGAAGTGTAACATTCGTCTGCTACCTTCGCCAGCACCATAACGTTGACGAATCATTCGAAATCAAGATTTGCTATTTCTCAGAAAGTCTATTTTCCTTCGAGAAATAAATTCGGAACATTAGAGTTTGATCATATTTAGAGTTTAGACTTCGAGAGAATTGAAATGACGAGCCACTATTGCCGGTGACAGTGACTGTACCACCGATCTACAGAGAAACTCTGTTCAATTAGGAATAAATAATAATAATTATAATAGGTACTTAGTGGATGAAGCGCTTCCAGGAGCATTCCAATTTGTGCCTTTGTAAATATGAGAACATTTCTGACGTCGTCACGTCTGAATCTCGCCTTAAGATACATCTCGTTGATATTGGAAAGAGATCTGCAACGGTCGATATAATTTAGTTAATATGTCAGTCGTTAGATTCCGCGTGTTTTTAATTGTCATTTATTGTCTATCAACTGTTAAAGAAAATACTGTTGATCAAACTACAATTATCTACTTCAGTAATATTATTTTACATAAGCCGCTGTAGGATCAATTTCGTCGTTTCATTAGGCCAGTGCTGTCCAACCTTTTTGGTACCGCGGGCCGCAAAAGCAAGATTCTTGAAGCCGAGGGCCGCAACAGTCAACTCAAAAGCAGTGATGGCTAAAATTTATCTATAATATAATATTAGCATTGAAACGAGTATTGAAATTTAATATGGAATGATTATAATCTATCAATCTAGCTGTTTACATATGAAATTTATTTACCGCCGGTCCAAGATAACTGAACAGAGATGCTCCCGACCCATGAATGGCCAAAGAGGAATGTCTTGAGCAGTTTATGCATGGAAGAGTTCGACAGGTTCCACATTAATATTAATAATGAATAACAGCATGTGAAATGGCCTACACAAACCACGATTAGGCTATCATGCTTCAAAATGCAAGGTGGCGTTCATCCTTGTTTTATACTCAGTATCGTCGCCCATACAGTATGCCTGCTCAGCTCTTCATTACGTCGAGCAGTCAATTTTTAGGCTAAGATCCACTTTACGACTGGACCGAATTTCCATCTTCCTGCTCTAGCTTTCATAAAAATTCGTCGAAGCCCTGCAGAATCTCCGTCTAAAGAGCTAACAGTCATAGTATAATCATCGACTCGTCGAACCAGAAAGTGCAAAGATACAACCATTCGGTCGGCCCTTGTGTCTCTGTTCGATTGTTTCTTTCTAATCCATAGAACTATAACTCGACTATCTCTCGAAAGAATGGTAGCAGTCATTTGCAGATGTGTTGTGACTCTGTAGCCGACACATGTCAGGGACTGACTTGAAGTGAACGGTTTTGTGAGAGTTTACGAGGTCCGTTTCTGGGTCGTGAGCTTGTAGACGTCGGACCCATATCCCCACATAATTATCTCCTTCACCTTACAGTAATAAGAGTTGTCAAGACCAGAAGTCGTGTGTCAATCTCCAGATAGACTACGGGGACCTAACCCCAGGAAAAGAAAGAAGAGATTTAGTTTTCGGATTGGCCTTTGTGATAGCATTGCAGAACGGCAACAGTAGGCTACTGTCACTAGATCAATAAGAAAAATAAACGCTCAAGTCGACCATGCAGTGACTCTATCATTAACTTCATTTTACACAAAGTGCAAAAATTTGGTGAACCCGTGCGGGCCACTTGAAATCACCTCGCGGGCCGCATGCGGCCCGCGGGCCGCATGCGGCCCGCGGGCCGCACGTTGGACAGCACTGCATTAGGCTATCCACAAGATGTGATGACACAACCCACTGTTAGGCCTATTATTGACCTATAATTGTTTACCCGTAGTAGCCTATGCCTCAGATCCCTGGAAAGTTTGATATCTGGTAGAGAATTGGTTCCTTTATCATTATCGTTATTATTATTAGGCCCATTATAATAGGTCTAATTTCGTTAGACCTGTTAGCCTAGTTTTATCAAACGATTTTGATTGAGAAACAAATTAGCAATAGATCTACGGAGAGCAAATCATCACCCATGATTTTTTATAATAGGCTAATAACTGTTACTATTCCTTCTACTAATACGCGTTAGTAAAACTCTCGGTTCATACATTTTATTATTATTATTATTATTATTATTATTATTATTATTATTATTTTTATTATTATTATGCGGAGTTATTATTATTACACTGGAGTTTTCCAGGGCCGTCTTATCCATTAGACACAGTATAGGCACTGTGCCTAGCGACTACGAACTTACAGGGGCCTACGAAATCCTAAAAAATATATTAAAACATAGCCTAAATGCAGTGATTGGTCAATGACCGGAAAAACATACAGAAAACGAAAACTTGCAAATTTAATTTTAACGAGCTAACTTTTTAAGGCTAGAGTTAGCTATAGTGAAACAGTAACATTGGCTAAGCTATAAGCTAATATGTTAACTTTGCGGCTCTTTGTATTCGCGAAATCGCTTATAACGTCTTCAAATGTCATTTCTCTCATTAAGTCGTTTTCAATTGAAAGTAGGCCTAAAGCAAGGGAGGATAATCGTGCCTGCCCCATCGTTGACCGAAAGAAATTTTTGATAATTTTCAGTTTCGAAAAAGAACGTTCAACTTCACAACTTGTTCCAAAAATAGAAAGATAAATTCGAAAAGCAATATTGACGTTTCGAAAACTGGAGACCAGCTTGTCAGCTATTTGTGACCTAATCATTTCAGCTGCAGATTTATTGTCTGCAAACATTCGAGAAAACAAAAGAAATTCGTCAATAAAATTAATGCATTTTCTAGATCACATGGATATAATTATCTCAATTAGGCCTAATGCCTTTGCTCTAATCATTATTTCTTCAGTTGATAAAGTTCTGTCAAGAAGAAAATTGAATCTTTCATGTAGGCTAGTGTTGCGTAAGCTGCTAGCCGCTTTCTCATCTCAGTTATAAGTCTGTCTATGATCACGTAGAAAGTCTGGGTGCGGAATTTGTCACTAGCACTCAGATTTAAACTCGGAGCAGTATCATCCATGACTTCGTCATCAAATCGTTTTGGCACCAGTTTTCGTTGTGTACCTTCATATATACAGGGTTGAGTTGGATATGCCCTAGGGCCTACGAATAGATTAATATGCAAAAGTGCCTAGGGCCTACAATGACCATAAGACGGCCCTGGTTTGACCCGTACTCTTCGTTCGGTTTTTTCTCTGGCGTGAGTCGACTCCTCATACAATTAGCATAGAGGCGTTCGCATGAGAATGTTTTGTTAAAAATTTCGTGACTCTGGACCGTTCCGTTCGAGAGCCATTTGAACCTATTGAATAGCCGGACGGGGATATACATAGAGAAGGGCAAACTTTCAAACTTATAATATAGATTTATTCAATCCACTGATTTATAATTATGGCCCCCGTTAAAGTGACCTATAGTTAGCAACCAATAATCCATCTTATTCAGACCTAGGCCCATACAGGCCTATATTTACGCGATATAAATAACTCTGATCCAATGTTGACCTATAAGCTGCAGAATGACGTCATCTTACGCAACGTTTTTTCGTCATCGAAAAATTACGAAACAGCAGTTTTAACGATTTGCTGATGACAGTCGATTCCACACACATATAGGCCTAATTATCATTGCTCCACATAATAATAGTAAATGACTCTAGTCTATAAATATTGCATCGGCTGAATGTCAGTGTAAGGTTGCAACGAGAGTTTGATAAATTATCTGATCATAGGCTATATCAAAAGAATCCGTTCCTTTATAAGCGAAGATTCAAAGAATGATGTCGTCGCCTGGCGATTCCGGTGACCGCAAGGATCAGATCGGTGACCGCAAGGATCAGATCGGTAACCGCAAGGATCAGATCGGTGACCGCAAGGATCAGATGGACCTTCTGGAAATAATTCTGCAGAAGAATACGAAGACCATTCAGGAGGAAGGACACCGTCGCATTCTAGGTATAGTACGCTAAACACGGTCACTGAATTATTCATCGTTGCATGTAGGGATTGTAATATGATACGGCCTTCTGCTATGGCCTATCATGTGCTAAATGAGGTATGGACTATTTAGCAAGGGAACCTAACTGCACATGGAGAGAGTGATGCGATGTAGAAATGAGTGACAGCATGACAGAAGAATGAGAATACATTTTCATATAAGTTTAATGAATCTAAGAAAGCTACTTACGTAATAGTAAAACAAACATCAAAAGACTACACCAGACGAGATAATTCCTAAACTAATATCTACGAGTTATAGTTCTACGACCTACTCCTATCCCTCTCTCTGACTGACTAAGTCGGTCGCTGTCTTTTATAGATTCCTCATATATAGACTAGATAGCTGAGTCACGTCTACAGCAAATTACAGAACAGATAGATAACGAGCAACTGTCTGATTGGTGTCCAACTAATGCTATATGCTAATTTAAGTGTCATGTCAACTAGATTGACAAGAGAACCTATGAGCCTAATGTTTAGTATATATTAATATATAGTCTAACAGTTAATCCTTACAATATCATATGCTCCCGCTCTCTCTCGAAAGCGAAGGCTCCCGACTTCGAAAAACACTTAATAATAATAATGCTAGTCACCCTATACTAAAAAAAAACTTATGGAAACTAATGAAAAATAGAAATAAGTCTAAGTTAGGCAAAAATGATAAAATGTCACAATTAATAGGGTCGGACAGATAAATGTCAAAAAGAATGGCAACTAAAAAAAAAATCTACGAGATACATGCATAATATGAAAAGCAGCTACATAAAATTCGAGTACTAAAATAAAGTGAATATAAGATAATGTCAAAACGAAAATAGGAAAAATCGATAATAATGTATGTGCAAAAATGGTTACGGCTATAAACATGAACACGAAAAATGATAATCGATACTAAATGCTAATAACGTGGCTCAAAACTCTAATCATGACGCTGAACAGAACAAAACGCTCGAGAACAGACGAAAGTATGAATCGTCATCAACATGTAGAAAATGTCAGTCCAGTTCATGGAATTAACACTTTGCGATGACGGAACACGTTGCTGTATATAGTATCTTCACAGCAAATGGCGATTTGACAGTTTTGTTGAATCGCACCGCGTCCAGAACATCGACTTGTTTAGCGCGACCCATAGAATGCGTGCTCAGCAATTATGAAACAATAACAAACAGACAAATCGTTAATGACCATATGAGACAACTTGAAACGCTGATAATGAATGGTCTGTAATGTAATGTACATACAAACAACTGATTTCTAAGTTCACTCACCATTTCAAAAACGACCCATCAATCACATAACTCAAACCGTAAATAACCTGTAACACGCAACTCGTAACGTAACTAAACCAAAATTCTCGTACTCTGCTGAGCAACTCATAACGACCTGAACTTTCCACAACTGTACACTCATATTTAACTCTTGCGGATCAACTAGAATTCCCAGTTCCAAAAATAACACGCTCTCTAATGACAACAAACTATAACCACATAAGTACCTTACACTCAATTGAACCGCTCATAACTGCCTTGACTCACTGATACTCTGTAACTTGCACTTAAATGACTTCACATACTTCACTGACTCACTGCTACTCGTGTAATTTACCGCAAAGGGGTAGTTAAATGCCACTATAAGATAAAAATGCAAAACAATGTCTGTAATTCTCGTGTCACTGATTGACACTATACGTGAAAATATAATGGTAAAAAAAATGCACATATATATTAAAAAAAAATCGTAGTGCGTATAGAACACTGTATATATCTATAATAAAGATGCCTGTAAACTGGATAGTTAAACGATATCCAAATTAGACTGCTAAATGACTCAGGTCGATGCTCAACCATAACTCTCTGTAACTCACATCACTGGCTACTACACTGAAGTTTAACTGCCTCTGATCAAAGAACTGACTTCAACATCAACATAAAACTCGTATAGCCTTCAGACAACACTTCTGATACACTTATGGATCTATGATATACTGTATGATACAGTGAAATGATAATACAAGAAATAATATATATAATATGTAGTAATATGGCTGTGATAACCATGTACGTGGCATGAGAAAGCCCGTTAAGTTTATACTAGACAAAAATGTAGTTAAATAAAATCGTACTGTTTACGATGCCCTGTTTAAATATACGAGGACTGTATGACTCGTGGAAAATAAAATAAAATGTAAATAAAAACAAGCGTAACGCAATGTTCTGATAACTATTCATGCCTCTATGTGATTCATGTCTCTCTGGGCAACAACAAAAAATATCTACTGTCTATGTTTCTTGAACTGACTTCAAAATACATGTATACAATGCGCATATATGGGACAACATATTTACAGGGATTAGAGATAACTTGATAGACGAAGATGTCTGTTTACTTTAGATAAAGTCAATACTGTACGAAAATATGCAATTGACATATATAAAGAAAATAAGGGAAATAATAAGGATAAAATAAAATGATCAAATTTTGTATATGATCAAATTATGTAGCTCATAAGAACCATATAAGCATGAAATTTGGCGGGCCCTCCAAATTCAAACCTAGTTCAACAAAACTACAATAATTCAACATCCTGCAAAATTTTTGCGTGTGTACATTAAGTGGATAAAATAATAATGAGAATAATAATTTGAGAAGGGTAAATATAAAAATATGCTACGTAAAAAAAAATCTAAGACATCTTATAAAGACTTGACCCTTTCATCGTCTCGCCCCATTGAGAGCTAGCTTAATATACAATGCATGCGTTAAAAATGTCAAAAATATCTAAATCTATCTGCCATGATGAGACAGAATTGTCTTGTCACTTAGCTAGTTAATAGGTCTTACCATGTCTTACTTGCACTTAAGAGGTCGGTTGCCTCGAACCAAGGGCTGGGGACAGGTCATGGGACGTGGGATAGGTCGGATTCGCAGACTTATATGGTTGTGGCAACGCTGGCGGTTGATTGGATACGTCGTCGAGAAGGCCTCTCGGAATGGGTCGATGGAGGGGATTGGGAGACGAAGGGTTCGACGACTGGCTGACGACCGGAAGTGGATCGGGAGTCGTTGTGCTGTCGACTGGGTGATTGTTGGAAGACGGATTAGGAAGCAGATCCTGGAATCTCGCGAATTGCATATCACGGTCATGACATGCGGTTTGAGTCTGTGCCCATGCATCGAATCGTGAGGAGTTTTGCTAGTCTTGACGTCTCTGAGAAGGTAGGTATCGTGTATACCTTTTTGCACAATATAAACGGGACCTGTGACTTGCGTCGAAGCAGGCCGTCTAACGTTCCGTGCAATCTTTATATTATCCTTGGGCTGCTTGCCTTGCGACTTCAAGGCGTGGCAACAATTGCTGAATATAAACGTCTTTGCTAACTTGTCCTGCCTTCAGAGGCACTCGTGCGCTCTCAAAAGCCACTGCATCGTCACATACGGTTAAAATCTTATGTCGTAGTGTCACTAAATCACTAGTTGTCTAGATTTGACTAGTCCGCCATCACAAGCACGCTGCAGTGACAGATGACCTAAAATGCTGGCAATTATAATGAAATTGTTCAGCTTTTTTTTTTATTTTAATAATCGCATGAGCGTCAGCATCGTTCGTAAGAAGAATTCCCGACTCTAGATACACAGATTAACTTGTTTAAATTGAACGCATTGTTTATGTTTTAGCGCTCTAAGTAATATTTTCACTTAATAGCCTTGATTAGACTTTTGTCCCGGTAGAACACAGAAAAAGTTTGATTCTATGCGACTATAAGTTGAAGTTCTTCATGTGGTTTATAATCAGCCGCAGTGCTTGGCTATCAGAGCTAATTAGGTCAGGCTGCTCTGACATATCAGTCCGTAAAGCATTGATTACTGCAGAGTGTATGTCTGGTGACGTCATAGGTTTTGCGTTTGACTCGACATAAAAAGTCAAAAGCGTTGTCTTATAATAAAAATTATTGTCTGACACAAATTTGTCGTTTCCAACAAGGGTTGGATTGGTTCCTTTTTCTACACGTGACAAGGCATCGGTCACAGAATTCTTCCTTTCAGTCTGGGGCCTAACTGATTTAATGTTCAAAGCAGAAAAACATGTTGGCTGATGATCATTCATGGTAGGTAGAGGAAAAGAAGTGTTCGGAGCTTGATGATGAAAATTCTTGATCTCTGCGATCAGTCTCGGCGTCGAGTTACGTTTGGCAACAAGGGTCTTTTGCATGGAGTAGTATCAGGTGATATGATATCATGTTGTATCATATCCTGAATCGGTCGTTGGATGCCTGGTCGGACCTGTGGCTTGGGTCGGAATGGTCTTTGGTAATAGGGTGGACCTTGTGTTAGCATGTGATGCTGGATTAAAGCTGAAGCAAAAATATCGTTTTGGGCGCAGGTTAAGTTGGCGAGTTTGTCGTATGGTTTCTTAGTGAGGCGAAATCCATGCCGTTTAATGTCTGAGTCACGTATTGTCGCTTCTCTGTTGGCGTTGGTAGTCGTTGTTGAGCAGATGCCAAGATCGCGAGGTACACGTGGCACTGTGGTTGATGCAGCAGATGGAGGAAGGGAGTTGGCGTCGGCGGAAGATAATTATGCAAGCAAAAGTGGTTTTGGCAGGAAGTTTTATCTCGTGGTTGGGCGTAGCTTTCCGCGGTGGAATCAGAGAGGGAATATTTATATAACGTGTCGGGGTTCGAATTCTTACTTGGGTGAGGGCTCTAGGCGCTAAATAAGTGACAGAGTTAGAACGCTGAAGGGTCAAGCCTGAGTTATCTCCAATAGGCCTACATAAATGCATTTTTACCAAATCATCAAAAAAGGTGACTGAGTTATCAGCAAAATTGATTTTAGCGTGGCTAGTTTGCATTAGATCACTGGCCAATGTCATTTGAGATGATAAATTCTCAATTACCATTAACTCAACCTTTACAGTAAAACCGGATATGTTCAAAGGCAAAACAATTGTTCCTAGAACCTTAAGTTTTTCATTTTCAGCAGCAGTCAAACGCATTTGGTCAACGAGACCGAGTTTTTGATAACATTTAGGTAATTGATTTAAACAAGCAACATTGATGCAACTGTACTGTGCCGTAGGATGTATGTTCGACTGGAATGATCTATTTGTTGTATATAGACACAGAAATCTGCCCTAGTGCATTGCATGTTTGTGTGAATGATCGCCTGGGGGCGTAAGTGTGATAAAGGGGTGTGTCTGATGTTAAAGTGTGTGGTTTTGTCTGAAGTGTCTGAATGTGATAATTCGAATAAACTTTAGGCCTATGTTGCAAATGAAATGGCGTATGTCTGTGTGGGTGTATGTTCGTTCTGAACGTTAGTGTATGTTGTCTGTGTGGGTGTATGGGTTGTCTGAACGTCTGTGTATTTTCTCTAAATGACTGTGTGTTTGTCTGTGCTTCTGCATATGCGGTCTGCACGTCTGTCTAGTCGGTGTTTGCGGCTGTATAATGTGTCTGTTTGATTGTATAGTTTGTCTGTGCGTGTACATGTGCGGTCTACACGGTCCCATATTTTGTCTGTATTGTTGGGTGTTATAACGACGGCTAGGTTTGTAAGTGTAAGAAGGTTGGCGCTGAGTCTGGAGACTAGGACATTGGTAAAGAGAGTGACGAGAAAAACAGTTGCGATATATCTGCTGTAATGGTGGGTGGTCATAAGATTTAGAGCGAAATGGTGGACATGAAGGTGTCCTGGAATTCTGGTTGAAAATTCTCGGTTGTCGTGGAAACGGTGATTGAGAGAAAGAGGAAGGACAGCTTGCAGAGTGTGCGAATTGTCGAAATGGGCGGGGTGGTGAGGGCTTTGAGTAAGGGACAGAATAAGGGTGAGGCCTATAAAAGGGAGGAAGAAGTTGATGGATCTTTCTGAAAAGAAAATATCTTATTAGTATAGGCCTATATAGGTGAAGATTGAGCGTCTTCGAAATAAGGTGCGAGACCTTTTATGTTGTTCTCTCACTGGAGAGACGACTATGGATTAACTGAAACAATGGGCGCTATAGAAATTGAAGAAACTGGCGAAACATCTGGTTGAGTTGGAGCATTGGCAAAAACACTGGCTGGTTTCGCCAGATTTTGGTCCTGGGTGAGATAATGATCGTCCGTTGGCGCGAGTGACGAAAACACTGATTAGAAGTTGGCATGATCGTGATCTGATTAGAGATGTTGATCGAGGATGGATCGGAGGATAATGGACCTGGCATCGCTTCTTGGCAAACTTGGGGGAGTGGGGAGTGCGGGATGGGTGCAAATCCATTGGATGACGCATGTGGGATAAAGTGGTTTTGGATCGGTCGTATCATCGTTGTCAAATTTGAGCCAAGGATGGCAGTCCTGGGAGGGTTTGAAGAGGGGGGAGGGTGGAAACCGTCTGGGGAGGGTAGGGTCTGAGCGCGTGCAAGTGGCGGTGGTGCCAAGTGCGTAGGTGACGGGGAGTGAACGGAATGGGAGGGAGGGGTTGTGGGGTGGAGGGGAGTTTGCACGTAGGACGATTGAAAAACAACTGGACAGTGTCGCAGTTTTGTTGGTGCCAAACGCGCAGTTACTGGAGGTTGGGCGGAATGGGGTGGCAGATGAGGTGGGGGAGGGAAGGCGGGTGGACGCCTGGATGAGAGCTAGGGTAACCAGTGCAAAGGGAGGAGGTGAAGTCTGAGCATAGATGGATGACTCATATGTCGGTGCACGATGTAAATGATGAATGGACGATGAATGCATAGAAAAGAATTGATGATTATGAGGATGCACCCCTGACAACTGAAGTACACGTAGAACTGATCTGAATATCATCAACAACTTTCAAATTGACATACACAGAGTCAGCATATTTATTGGCGCTACATAAATGAGCATCAGAATAAACTGTTTCAATATAATCAGCAACGCGTGGAGATAAAGCATACAAATGTGCATGTGACACGTCTGTAGTCATGAACGTTGGTGCAACGGACGGTGATGTCCAGTGCGTAGGTGATATGGAATAAAAACAGGAGGTGAGGGATGGTGCTTCGTGAATTAATGAATCAGATGGATGTGAACGATTTGAGTGAATCGACTCTCACTAAGGTAAAATAATGGATGAGTGAATCATGCCCAATAGTAACAGGTTGATCAAAACGAAATTCAATATCTTCAGTAGGCCTAACAACACTCAATGGCGCTATATAATCTTCATTAGGTAGTGTAACTTCAACTCGTCCAGTAAATGACTCAAATGCAAAATTTCTCTCATCCAACGAAATTGTGTGTTTGTATGTGACTGTCTGTGGGTATATAGTGACCTCGAGTATACATGTAAAACACGGAATCAGCAAAATGGGTTTGCCAAGATGAAACACGACCTTAGACTTGCTGTAGCCTAGTGGTTATAATGCACTGTCTGTATGTATGTGAAGAAAAACGAGAACACGACCCTGATTAAGGCGCTATAAAAATGCACAGAGATCAGTCAACGATTGGAAGACAATCCGACAAAATTGACTGACCAAACCACACTGAGAACAATAGCAAAACATTCTGTCAATAAGCACAATTATTCACGACAATAGTGCAAAAATGGCACTGTGTAATAATGCAATGTAATGTACGACTAATGCAATGAAGAAACTGTGTCTGCATGCATGTGTATAAGCAAATGGGTAGGAAGATTATGATAAGTGATGAATGATATAAGCAATAATGGGAAGAGAGAAAAAGAAACTGATTGGCTTACGGAGGAATCTTTGAATCTTTGACAGCGGTCTGTGCGGCAAACGTTCGGTAGGCTGAAGAATAGTCTTCGGGGCTGGGTTGGTTGGCGTTTTGATTGCACGCTGAGGTCCGTTGATTGGTAGGCCTATGTCGGCGTCGAAAGGACCAGTGGTACTTGAACGGATGATGGTTGATACTGGAAGTACGAAGCGGGTGAAAAGAGAGCTGTGGTCGTTGAGCGAAGTCGTGCCCTGATGAAAACGGACGCTGTCGTGGACGTGTGGTTGTCGCTGAACTAGAGGTCACACTCGTTACCGTTCAAAAACACTGCAAAACAGATTCTCAGAACAAAACCCAACATGCGAAGGAGAAACGACACATGTTTCAACGTCGCATATTCGAACAACGAAAAATACGGAAGCGAAATTTGACGTATAGGCAAAATAGATACATACAAGGAAAACGCGCAAAAATTGTGTGCAAACCTAAACTGTACGAAAAACTCGTACGTATATATGTACAAAGAATAATGCAATTATATACAAGTGTTAATTAATGAAAAACGATTTTACCGTCTGTTTTTGATGGAAGGGTTTACTCTACTTTTTGTAACTGTTTCTGAGTTTTTATTGTTTTTCAGAATTTTGTTTTCTTTAGGCCCTATAGTTAAAAATCGGCAAAAATCGGTAAAAATGAAATTTCCGTCTTGTTGTAATTATAATGTTTTTGTGGAGAGAGAGAGAGCTTAACACTTACCGCATCTGGTCTGGTGTATGTAGAATAATAATAAGGATGACGAATAATCAAAATTAAGAAAAAATATGATCTAACAGGTTAAAGAAACAGTGACTATATGAACATGACTTAATGATGATAAAGCGAAGTTTACTGGGGTGGCGAGGGAGGGTGTTGATCGTTGGTTATGTTCGCGTTTTCTTCTGGCTCATTCGGGTTGATTTCTTGGAGTGGAGGGATGTCCTCGTCGTCAGGTGGAGGGTTTCAGATGGCAATGACATCGTCGATATAGGCTTCAATGTGGTAGCACATGCCGCCATGCCGATGGTTGTGTCGGAAATGGTCTTCAAACCAAGACTCGACATCATCGACTTCTTCAGCGGTGAGGGTGGGTAGAGGGAGGGCGTACACTGGATCAGTCGGTGGAATCAAGTCCAGCAGAGGTTGTGACATCATGGAGATGAATCAAAGTGCATGAATAGGGAGGAAAAAAAAAATCCTGGGTGAACTACTGGCATACTCTAAGGGTTCGTACTTCAAGAGATCGTACCCGGGTCTCCACCATATGATACGGCCTTCTGCTATGGCCTATCATGTGCTAAATGAGGTATGGACTATTTAGCAAGGGAACCTAACTGCACATGGAGAGAGTGATGCGATGTAGAAATGAGTGACAGCATGACAGAAGAATGAGAATACATTTTCATATAAGTTTAATGAATCTAAGAAAGCTACTTACGTAATAGTAAAACAAACATCAAAAGACTACACCAGACGAGATAATTCCTAAACTAATATCTACGAGTTATAGTTCTACGACCTACTCCTATCCCTCTCTCTGACTGACTAAGTCGGTCGCTGTCTTTTATAGATTCCTCATATATAGACTAGATAGCTGAGTCACGTCTACAGCAAATTACAGAACAGATAGATAACGAGCAACTGTCTGATTGGTGTCCAACTAATGCTATATGCTAATTTAAGTGTCATGTCAACTAGATTGACAAGAGAACCTATGAGCCTAATGTTTAGTATATATTAATATATAGTCTAACAGTTAATCCTTACAATATCATAGTAACACCTATCTCAATCTTATGCCGACACTATGATGTTTGGAAAAGGCTTAGGTCTACGGTTTCCCAAACGCACCAGTTGCCATTCTCTTACCGACGCGTAGGCCTATCTACCGCCTTTTAATAAAGTTAGGCCTATCTCGGTAACGGAAATTATCAACAGACCCACAACCGTGTCAGCCTTATGACCTTTATTCAACTTCCTACTCTCGGGATCTTTGGTTTGTTCGGTTGATAGCCTATAGTAATTGTAATTTTTGTAACTGTAGGCCTAATTGTAATTGTACATTTATATAGCCCCACTTCAAGAGAACTCCTCAGATGCGCTCCCGACCTGACACCAAACCACAGTCAAAGATAACGGTTTTCAAACGCTTAGTGAGTCCCACCTTCCTGTGTTCCTTGTGTAGAAACATTCGTACCCTTCCAAATGCTGTTCAGTAGATCGATATCGTCGGCGAAGTAAATAATGATGTCACTCAACCTTTTCTATTAACCCACCAGGCCACTTCAGTTCCTTAGGCTAAATTTATATCAACATCCACCGCCATCCTTGACATCACCTAATCCACGTCGAGACCTGCAGTCAGAGCCCTGCGCCGGCCGCGCCGCGCCGCCGCCGCCGCCGCCGACACTTTGTGGGCGCCGCCGCCGCCGATTTTTTTGAGTCGGCGCGCCGACGCCGCCGCCGAAAATTTGTCGGCGCGCCGCCGATGCCACATGGATTCGGTTATTTATTTTCGTTACATTTTTTATCTTTTGCATGATTTCGCGAAAAAAATTGATGCGTCAGTGAAAATAGAATCTTTCTCTCATCTAATTCGATTTTTCCTGGTAACACCGTTTTTGCATCTATGCTATGAAACCTATGATGCTGCCTATTCGTTTGGACTTTTCGAACAGTGCGCTTAACGTTTAAACTTTTGTGGATTTTGTGATTCGATTTGAATTGTGGCATCAACAAAGGTAAAAAGAACTCCAGTTATGCCTGAGTGAATGCTACGCCGTTTGTGTGTTCCTGCCTGATAGAATGGAACAGAACCGTCTGCCCTCTAGTATTAGGATACACGTTGCTATAACATTGCAAAGAGGTGGCGATCTCCAATTTTATGTAGGCGATTGGTCGCGTCTGCAGGCTTCTCATTCTCCATTGCCGGCCAGTTACTACCTAATTCCTATTTTTCTTGCCAGTATCAAACTACGCTGTACGTGACCTATGCGAAATTGTTGATTAATTAAGCTTTCGAATATTAATAGGCCTGTCTATATGCAAAACGGAGCATGATAGGCAATTAGCCAATAGATCCTATTTCGAGACCTGCAGTCAGAGCCCTGCGCCGGCCGCGCCGCGCCGCCGCCGCCGCCGCCGACACTTTGTGGGCGCCGCCGCCGCCGATTTTTTTGAGTCGGCGCGCCGACGCCGCCGCCGAAAATTTGTCGGCGCGCCGCCGATGCCACATGGATTCGGTTATTTATTTTCGTTACATTTTTTATCTTTTGCATGATTTCGCGAAAAAAATTGATGCGTCAGTGAAAATAGAATCTTTCTCTCATCTAATTCGATTTTTCCTGGTAACACCGTTTTTGCATCTATGCTATGAAACCTATGATGCTGCCTATTCGTTTGGACTTTTCGAACAGTGCGCTTAACGTTTAAACTTTTGTGGATTTTGTGATTCGATTTGAATTGTGGCATCAACAAAGGTAAAAAGAACTCCAGTTATGCCTGAGTGAATGCTACGCCGTTTGTGTGTTCCTGCCTGATAGAATGGAACAGAACCGTCTGCCCTCTAGTATTAGGATACACGTTGCTATAACATTGCAAAGAGGTGGCGATCTCCAATTTTATGTAGGCGATTGGTCGCGTCTGCAGGCTTCTCATTCTCCATTGCCGGCCAGTTACTACCTAATTCCTATTTTTCTTGCCAGTATCAAACTACGCTGTACGTGACCTATGCGAAATTGTTGATTAATTAAGCTTTCGAATATTAATAGGCCTGTCTATATGCAAAACGGAGCATGATAGGCAATTAGCCAATAGATCCTATTTAGTCAGCAGTTTGAGAAACATCTCACAAATGAGATCAGATGTGGGAAAAAAAATTTCCTATAAAACAAATGCAACTTATTGTGATTTGGCTTGCTTAGATCGAAAGACTTGTGCACAGCAATTAGGTTTCAAGAAGATGCGAAGAGTTTCGCGTGAAAGTCGGTCGGACTTTTGGGCCATAAAATAATCAGGAAAGTTGGTGAATTATTGTGATCAATTTTACTACTCAGTGTGCTTTGACAAATAAAAAATTTTAAAAATGCAAATCTGTTAACAAGTATTCATTCACGATAGCTCCCACTTTGCGACAGACAACATTTGTACGCAAACACATTATGTATGTATTGTTTGTATGTTTGTATGTATATACGTACGTATGTATGTATGTATGTATGTATGTATGTATGTATGTATGTATGTATGTATGTATGTATGTATGTATGTATGTATGTATGTATGTATGTATGTATGTATTTATGTATATATGTATGCATGTATGTGTGTATGTGTATGTATGTATGTATGTATGTATGTATGTATGTATCTATGTATGTATGTATGTATGTATGTATGCATGTATGTGTGTATGTATGTATGTATGTATGTATGTATGTGTGTATGTATGTGTGTCTGTGTGTATGTATGTATGTATGTATGTATGTATGTATGTATGTATGTATGTATGTATGTATGTATGTATGTATGTATGTATGTATGTATGTATGTATGTATGTATGTATGCATGTATGTGTCCATATCTGCATGTACGCAGCTATACAATTTCAGCAGGTCGCGTCAAGAAACTGGACCTCAAGAATTTGTGAGAGGTTGAAGTGCAGGTCAACAATAAAATAGGCAGGTAGCGCCGCCACTGCCCAAACAGTCCTTTAAATTATATTAGTACGGTAGGTTACGTAAGCGGGAGGCCTGGATTTGAAAACGTTGTCAAGTGGCTTGTGAATCAAGCCTTTGTAGAATTTTGTAATTAAACATCTATTCTGAGAATAGTTACTTTTCATGAATATTAATATAAGACCAGTTAATTGCCAAAAATAATTGCTGAGCACGCATATCTTTATAACATAGGTTGCTTTTGTAAAAAAATTAAAATAAGCATGCGAACCTGGAGCACTAATTCCACGACGCCGCGCCGCGCCGCCGACGCCGACATTTTGAGGGCGCCGCCGCCAACGATTTTTGTCTGTCGGCGCGCCGCCGCCGCCGACCAAAAATTACCGGCGTGCCGCCGCCGACACTGTCAAGTCGGCGCAGGGCTCTGCCTGCAGTCACGATCTGAAATCCTTCTCAAGTTCTCCCAACCTCTTGCTCAAATGTCAATGCACTCCGACTGCTATCGTATACAGAGGTTCATTATGATGTAATGACATGCATTTTGGAATAACTTTTCGTTATCCTTCGAAGTTAGTCTGTGTGTAAAGTTTTTAAATTGCTGAAACTAACTTAGGTTATAATTAGTAAAATCGATTAGAATATAAATTCATCCGTCTCGGAACACCGCATTGAAGACTTTTCTAGATTGTCTATCTGAGAGTGACTGTTTGCCTATCATATAAGGATCGTCATGTGAATAGGTAGGCTAGACCTATTATAGGTCTACAATAATTCATCTTGATCTGGTGCCACGACACTTCAATGCAGCTTTCCGTTAAGCTTTGCTTGACTCCGGAAAATGCTTACACCTTCGGCCTATATATAGACAATATAGATTCGACATAGATCATACAGTAGACACTTAATTCGGATTTTACCGTACTGATAGAGGCGCATTGCTCAGAATCAGTGGCGGCGCTAGGGAGGGGGCTAGGGGGCTAAGCCCCCTAAAAAAGCCATACATTTTTCCTCATGCAAAAATAACATTTTTGGACGAATAACCCCATTTAGCCCCCCAAAAAAATAACCGTAAAGGCACGCACGAGGTTTGGCAGACAGCTTGGCGGTCACGGAAGAGGACCAGTTTTCCAAGTTTTCGACCAAATGACTAAAAAAGGGTCATCAGAAATTTTGGCGACTGAAAACTGAAAATTTTCGCCGCAAATTCAGCCCTCAAAACTGAAATCCTGGCGCCGCCACTGCTCAGAATATTTAACTCCGCCACTGTTCGTACTCGGGGAGTGCTAGTCCCAAGCTTGGAGAAAGAAGGAGGGTGACACTAACATCTTTGTTATGACACGGTGTCGTTCAACAGCAGCAAGCAGCAAACAGTCTATAGATGACTGTGTCAATTCGCTCTGACTGATGTGTGCATGACAACTATACTGTAGTAACTGTACGTATACATATATATACTGTAGCTGTCGGCAGTGAGACGATGAGTGCGTTTGCAGCACGAGAGCAACCTCATCCGCCTGACAATCTGAGTACATGGCTGGCTGTTGAAGAGGCGCTGACACAGATGGAGCAGGTCCACCAGACCCAGATGAACCTGGCTCTCAAGAAACTTCGACAGGAGATGGAGAAGGACCAGGAAAAGGAGTTGCTCCTTCAAAAACAGGTCAGTATAATATAATGCGCAGTGGCGGCTGCTTCACTGGCAGGCATGGCAACCTATCACTTAGTCAGCCTTATGACTTGACTACACGTGTATATCCTATCGATTGACAGCGAAATAATTGTGAGATCGTTGCAATCAGTGGTTACATTACATTTAGCAGGATTCCGACGGATTTTGAATTCGCCTGAACATGAGCCATGAAATGACAACCAAATATGATAGCTACAGCGCTGTTCCGAGCATATAATAAAAACCTAAACCACTACCAGGTTGAAATTTTCAAGGCTAGTAGCCTACTAGAGTGAAGTTTCTTTAATTTGATGCGTAAAGTATAAATAAATTCAACAACTTGGCTTAGTTATATGCATGCAAAGTTGGTTTATATATGCTGGACCATGCACACTGTATGTATATATAATATCGTGGTGTTTCCAATAATCGCATGTTGACACGTAATTTATACAATTGTACACCCATATACAGGCCTAGATATACAATACATATATATTATTTAGGCCTAATTATATATTATGCAACCTATATATTTGTATTTGGGCTAGTATAAGGAGTTGGGTTTATATTAGGGTAATGGTAACACTCTGGCATGAAGATATATACAGGGTGGCTCAATAAAAAAAGTCTCACCGACTAAAATGCGATATCTTCGCAACCCATTGAAATTTTTCTGCAAAAATTTCCCAATTTGCAGGGAAATGAATTTCCAACAATCACTGAAAGTTTCACTTAAAACTTTTCGTGTTTGCAAAAGTTACAGCTATTTAAACTTTCAATTCCGTTTTTCCAAATTTCCGGGGGAAAATGAACGTCACTTGTAGATTTTCATGTCAAATAATATCACTTTCACTACGACCTCGGAACTCCGTTTTAGAGTTTATCGTAGAGTATGATGGGAGTGTCCACTCCCTGCTTTAACAAGAGCACGAATTCTTTTTGTGAATCTCAGTATGGCCTTGTTGATCGAGTCCTGCGGCAACCGATCCCACATTAGCAGCAAGACTTCCTTCAGCTATAGCCAATGTTCTCCAACTTGAGATGAAATGTTTTGCAGCGTTCCAGAATAGCTCAACAGACGTGATAATCAAAAGGTTTAAGGCCTGGCGAGACTGTTGGTCATTTATCTTTGCCAGTGAATTTACTACAGTGATGGCACTAAGGTAGAGTCATCATCCCTGTCTCTGTTCACGCGACGTCCGAGTTTCCATTTTACCATTCGCAGAAACTTTGTTCATGACGTTCAGTAACGAATTCACAAATTGAGACCTTAATCTATAAAATATCACCAAATGCTAACAGCTTGCTTCATAAACAGCTTATTTACGGCTCTTAGTGAGGTCGTATGACATCATTATCACTTTGTGTGTTGTAATTTGCAGAAAATCGTAAAGAAATCACATGTATTAGAACGTAATTCTGCGGAAATTTGCAAAAATGGAAAAATATGTTTAAACAGCTGTAACTTCTGAAGTAGTGCAAATTCTTTATTGAAATTTTCAGAGATTGTTGCAAAATCTTTCCTCTATAAATCCTGCTATTTTCATAAAATAATCTCGATTGGTTGCGGAGAAATTGCATTTTTGCTGGTGGGACTTTTTTTATTGAGCCACCCTGTATATATATATATATATGTAATTATGTATATATATTAGATCTATGCCATATATAATGCATATATAATTATGTAGCCTATATGTTATATTATATCATCCTATCTTATATATCATAAATTATTATATAAATTGTATTATTTTTATAGGTGACAGGACAATTACCCCCTGGACAATTACCCCCGGACAATTACCCCCGGACAATTACCCCCGGGGACAATTACCCCCCGGACAATTACCCCCGGACAACTACCCCCTGTGCCAATTACCCCCCGGACAACTACCCCCGTGCCAATTACCCCCCGGACATTTACCCCCGTACCAATTACCCCCGGACAATTACCCCCGCGCCAATAAAGAAGTCTACGTCATGTTCATCTATTTTCGCACTGAACGAAACGACACCATTTGCTACATTCTTCTGTTTCACATAAATAAAACCTTCGAAACTAAGTTTCTTTCCCTCTCTCGGATTTATAAAATTCCATCATGACTAGACATGGATAAATTAAGCAGACTGTGAGTATTGCATTGAATGATCAGCTAAATTTTATGCGAGAGCGAACAGGTAACGTATGCCTGAGAGCGAGATAAACAGATACATAGAGAAAGACAGAGAGAGGAACAGAGAGGCATGGAGTGCTAGAAGGAGGCATGTACGCAGATAGATGAGAATTAATGGTAGTATAGCAAGGAGTGTGTATAAGTGTGTACAATAAGTATTGTAAAGTGAGCCAATGAAGAAAGATGTCTACACAGTAAAGTTACTTTAGGATAGGCTTTGGCAGCGCTGAAGGTCTGACAAATACGTAAGACCATGACCATGAGAATGTTCGTTCCCTATACGAAGATACGCGTTGGGGAACAATCTCACACTGTGCCATGGGGGGGGTAGTTGTCCGGGGGTAATTGGTACGGGGGTAATTGTCCGGGGGTAATTGGCACGGGGGTAGTTGTCCGGGGGTAATTGGAACGGGGGGTAGTTGTCCGGGGGGTAATTGTCCTGGGGGTAATTGTCCAGGGGTATTTGTCGGGGGTAATTGTCCGGGGGTAATTGTCCAGGGGGTAATTGCCCTAGACCCATTTTTATATTATATTATTATATTATATCATATTATATTATTATTATGTTATATATTATATCATATCATAGCATATCATTATATTATATTATAAATTATATTATATCATAGCATATCATATCACATCACATCATATCATATATCATATCATGTCGTATCATATTATATTATACATAGGCTTATATATATCATAATATATATCATATTATATATATATATATATATATACAACTTTGTGGTCAGAATTATCAGACAATGGCCGAGCGGGAGGTGAAAGAATTTTTCAAGAACATGGATATCAGACTCAAGCGGCTTGACAAGTAAGAACAATCATCTCTTTTTAGCCGAACAATAATTTCATTGCTTTACAATGAAAGTCAAGAAAGTGTAAGAAAGTGTAAGAAAAATATGAGCGATCAAGGTAGGCCTATACATCATTTCCAGAATAGATCAAAAGTCTGCTCCTCACTTATACCAGTTTTGCATATTTGTATACATGTAACCTATGTATGAGCACTTATTACAGCGTCACTTTAAGATATTTACTCACAGGCGCTTCCGAATACAGCGCGGACAGCTTGGTGGTGGTGAATTAGAATTGAAACGGCGATTGTAGCCCAGAGCCCTGCGCCGACTTGACAGTGTCGGCGGCGGCACGCCGGTAATTTTTGGTCGGCGGCGGCGGCGACGCGCCGACAGACAAAAATCGGTGGCGGCGGCGCCCTCAAAATGTCGGCGTCGGCGGCGCGGCGCGGCGCGGCGTCGTGGAATTAGTGCTCCAGGTTCGCATGCTTATTTTAATTTTTTTACAAAAGCAACTTATGTTATAAAGATATGCGTGCTCAGCAATTATTTTTGGCAATTAACTGGTCTTATATTAATATTCATGAAAAGTAACTATTCTCAGAATAGATGTTTAATTACAAAATTCTACAAAGGCTTGATTCACAAGCCACTTGACAACGTTTTCAAATCCAGGCCTCCCGCTTACGTAACCTACCGTACTAATATAATTTAAAGGACTGTTTGGGCAGTGGCGGCGCTACCTGCCTATTTTATTGTTGACCTGCACTTCAACCTCTCACAAATTCTTGAGGTCCAGTTTCTTGACGCGACCTGCTGAAATTGTATAGCTGCGTACATGCAGATATGGACACATACATGCATACATACATACATACATACATACATACATACATACATACATACATACACACAGACATACATACATACACACATACATACACACATACATACATACATACATACATACATACATACATCCATACATACATACATACATACATACATACATACATACATACATACATACATACATACATACATACATACATACATACATACATACATACATACACACATACACACATACATGCATGCATATATACATAAATACATACATACATACATACATACATACATACATACATACGTACGTATATACATACAAACAATACATACATAATGTGTTTGCGTACAAATGTTGTCTGTCGCAAAGTGGGAGCTATCGTGAATGAATACAAAGTCATGCCATCTTGTTAACAGATTTGCATTTTTAAAATTTTTTATTTGTCAAAGCACACTGAGTAGTAAAATTGATCACAATAATTCACCAACTTTCCTGATTATTTTATGGCTCAAAAGTCCGACCGACTTTCACGCGAAACTCTTCGCATCTTCTTGAAACCTAATTGCTGTGCACAAGTCTTTCGATCTAAGCAAGCCAAATCACAATAAGTTGCATTTGTTTTATAGGAATTTTTTTTTCCACATCTGATCTCATTTGTGAGATGTTTCTCAAACTGCTGACTAAATAGGATCTATTGGCTAATTGCCTATCATGCTCCGTTTTGCATATAGACAGGCCTATTAATATTCGAAAGCTTAATTAATCAACAATTTCGCATAGGTCACGTACAGCGTAGTTTGATACTGGCAAGAAAAATAGGAATTAGGTAGTAACTGGCCGGCAATGGAGAATGAGAAGCCTGCAGACGCGACCAATCGCCTACATAAAATTGGAGATCGCCACCTCTTTGCAATGTTATAGCAACGTGTATCCTAATACTAGAGGGCAGACGGTTCTGTTCCATTCTATCAGGCAGGAACACACAAACGGCGTAGCATTCACTCAGGCATAACTGGAATTCATTTTACCTTTGTTGATGCCACAATTCAAATCGAATCACAAAATCCACAAAAGTTTAAACGTTAAGCGCACTGTTCCAAAAGTCCAAACGAATAGGCAGCATCATAGGTTTCATAGCATAGATGCAAAAACGGTGTTACCAGGAAAAATCGAATTAGATGAGAGAAAGATTCTATTTTCACTGACGCATCAATTTTTTTCGCGAAATCATGCAAAAGATAAAAAATGTAACGAAAATAAATAACCGAATCCATGTGGCATCGGCGGCGCGCCGACAAATTTTCGGCGGCGGCGTCGGCGCGCCGACTCAAAAAAATCGGCGACGGCGGCGCCCACAAAGTGTCGGCGGCGGCGGCGCGGCGCGGCCGGCGCAGGGCTCTGTTGTAGCCTATATAGGCCTACTTACATTTGGCCGGCTGTTTAGCATTCTAATTTTTGAAAATCGTGCAATAGGATGTTTTGGAATCAGTGTGAGAATTGTGAAAAAAATAACTTGGGGGTTGGATTATGCAGGGTGAGAATTGCCGGGGGTTAGGGGTTTCGACCCCCCCAGTCTTTCTTAGAGCCCCATGTTAAAGTATGTTTTTTACACCCCAATTCCAAGTGGATAATGGTCCAACCCCCCCCAGTTATTTTTCCACAATTCTCACACTGGGATTATGATCTACTTGGAATTGAGGTGTGAAAAACAGACTTTACTTTGGGGCACTAATTAAGAAAAGCTGTTGTTGAAACCCCCAATCCCCGGCAATTCTCACTTGATTGGAATGTAGGCCTACTGTAATGTAAACCTCCGAAACTTTCTCAGCGCTCACAAAAGTCACGTCAGGCTGACCAGGAATATTCACCTGCGTTGGCATTTGCATCTGGAGAAAGAAAGAGAGAGACAGACAGACAGACAGACAGGCAAACAGACAGACAGGAAGGCTGCAGAGAGAGAGACAGAGACAGACACAAAGGGAGACAGAGAAAGAGAGAAAGACAGAGAGAGGTGTGTGTGAGAAAGGAACTGTGGAGAGGGAATTGATGTCATAATAATATGACTTTGATTTCGCAACACTGCAGGGGACTGGAGTGTGGTCTGTCAGATGATTTGGATTCAGCGGTTCAACAATTCGACAAAGGACGACGATTGGCTGTTCGCGATTCAGCGACAGAAATTAGGAGACGACTGAGAAACGAATTCGCCCTCGAAAAGGAAATGAAAATAGCCGACAGCTTACGCATTGCGCGAGTAAGTAAGGTCTACCTTGTCAGGTTCCGAATAATTATGTATAATTATTATATCCTTTGTCAGTTGAGTAATTGTCACATGAACATAATTCATTCCGAATTATTTTCATTAATTGATAGATGTTCACCAGGGAGCCCGCAGAACCCCTCCAGGGCATTTTGCGTTTCTGCAGGCTCCTGCATGGTCCTCTAACTGTGCCTGAAACTTTAACAATGTGTCTGCGGACATAGCCTATAATCCCTATATGTAGGCCTCATTCCAGCTGAAAATTTATTTGATCTTATCTTGCGACTTAGGCTACTCTAACATAGGTCTATTTATTATATCTTCTGGCCTTCGACGCAATTCTCGCAGGCGCTCGTAAATAAGCTGGTGCCCTGCTTTTGGGATTTGAGTGACGCTATAGATTATCTCCAAACTTCTAAACTTTAGAAGTGTGGAGATTACGATTAGGCCTACAGCACATAGGCATATACGAGCATCGTTGTCATTCGTGTTGATTATTGTGTCAGATGAGATTTCGTGAGAAGACGCAGAGAATCGTTCGATACATCGAGGATGAGAGCAGACGAGAGACGATGGAAATGGTGGAAGAAAAGACGGAAGAACACCAGCGAACACTGGAAGACTTCGATGAACGGTCTGCGCATGCACAGTCTCTCATCTTACTTACTTTCCTCTCAACTTTCACTCTCTTGCTTCCATCGATCTTTCTCTCCTCTTTTCACTGCACTTCTGTCCTTCCTTCTCCCTCTTCCTCTCCCTTCCTCCTTCCATTCTTCCATCTCTTCTCTCTCTCTCTCTCTCTCTCTCTCTCTCTCTCTCTCTCTCTCTCTCTCTCTGTGCCCCTCCTCTGTCTGTCTGTTTGTCTGTCTAAATAGATACAGCCTAAGTTCAAGTTGCATTATCTAAGCATTCAGTGTGCATTACATTTTGGTTTTAGAAGCAAGACTCTGCTGTCTGAAATTGCTGCACTGGAGGATTCCAGCCTTCGACTGAATCTCGAGTCTCAGGTAAGGATATGTCATTCCAATCACTTGAGTCGAAACAGTCTATCATATATGTCCTCAATTGTGATAATACATTGGTCTACTCTCTGCTACGCATGGTCACCTGATTGTCCCTATGGCTCGAACTTCCAGTGTTGCGTAAAAGCTTTGCTATAGTTGCTGACTGTTGGTCCTTCTTTATGGAATAAGTTACCTAATACTCTTCATAATTAACTTCTTTGTCTTTCTGTAAATCTGTGTCCTTTTCCGCAAGCGTTTGAAAACTATTCTCTTTGGTTGTAGTTTAGTGTCAGGTCGGTAGTGCCTCTGAAAAGTTTTGAGGAATTTATCTTGAAGTGGCGCTATATAAATGCACGATTACGACTACTCTTACCATTAACAAGCAACAGTTCGGTATGTGTGTACGTCTGCCACTTGCACTAATTGGGCGTCTTGAACAAGTTCTTCGTTCTGCTGCTCGCCTCATTGGCCGCATTCCTAAATAAATTATGCTACCGTCTGCTTATAAGCGTGACGTTCTCCACTGGCTCCCTCTTTCACAGCGCATCTCCTACCGTGTTGCTGCACTTGTTTGGCGATGCCGTCTTTCTTGTGCTCAATCATACATTCATACTTGTCTAACCTTTGTCGACCTTGCTGGCCCGTCGAGCTCTTCGCTCTGCAGCAACGGGTGAGCTTTTGGTTCCGCGAGCTCGCACTTCTATGAGACAGCACCGAGCCTTTTCTGTTGTTGGTCCCGCTATCTGGAATGGCCTCCAACTAGCCTTGCGACTTATGCCTAGGTTAAATTCCCCTGCATTTTTTAAGTATCTCAAATCCTACTTTTTTAGCTGTGGCTGTGCTGGGAGCGCCTCTGAGTAGGCTTCTTGAAGAGGCACAATATAAATTTTCGAAATGAATAAATGAAATGAATGAGTAGGCACATTAATCTTAGTCTAGAGCTAGGACTCTAGGTCTACTTTGTCCTGTACGCCCTGTACGTGTATCCTAGTTGATCTCAGACGTAAGTTTGCGAGCTATCACGGCATTTAATAGCGGTCGGCTGCTGAAGAACCTGGTTGCAATGGGTAACATTTAGGCCTACATGGTGACAATGGCGACATTGGTCAATGGAGACGATGATAATGATGCAATCGATTATGTTGTTATTGCTGCTGATGATGAATGAATGACGATGATGACGACGACGACTGCGTCAGCCCATAATTGACAGCGTTGATAACAATAATTATTGTCGATTGCTATGTAGGCCTACATAAATTATGTTACATAAATTGTTACACAAATTATGTTACACAAATTATGTTACACAAATTATGTTACACAAATTATGTTACACAAATTATGTTACATAAATTATGTTACACAAATTATGTTACATAAATTATGTTACATAAAGTATGTTACATAAATTACGTTACATAAATTATGTTACATAAATTATGTTACATGAATTATGTTACATAAATTATGTTACATAAATTATGTATGGTGGTCGTGATCATAGGGTTTGTCCGCCGAATACAAGAAGCTGCTGAACGAAGTCGATGTGAACAGTGAATTGGTTCCTCCTCCTCCTCCTCCTCCTCTTCTTCCCATGGAAAACACTGTTTAACCGAGCAGCATCGTCAGTGGCAGTTGAGGCTAAAAGCCGCATTCATCGTCATCCGTCGTCACAGTCGAACACTGACCAATGACAGAACTGCTTCATTTCCAAAGACGACTTCGTCCTCAAAGGGCGGTCTAAAGACGAAGACAATTTCAAGTGACTTCGTCGTCGGCCGAACAATGAGAACAATTAACTGAATAGAGAAAAACTGAATCAAATTTTGAAGTAAACAAAGTTTGTTCATTGTTCAAGGGTTGCTTTTATTTCTTAATTTTAAACTATTCGTTTATTTTATCATCTGTTTTAAGCTATTGTAAAGTACTCTAGGTATGAAGTTCTTGTCATCTTTAGTATGGTAGCTGGGAAACTTTGTCAGCAGATGAGTAGGCTAGCGCTAACCACACTTGAGCAATACCACCGAGTAATGCCTCAACATTTAAAGCTGATAAAAGTTTAGTTTTAGGCCTATATTTAGGAATATAGTTAAACTGAAAATATAATATTATGAAAATTTACCTAATTATATCATTATTACAGTAGGCCTATTGCATGCTGCGTTGATAGATCTATAATTTCACGTGCACGGTTATATTTTTTGATGAAGCCCAGGCCCACGCGAGCCAGTGTAAATTTCCAAATGTGGCCCAAGGCCATATGCACAAAAGGGTATAACTGTTACACCTAGCCTAAATCTGGCCTAAGAGGGAGTAGTAGGCCTATGTTGATTCCGTATGCATGGGTCGAGATTAGCGAGTTATGCTAGGTATAACGTTATTCCAACTCTGAGGTAGGAGTAAGCGGGTATTCCCATCGTGAACAATAGACAGCCGACTTTAGCTGGACAGCATGAACAATAGGCGCCCATCGTTATTGTCCTCTGGACGTCTTGTTTTCGCCACCCTGGCAACTACCGCATATATAAATATCTTTTATATTTATATCGTCGGGTGCAAGGAATGTCCAGATTAACTATGACTCTTCCTATTCTATGTCCATGCATACGACCAAATTCCAACGGCCACAAGTTTAAAAAAATCAGATTTAATTACGAATTAGGATAATAACAATTATAATTAGGATAATTATGATCTTATTATGAGTCGTTGGTATTTTTGACGAGTGTGTCTCTCAGTGTCCAGTACTCGTACACAGACGTTCCATTGCGAAGACTAAAGCCTTAACATTCAATGCAATAAGAAAAATTCTTGAGAAAACCAGTTCTTATTTTCATAATCAGAGAAAAAGATGCAGCTGCCAAAAGTCCTTAAGATGATATTTTGTAAAATGGTGTTCAAGATAAGATTGAGAGCTTTTCGAATTTCCTGTTGACTTCATCGACGTAATCCGGTCCTCGACATCGCCTTCCCGTCACAGGATCGACAATGTTGCCGACAGGAAATACGATTTCATGGACTTTGTGTCTGATCCGCTCTGACTGCGGTTCGGACAGATTTCGGAGAAGAACAAGATCTCCAACGCTGCATTTCAGCTCTGGATCGGCTGCCCAGTAAACACTGCTCTCATTGTAATACTGAAACAACAAAATTTTAAAAAACTGTTTAGAGTCTTGGCTACAAAGTAAAATACCTCTGCATTTAACATACATCCATTGGGTCTTTAATCCTCACTCATCTAGTAGTCTACCTTGCTGTGTTGGAATTTGGTCCCTCTATCAGCTTAACTTAAAAGCACACATCAGCTGAAGGCTTTTACATAATTACAGTTTAGTACAAGTTTTGGTACAGATAAAGAATGGCTCGGTAGCACCTAAACAGTATGACTATCACAGACATAGGCAGAATAGAGCGGTCTCAACTGCGGCGATCGATAACCCAATGTTTCTGCGAACATTATAAAATTTTCTGTGAGTGCAACAGGCACAAATCACAACACCTTTGTTCCACTCGCTACAGCAGTAGGAAGTTTAAAAACCAGCATGTGTCATTCCTCACTTCAACTTTTCGTCTAGTGTTCGAGACCTAGGTGTCACCCTAGATAGTTCTCTAACTTTCACCGAACACATAGCCAAGCTTACTCGCTCTTCCTACTTCCAATTAAGGCGCCTGAGAGCTATTCGCAAATCTGTTTCATCTTCGATCTTTACCACCATTGTCCACGCCTTCGTCTGTTCTCGGATTGACTATTGTAATTCTGTCCTTGCTGGCCTCCCTAAGGTCCGGCTAGCTCCCCTACAGTCCGTTCTCAATGCTGCTGCGAGGCTCATTGCCCGTCTTCCTCGATTCTCACACATATCTACATTCATGGCTGAACAACTTCACTGGCTTCCACTCTCAGCTCGCATAGAATTCAAAGTTATAAGTTTGGTTCTCAAGTCTCAACGAGGCCTTGCTCCGACGTATCTTTGTGATCTCATACTTCGCCCCATTTCGGCCACTTCGCTGCGTCCTCTTAGGTCCTCAGATCGGCTTGACCTCTTTGTTCCTCGCGTCAGGACCGCCATGGCTCAATCCAGATCATTTGCCTGCATAAGTCCCTCCCTATGGAATGGTCTTCTCCCATCCGTTCGCTCTGCCATCCTCTGGTAGTCTTTCGTCATCTTTCTCTTGTCTAAAGACCTGCCTTTTCTCTCGGAGTTGCACGCACTGGGAGCGCTTCTGAAAGGCTCTTGCTGCAAGAAGCGCTTTACAAATGGTCAGATAAGATACGATACGATACGATACATAAACAGACGCACATTGCAATTACCAAAAAGGCTAAATTTTTCATTGGTTATATATAGACGTTGGGTTGACCCAACGACTTCTTCTACCCCGTCCAGTATTCGCTGCCAGGTCACTATATAAACTCAGGCTCTGCAAAGTTCAAAATGTTAAACCAGACAGTAAACATTTAGGCGTAATTGCAGAACACGGGAGCGCTAGCTTTTAGCAATTTTAGTATAGTATATAGTATCTAATGATGACGCTAACACTAACCCTAACCGACACTCACGACGCTTACCACGACCCCAAGGACTGACCCTAACCGCTACACTAGCGGTCCCGTGTTCTGCAATTACGTCAACATTTATATTAACTGAATCAAATCTACTTACTACATTAACAATTTCGTTTAATTTCATTTGTTGTACACTGACTCTAACTGCTTTCCACAAAGAATTGCTTCTTATAACTTTTCCGATCATAATTGTGGCTGACGCCATTTTGGTTTTATTGATTGTTGCCACTCTAAAATTTAAAACAAACAAGTTGGAGGGTAAAAACAACCCAAGAAAACCCCAAATGAGCAAATCTTCCGAAATTGACCAGAATTTCACACAAATCTTTCGAAAATTTCCCGAATTTCCCTTCCGAAAAATCTGACGACCTTTTTTTTTAGTCCGGCACAAATCTTCCGGAAAAAGTCCACAATTTCCCAAAAAACTTCAACAAATGCCCGAAAATGTCAAAAATCTTTTTTTCCGTCGAAAAAATCCAAGGAAAAAACCCAAGTTCGTGCCAAAAACCCCATTTCCCAAGTTTGGATAAAAACCCAAGATCTTGTGAAATAACCCAAGGAGTGGCAACGCTGATCATCATTCGATTGTTATAGCGCTATAATTACATACACCACTAAGTGACTGCTTTTCATTAGTTCTCGTCTTGCGCTAAGCAGTTTTCGAATGGTTGTTTTCTCTTTCAGTCAATACTCTCCCTGAAATTGGTTTTGAAATGCAATACAAGACATACAGTATCGCCATTATCTATACTGTGGTATCGCTGAAGTCAATAAATTTGCTTATAATAATCTTCGTTTATAAAAAAAATGAAACACCTCCGGGTGACACACTTACACACGCCAAAGCACATTAAGTAGACAAATGAAACTAATGTGAATACCTCCCTAACTGTTCTCCGTTTCACAAAACTGCTGAAGACTGCTTTTCCGAAGTTTTTCTTTGATCCCGGGTGGGAGCACCTCTGAGAAGTTTCAGGTGCGCTATATGAATTATGATTGATTGACAACTGTGTCATATCGAACGTGTTTTGCAGCTTTCAGCAACAGTAAACAGAAACTTTTAGACTTTAGAGCGTACAAAAAGTGGAACTGAACACTTGGCAGTTGGCGCTGTAGCCCTGCGCGGCGCGCTAATCGATGCACCTCGATATTAGTCCCAGGTTGTACAGTGGCCCACATACATAAACATACGTGTCTATATGATATTGTACAAACTTATGTAATTATACATCTATAATCCAGGGTTATATATATATATATATATATATACATAGGCTACATACACACATACATCTATATATATATATATATATATATATATATATATATATATATATATATATATATATATATATATATATATATACACGCACGTTAATAAGCACGAGGTCTCGAAATTCGAGTCATTGCAGTATTCTGAAAAAATGGCGGCGTCCATTGGTCGTGTTTACGTTGGATTGGAAATCAGTACGCAGCAGGTAACATAACAGTTGAAGCTGAAGACAGTCTAAGGTTCTTGTCTATACTTATATCTTAAGATGTTTTATTTTTCGTGCTCCTGTACAATTTCAGTCTGCTTTGAGAATTAACACCAACATTGACAAGACGCAGCGACGCGCCCACCTGACACATGATCCTCGCGAACATTATAACCAGATTTTGATCAAGGTGGCCTGTGCAAATTGTTTGCAGTTGTTTGCTGCACATTTATATTGTTTAGGTGTCAGCTTCGCATGTAATATCCTCGTAACCACCACTAACGATTAACTCCAGGTTTGATTTTTGACAAGAACCGGTCTTTCACTCAAAACTGAAAACATGGCTTTTTCGCAAATCCTATCCTGATTTCTGATTCCTCCTCTTCTCACCACCTCCCAATTTCAACTCTAAACATCACCTTAGCCGTACATCTGTCTGTCTGTCTTTCTGACTCCCGGATCTTGACCCTAGACTACCTATCAATTTTGTTTTGAGCGCTTGGGAATAAGCTGTTCCATAACTTCGCTTTTGTGGGCGCTGTGTAAATCTAGAGATTACGATTATGATTAACTCCACCTTACAATATCATCATTTTAGAAATTTTTGAATATACATCAAGAAATCAATGACCATAGCTCAGTGCCTGTAGGTGTCCGATGTCCTCTTCGTATTGATGTCTCTCCAGATGGACCTATCCAGAGCCATGTCTCAGTCTCTGTAGCAGTGCTTGAAGTGGTTTGGTTGAGCAGTGCGAACACAGAATGGGCGATCAGTGGAAACGCAGAAGAAAAGTTTTATTGGAACGCATGTGTTTCCATGGTTCCAGCATGGTGAGCAGTGGGAGCGCAAGCCATGAATTTCAAGAGCAGTGGGAATGCCGTTCCCACGCGTTCCCACCCACTTGAACCTCTGTAGGTCTGTTCCACTCTTCAGCATTGTCTGTCCATTCTCTAGGAGTCTAGGTGGTCTTCCTCTTCTGTTAGTGCCCTCCATCATTCCAAACACCAGCACCTTGATTTTCTGTCCTCCATGGGCAGAGTTTGGTTTCCATTCTTGGAGGGGCTAAAGCCTTCTTGGGGGGCTAAGCCCGGGAAAAGATACCATTTACACGGTAAAAAAATGAATCTGGGTCTTCTTGGGGGGGCTTAGCCCCCCTAGCCCCTGATAAACTCCGCCCATGCTGTCCTCCCATTCTGCACATATGACCGTATTATCCAAGGACCCACTCTGAAATTTTCGCAAACTATTTAGAACAGTGAGATCTTGGAACGGGAAGGAAACCATTAAATTAATTTAGTTCAAAGTGACCCGAATCAGGTTTGCTAGGTTACAGTTTCTTGCATTTTTTTTATGCTCAAAATAACTATTTTTAGCTACCTTCCCCAAATAAAGCATTCACTCAGCTTTAATTTGGTATCTCACTATTGTTTCTAGATGCAATAGGAGCTGAGATACAGTGCTCAGTTTAAACCTCATCCAGTCAGCATAATTTAGTCTATTTGGTCCGAGGTTCAATTACCCAAGGTTATCCCGGAGACCGGTTGATCCAGAAATAAAAACTTTAGGTTTTGAGATTGTCTCATTGAGTTCCTCCATCTTGCCAAATTTCATCAAAATCGGAGATGGTCTGCGGAATCACTGTGATGATTTAACTCTGAATGACCCATTGGCACAGGTCTGTCTCGTTCTGTCTACTGCACACTGATGATGAGCTTCGCTCGTTTTGTCACTTTGTATTTTGTCAAATGACAAAATACATAGTGACAAAACGAGCAAATGTTACGTATGTTGTAATTATGTGTTTTGTGTAATTCTTTTCGCAATGACGATGATATTGACATTTGTTATGCTTAGGTTAAACTGATTGCTGTAAATGATGTCCTTGACATTGTTTGTGAAGAAAACGTCAAGTTTGATTCCGATCTTCCAGAGTTCAAGTGAGTGCATCTGATGCATTTGTAGACAACACTGTCATTAGTTATTGTCATCTCACCTTTACAACTTCTTCTGATGGATTATGTTGTGTATGTGCATTTTATATGACATTGTTATTCTCATCCCTGCTTTTTTTTCACAGATTTATTTTTGAGTGCAGTTCATACCAATTACTGTTTAGTGTGTGAATTGAACTGTATTGCAGTGCCCTGTGTAGAGAAAGTACCACTGTAATCTAATTTCTTGCAACGTCTAACTCCAGCAATAAGAACTAGTTTAAAGATCATGAAGTTTTGTATTGCTAGCCACATAAAGCACCTTTGTGAGACTCTTGTTAAGCGCTGTATTATTGTGTAAAATGGCTATATACAATACATACATAAATTATCTTACCGAATGAATGATTTAATTAATTATGCATTGAAGATATTACGGGTAGTGCTCTAACCTGACAACTTTGTGGCAAGTAGCAAATAGACCAAAGCATTGACTGGCACATAGTTTACTTGTCTCAAGACAACGGGATTAGATTGACAGATGAGTTGTATCGTGACTTGCCTCAGCTTAATTGTGCATCCTGTCTGTCCTTGGCAGCACCTGTTAAATTAGTTTGACCTTTGAACTATTTGCTTAGGCATCATTCTGAACAACTCAGGAAAGGTAATTTATCTGTGTTTACTTATTATCTTTATTCAGAACATCTGGTGGAGTACATCTCCATGAAGATGGTGTCACGGTAACCGCTCCTCCGCTGATGTGGATCAGGGTGAAATTTTCATCTTATAAATACTTTTCATCTCGCTTTCATGCATGATTTTGAATTCATGGCTCAATGGAAATGAATTAAATTATTGACATTCACTTTCCATTGATGTCTCATCTGAAATTACAGATATCAATCTTTGGTTTGCTCTGACACAGAATTTATCACTTGTTTCTAGTTTTGTTATGATTCAAAAGCAGATTCTCTCGATCATGGTATGAAGACGATGATTGTTGTTGCTGGTAACCTGATCAGATCTATTATTGTGGTGGACAGTTGTTCTGTTGTGTGGCTGTGGCAATCAGTAAACATCAGTCAGTTGTCAGTCTCATATAAATTTGCTGTATGTAGTCATATATCTAAATAACAGTGGCTTACGAGCCTTGAGAATGGCGGTTTGAATTTTGCACAGTTCTTACTTAAAGCGATAATAAAATATATGAAATTCGAAGCCTTCGAAGCTTCGAACAATGCTAGCTTATGGTATTTTAAATCTGTCCTGGCAGGCATGGAGTGACTCTTAACAGCTCCAGTCCATTCTTAACACTGTGACTCGAATCATCACTAGCGTGACAAAATGTTTGCACTTTTCAAGCTGTATGCAAGATATGCTGCACTGCCTTTGCTTGGAGGCAGGATTAAATTGAAGGTATTCCTCAGTAATCAAGCTTTGATAGCTAGTCAGTTGGCCCCCATAATACATCAGACAGCTATTATGTTTTCTTTTTTCTAGTCAACCAAGTTAACGATTGTCATATATACAGGTATGCTGCACTGTAGAATTAAAAATGCTGCATATTTGAAATTTGATTGACTTTCTTTGTTAGGCAGTTGACGTGTTGCTGGAGAGACTGAAGAACTCCGGATTTGATTTCTCCAAAGTTGCTGCAATTTCAGGCGCAGGACAAGTATGAAAAAACGTTTCTTTGCCTGATTTATAAGATAAATTGCATGAAAATGTTTTATAGGTTTCTCACTGCTTTGCACTTTAGAGCAACCACTCACTCAAAATGGTCTGTAACTCTAACCTCTATAATGCTTGACGCTTTAGCGACGAGGGTGCACTAAAGGGAACCAATGCTGTTCTTCGTGACTTGAGGGATTACTTTTCAAAGGATTTTTTATTTAAAGTGTTTTTGCATCTCGAGCATATGCACATTCCTTGGTGATATTTACTGGTGTAAGTTTTGCAATAGCACTATAAGCCTGACTGATGCTCTGTATGAAAATTTCATTAATCATAATTTTTTTACAGTTTCTGTAATGAAATATACTTTTAGGTTTGATTATGATCTATGCACATCTGCTGTGAGTAATGGGTCAGTGAAAGGGAACTAAATGCGTTATTCATTTGTGTGGATGTCTCGGAAATTAAGAACTTGAGAGTCATTCCTTGAGAGCCAATTACATTAGCACTTTAAAGACGAGAGTGTGCTAAAAGTGACCATGACACCAATGCGGCTCATTGTTAAAGTATTGATAATTTACCCGTTTGCCCCGAGAATATCCACTGAAAACGGGCTTAAAATTTAAAAATGAACCGGTAAAGGGTTAAAACTCTTTTTGTAAATTAGTTATATATGCTTTTTACGACTGGTCATGAGATGAATGGAATGATCTTGCGCTGTTGAATCAAGTCAACCATGCTTAATGTTGAAAGTGATGAGGCCATAGTGGTTTTTTAAAAAGTTTCTTCTGTCTATTTGACCCTCTTCAGTCTAGCATATATGCATGCTTGCAGTTCTCATGCATACTATAAATTGAATTTTATCATTATTGGTACTTGTCTTCATCATCAACATAGACTTGCCATTTTGTCAAATTAGAACCTAATCAGTCTAATCAGTCGGAAAGTTGACACAATTTAATTTTGTTGTTTTTCATTGCAGCAACATGGTAGTGTTTACTGGAAATACAAGAGCAAAGAAATCTTGTCATCGCTTGATCCATCGAGAAGTTTTTCCGATCAGTTAGCTGTGAGTCTGAGTTAGATTTTGAGTTGAGATGAACATGGCCGAAACAGTTTGCTATATTTCAACAATTTGTCAGCACTTCAATGTAAGCAACCATCAGTTGTGGTCTTATACTGTGCTCTACAATGATGGTGCTATGTGTTAGATAAGATTAGATTAGGTTAGAGTTTTGAGTCAGTTCTTAAGGAGCAGCTCAATTCATTTGCTAGCAGTCTCCTTGAATGGCAATGTGACTTGTAGCTCTGTAATTCTTTGCTTTGTTCACATGCTTTTTTGATGGAAGATTTTTACACCAATGATGGCTTGATTATTTAGCCGTTTTAAGAAGTTATAGCCTAGGTAGGTCAGAGAGTCTAGAATTAATTTATATTTCACGATGATATTCATGTTACTGAACTGTATTGAATATTGTAGTTTTTTTAACATTCCAGTTTCATACTGCAGTAGAGTGTTGATAAAATTTGAGTTATAAACTGAAATTTGAATGTGTTACTAGGATTGTTTCAGCGTTAATGAATCCCCCATCTGGATGGATTCAAGTACAGACCTGGAATGCCAACAGGTTGAGAAGAACATTGGAGGACCCCTGGTCAGTTATAGATGTAATAGTGTGACGATCCATGTTTTCTCGTCCCTTTATATTGTTTATCCATGTCTTTTCCAGCCATGTATTTTATGTAGCGCCTTTACTGCCAATAAACTAGGTTCCCTTGGAATTAGTCATCCAACCCCCAACCATCCCCCTTGGAATGCCTGTGGTAGGTCCCGCCCGACAAGGATTCATTGTCTTATAATTAAAGACCCCCACTCCAGCGGACCATCCCAACCCTCAGTGTTCATTATTAATCGCTATGCCCTAGCTAGAGCGGCAAGAGTAGATAGACCTCCCAGATTAAAAGGGGCCGACAGGCAGAAATTAAGTGCTCTTGTCGAATCGGCAATGAGACGAAACGTCGACCGAAGATCTCGGAAAGAAGAGACTGATTTGAATAATTGCCCGGGTTTGCAAGACACTGAATCCGACCTGAACGAATAGATTCCAGACCTGGCCGCCAGACTGGCCTATATAAGAAACCCCCTGAGATCCCTCTGGGCTCTCAGTCGAAGATGGTGCCATAGGAAGTGGCGTCGTCGGAAGATCCTGCAGCTTGCATGGAAGGACTGATCCCGGCAGTCGACCGACTGGCCGTTAGAAGGAGGAAGAGCGGTTAACCGAAGACGAAGGACGAGATCCTGTCTGCTCGTCGGTTGCCTACGTCTTCTTCCCGTCGACAGAGGAGGACATGCCTGTCGACGGCTTCTGCCCAGATCGCCCCGTCGTCCAGTGAAGAAGACATCCATCGTCCCTTGTCTCCAGGCTGAAATAGGCCTTCCGTCATTCCCTCGTCTCCGGCTGAAAGAGGCCCACCCTCGTCTCCATCGATCCCCCGTTCGTCTGAACTCTGAAGGAAGAGACTGCATGCCCCGTGCGTTTGAGAAGGAGTCGTCGTCCCTTGTTCCACTCTGCCCGGATGAGGGTATGAGAGATTAACTCGCTTTGAGGAGTGACCGTCATCGAGTCCCTCTTACTTAGTTGGGGTTGCCCTGTATGTCTTGTACTGACGCTAGCTTAAGGAGCCCCGAGGTTTATTGTCCCTGGCCCCGTAGAAGTCCTGGGAAATATTCTTGATAGATTTCTTCATTTCTATATTATTATTGTTATTATTATCGAGTTCGTATTTCTATACATGTCCAGTGACTATAGAGGTAGAATCATTTGTATGGTGTATTTTAATGTGCTTGAGCCTTTTTGCTGTTATATTAAATATTCAAAACTCCAGTGACTGCATTTGTATATAAGTTTTAATAATGGAACAAATAAGAATGAGCAGAGCAGAAGAAGAGGCTCTTAAGGGAGTAATGCAGATTCTCGAAGACTTATCTTCTAGCCAGAAAGAAATAGATTCTGCCGTAAGGGATTTGAACCGGCGTCTTGGCCAAATCGAAAACACTCCGATCTTCTCCTCCACTCTTAGAAGCAAGACTGTTGTTGAACTACACGAACCTGTGTCTAGCCTGGCCTACGGTAGTCCATCTGACATGCCAGCGCATTTATATAGCGCACAATCAGACTATAACCAATCTTTCATTGCACCTTCAGTTCAGCAACAGCACGGAACGCCCCTCCCGGTGCACAGGTCGAATCTATGGCCTGTTGTCGCCCAGAGGGGGTACGTCACAATATCATGCAGTGCTGTATTGACTTTAAGAATGCTAAAATATGGACTGAAAAAGTTTGGTATGAGTAAATTCTTCTGAAATTAACATAGTGTTTGCTTATGGTTAGGCTCTTCTTACTATGACCTCTAGCTTTCTATTTATCTTGAAAGTTCCTTCTACTTCTCTGCATTGTTCCATTCAGCTGATATCTCTACATGTCATGTCATGTCATTCCGCCATCGTCGCTCTGCGACGGTTGGCTGCACGAATGGATGAGCATTTTCCACAGTTGTCTATCTCCTGCCATGTTCATTAACCTCCTCCCCGAAAGTCCAGTCCACTTCAAGATGTTGTCTATCCATGCCATTCTTGGTCTTCCTCTTTCCCTTTCTCCCTCCATCAGTCCCGTCATCAGGTTGTTTTCTATGCTTTCCTTTTGCTGTCTCATCACGTGTCCGAAGTATCGTAACTTTCTTGTTTTTACGTGGGTCAACAGTTCTTGCTTTGTTCCTGCTATGAAGTACACCTGTTCGTTGGTCAGTTTTTTTGTCCATGGGACTCTTAATGTTTTTCTAAGACATTTGTTCTCGAATGCTTGTATGCGTCTTTCTTCCTCTTTCTTTAAAGTCCATGCCTCACACCCGTATGTCGCCACTGGAAACACCAATATCTCTACTGAGCCAGTTAAATAATTTGATTCTATTGTTTTAGTTTCTCGCTTGGCTATCTATCCTCTTTTCACAGGTAGCTGTGACAGTGTGGTGTCCTTTTCTTTTTATGGTTTATTCTGTTCAAAGAATTGAAGGAGTCTGTAAAAGAAATGATCTGTAGTTTGTGATGTTCGCACTCCATCTTTCAATTACTGTGAAACGTTTGACCAGGCGATGTGTCTTTTCATTTGGTGATGTCCACTTTCATTTCCGTTCTGATTTCTTCTGTGCTTTTGTGAATGTGGGATTCATTGGTTTCAAGTGTTATGTTCTAAGAAGATGTTTGCTAGCCTAAGGCCTTAAATTGAAGCACAGAAATGAAGGATTTTCTCCTCTGTGTCATCAAAGTCTCTCAAGATTCCGACCTTTGCCAGTGGTGCTTCTTCAATCATTTGCTGTTTCTTCAAACCTTTGCTTTGAAATTCCCAATGATGACATTAATGTTGTCTTGGAATTCTGTGAATTATTTGCTAAAAATTGCTGATAAAATGTGGCAATTTCTTTATGTGTAGCAGTGGATGTCAGGGCTTAGGATTGGATGGTTGTGAGCTGGCAAATTAATACGAGATTTTGCGATAGTTGTTGTGATATCGGATTGTATCTTGTCATTGTTTGAGCTGCTTTCTTGCTAAAAACTATTGCTAACTGCTTGTATATGGTAATCTTAGTTTCCCGATGTTAGAAGTTTGTGCTGATCGTGCTAGAATTCTCCTATTCTGCATCATTATTTTGTCTTGCAAAGCCATATAATGTCTCATCTGTGTTATTTTAACTTTAACTTTAAGGCCAATGATTTTCTGTACGAAAGAATTAATCTTGTCACTGCTGGTCCTTAATGCTACATATCATCTAGATATAGTAATTTAGAAAGTAGAAAACATATCATATTTTGTATCAGTTTTCTACACTACATACATAACCCGTGAAGGAATGTCTGTTTACAGCGGATATCAGACGATAACAATTAATGTCCGGTATTTGAGAGAGTTTAATAATTTGAATATCCGCTTTTTACTATTTTTTTACTATTGATATGTTTTAGAATTATTTTGATACTTTACTTTTTTTAGTAAAGCTTTGTTGATTTGTGTTTTTAAAACAGCGGCTGAGTGAGATTACTGGATGTCGTGCTTATCATCGTATAACAGGGAACCAGATAACAAAGATCTTTAAGCAGAAGAGAGCTGCATATGACCATACGGAGGTCAGTCCAGTGACAGAATTCATAGCACAGGAGATAACATAACACAGGAGATAACACAGGAGCTTCTACTTTTTCATGTGCAGTCTATATTTGGCCATCTCAAATATTGCTCAAGATTAGCATCTGCTTTCTCTGTTACTGACCATTTATACATGCAGAGCTGCATACATTAATATTTTTATTATTATTATTTTAAATACAAAAAAGTTTGAATATGCACAATATCATTGAGTAATACGAAACAGGGGCATTTTCGCTAGTAGGCAGTTTTGTTAAGCATCCTAGAGATAGCTTACTACCAATGATACTGTACAAATTGTTGTTAATGTACTGTCAGTTAATCAGAGGTGTTATTGACTCAGCAGGCTGATTCTGACAAACAGCAGTGCCAGCAAGGTCAATCAGTGCTGGATGAAATTCGGAGTTAAATTTTTATTACATACATATGGGAATTTGGCATGCAAGCATGTATACACGTGCAATCGTACATGCATACCTGATGTTGTAGTTAATGAAAATTAAGCAGAAGTAGTTTTTAGTCTTTTCTTTCTATGACTTGTTAACAAGGCTATGTGCAGAACAAGAAAGTGGATTCATGCAAAAATAATAGAAATTTTAACATTGCTGTTGTAGTTGTTATACTTGTTTATTAGTAAAAGAATGTATAATAGACACACTGCTATTGCGTACATTGTATACGAAGGAAAGTTTGGATGATTTCTTTGCTTAAACCAGGCATCATCATAGATTGAACTTGAGAGGAGCATCGAGAATGGAGTAAAGCTGAAGGGTGTGAAGGGACTATTTATTACTGTGACTAAAATGTATGTTTTTAGGCAGTTAAGCAGTTTTGTTTACTTTAGATGCTAACTGCTTTGTTTTTTATCTTTGCTTCTTTCAGAGAATCTCCCTTGTGAGCAGTTTTGGTGCCAGTCTATTCATCGGAGACTATGCTCCGATTGATGAGAGCGACGGATCGGGAATGAATCTTCTCGATCTTCACAGCCGAAGATGGTCACAGGATTGCATCAAGGTCTCTTCTTCCTCAAGCCTAGCTTCAATGCAATCTGTGTATGCTGGTCTCGAGATTTTGTGTGATTAGTTGTAGAAAGTAGAACAAAATGAGTGATGTTGCATTATGGAAAGTAGAAGAAAATGAGTGTTGGTAATTTGAAAATTGCTGCTGAACATGATTGATGATTTTGAACACTATTGTCAGTAGATGACTGAAATGCTGGAAACTTAATCAGCCTATGCAGAAAATAACATTATCTCTAGGTAGGATGATTGCCATCACAGGAAAATAATGCTAATAACATTTTATGAGTGACAGTATGTTTAATGCACTGCTTTTCTGTTTTACCAGTTTAATTAAGTTATCATAGTGTCATGCTATTGCAGTATTAGTACTATAGTGTCATTCATAAGACATGTTATTGCATGTTTTAATACTATAGTGTCATTCATAAGATATATAGTTTATTTGCGTTTTTCTGTGACAATTTGTCTACCCTTGTTCACTTGTGCTGTCTAATGACTTGAGTTCAGGCAATTAAGGACTTTTTGATTTTTTAAGTAATTTTACTGATAAAACTTAGATGATGACACAATTAAGTAATACAATGAGGATGAATAAAGTAACAAACTGTGACAAACTTACCTACGTACTTAATACTTATAAATTTGTAAACATTTGCATAGTAAGAGACCATCCTTATAATTTATGTAAGAAAAAAATTGCACGTTATATATATGGACCGCACCTAAGTGCTGGATGATTTATGCTTTTGATTCCTTTATGCACAGTTTGTTGACATCTTTCAGGCTTATGATATCGTTGATCTGGAGACTAAGCTTGGACCTGCTGTGCCTTCAGCAACCTGTGTTGTAAGTAACACTTAGTCTTTTTCTTTAGGCCAGATATCTCAAACACGTGGGCCACATGCGGCCCGAGAGCCTGATCAATGCGGCCCGTGAGCCTGATCAATGCGGCCCGTGAGCCTGATCAATGCGGCCCGCAACAGCCACCTAGTGTTTGGTATTTAAAAGCCTGACTTGGATGTGGGCTGGTCGTAGTAGTGACACTTGAGATTTAAATTAAACTGACATAGACCAGCGGTTGTTAAACTTCAATGTGACGTTGTGCTGAAATGAATATGGCCGATCAAATGTTGCGAATTTTGATTATAGCAATGTTCAGGCTATTTATATTCTCATTTGAAAGCCATAACTGCGAATGTTGATTTTTATTTAACATTTTAATGACAAACTGCATTGATTTCCTGGTAACTTTTCGCACACTCTTGTTATTAAAACAGTAAAAAAGGCACTCTACAGATAATCTTAGTAGTCTAGTGTTGGGACTGGATAATAGAGAAGAGTTGTACTTATCGTCTTTACCTTCATGCTCAGTATAATTTACGTATTTATCCGAAAATAAGATTTCTTCCTAAACTTCGCCAGATAGGATAGGGCCAATACAGAAATCGACAGATCAACTAGTATGACTTGCAAATGTCCCTTGTGTAATGACAGCTAGTTACGCTGAAATGTTTATGAAGAGGCTTTTTGTGCTGCACTCTAAATTATCAGTGCAGAGTTCGATTTTGGCAATCTCATGAAATGATTGTGGCCATTTGAAAACGTGACAAATACAACAGAGATTGTGAGAATTCCATTTTTATTCTGCTACATGGGAGTAATTTTGTGCCATTTTTGTGCATCAATTTATGAATGGTTTATGGTGGATGTTTAGTGACTAAGCATTTTAGCTGCTTTGTGAGGCGCCTTTGTAACGGCATGGCTGTGTTATGACGTCATATAAATTGTCCTGATTAATCAGTTCATGGATGCCATCTAGAATAAACCTCATTACCACTGCATTGTTTACGAGGATTATACAATATTATCACCATCATCTCATTCCGAGGGCTCAATGCCCGTTGGTGTCAATCGCATGTTTCACCATCATCTTCCATTTGTCGCGTTCTTGCGCCAGCCAGCTCAGTTTTTGTATGTCCATTCCGCGTCAGTCTGTGACATCGTCCAGCTTGGCCTCCCTCTGACCCCCTGCCGTCGATTACCCCAAACATAATTTGCTTCACCAGTCTGCTGTTGTCCATTCTGCACACATGTCCAAAAAAGTTGAGCTTCCTTTCCATTATCATTTGTTCGATGCATTGTTGCTTTCCACTCTTTCACGCACCTCCTTATTTGTTATTTTCTGCTGCCATCTTCCATCTGCAATATCCTTCTATAACATCTCCAGTGGCGGAGTTTTAAACAATTATACATAGCATAAATACAGTATCCCTGAGAACATACATAGTTGTGGTCAAAGTTTCCCACTTGTGTTCCCCATTTGAGCAACGTAGGCTTGTGATGTGATGCTTAAGTCACTTTCACTTTCTTTGCCTTTGCTAAACGCTTGCTCAGCATTTTGCAAGAGCACCAAACAAAAACCAGAATCAAAATCGCTAAAAAAAGCAGAATTGCGAGTAGAGAAGCGAATATGTCAAACATGAGGAATTCCATGAGAGTGAGTTTGTACGCTGCAGTTCGAAGATGTGTGTCGCCGTACTTCAGTACATGTTCGATCATAAACGATACACGATCTGCTGCGCTCGCCATCTTATCCTTTAATATCGATGAGGTTTTCCGTGCATTTTCGATGTAGCTTTCCTCCATCATCTTTTCAATGTTTCGTCTTAGTTCATTGCTGGAGAACTCGGAAATGTCCATCTTAATTGCAAATCCTCTAGAGACGGCCATTGCTGCATTGCTCGGCTGCTCTATTGCCATTGGAAACACGATTAAAGGCTTGCCGTGATAGGTTGCTTCAACAAAACTGCTGAACCCGCAGTGGGTTATGAAGAGTTTGACGTTTTTGTGAGCTAGGATGTCATTCTGTGGAAGCCATGGCAATATTTTCACATTATTCGCATCACGGCAAAACTCGTTATTCTGCAGTTTCCAGATGATTTGGTAGCTCGTATTGCGAAATGCCTCGCAGAAACCACGGGCGATGAACTCTGGTATGTAGTCGAAGTAGCTTCCGAGCGATACGACTATCACACCCTGGGTTGACTTGTCAAGATATGTCTGGAGCTCGGGTGGAAGTGGTCTTCCCGGTCTTGCCATGATGTCTCCGAAGCTTAATGTGTTTGGCATATGTGGTTTAGGAAATGACAATGCGGGGTCTTCAGTGAAAAGCCACAGACTGGATTTGGTCATCAACTCAAAACCATCCGTAACATTCACATGCGGAACATAGTTGTTGACGTAGTGTACGCTCGAGTCATAACTCATTATTTGTGCGATGTTAAAGACGAAGGTAGTCAGGCGTTCTTTGAAGGTCATTTCTTCAGAGTAACTCTGTGATGCGAAGGAAGACAGTCGTGGAACTCGGAAAGCCAGTGCCATATTTGATATGGAAACAGTGGCATAAGGAATGCGAAGATGTAGTGGAATGAGATAGCTGAATTCACTTGCTCCGAAATCTGTAATTGCAAACTGGAACTGGAAGTTTTCCAACATTCTCATGATCTCTTTGTTTTTCCACAAGTTATGGAAGTCAGACTGAAGTTTAGACAAAAGTAATTTGGCATGGGTTAAATATCTTGGCAGAGCCCAGAGCAGTGACTTGCTCAGAGCATATTCCACCACCATTTCTGATAGTTCACGGGAACTGAAATATGGTATTTTCTCCGGGACAGGATAGATGATTATTGTGAAATTTTTGTGGGCCATTTCAAGTGGAACTTTGGCATTTGATGGGGCAAGTAGCACTGTGTTGTGCCCCAAGTGGCCGAGCTCCTCTCCAAGGCGGGTAAAAAGGAGAATGTGAGAGTTCATATTGATTGGCAGAAGAAGGATCCTTACTGCTTCTGCTGAACTGGTTGTCCAGTAAATAAGCATAAGAAGGCCAGCTGCTGACATTGTCTTCATTTTGTTTGCTTTGTTTTCATGAAATGTAACCTGCAAATGAGACAACATTTCCTATGAAACTACGCTGTGTCCAGAAAAATTTCAATCCCTAAGATATTGATGAAGAAACTATAATAATCAGTTTAGAAAAATTCAAAGTCGTTTTCATCCTGACATAATTACCAACAAAATTCTTTGTAATTTTGTGAAGTATGCTAGACAAAGGTCAGAAACATTGAAGAGTTCTTCAGCAAACTGTTAATGTTTGTGATGAATTTCATCAGTTGGCCGTCGATGCTGCTCTTAGCCAATGTTTCGTATGTACGTTTCGAAACTTGTGTTGAAGTCAATAGCAGACATTCTGAACACAAATTTGGCCCCCAAAAAATGATGCGTTTCCAGTAACAGAGGTTTGAAACACTGGGTACAGTGGGTAGGATTAATATTTTTATTTTGGTTAAGTATTTGTATACTGCGACTACTCATAAAATTTTGCCGATGCCCTATTTTTGCGCAAAGATACATGAAGCAACGAAGTACGCATATTAAGCAAGTATAAAATGCCTATTTGCAGAATGTCTGTACCTACAAAATGCTCTAGAAAACATTCTTATTAATTTTGTTTTGTTGACGTCTTTTCTGACAAAGTGGAGTGAGAGGGGAAGGAGAAGATGAGCGTGAACAGAACATCACCCCTAAGGGTTGTTCGAGACTGGCAGAACCAGTGAGTATTTACCACTAGAAGTGAACTAGATTTCCCAGTCACTGTTAGAGGTGGCTCAAGTGAAAATGACACCACTAGAGGTCTCTCGAGACTAGCAGCCAGGAAGTAGTCAGTCACCTATAGAAGTCACAAGATTTCTCTGTTACTCAGTATGTTAAATCCTTCACCAAAGGGTGCTTGATTTCAAAGAGAATTACTCAGTGAGCTGAAGAGAACAGAGTTAGTAGAAGAGAGATCTGTGAGCACAAGAAAACACAGTAAACACAAAATCAAAGTGAGCAAAAGAGAGCAGAAAGAAACAGAAAGCAAAAGAGGGCAGAGTGAGCACAAGAGAGCCTAGGCTAGTGTGCTTAGATCAGCCAGTTTAAAGTCCAACTGTGAATGGTGTTGACTAAATTCTTATGCATATTGAATGCATTAATTCATGCATTTGCGTATGTAATGGAATGTAGCATTATATAGTGCATTTCTCTTAAGCCATATCTGATGTAACTGGAAAATAATGCTAACTACATTATGTGAGTGTGGCCTGTATGCTTAATGCACTGCTTTTTTGTTTTACTGGCTTATTTAAAAGCTATCATATTATGATGAGTGGCAGCTGTACAACGAAAGAGGCCAGAGAGGCTAGTGCTGACCTTTAGTGTGGAATACGTTACGAAATTATTTTGTGTTGAACTAATGTCAAAGTACGACAATCTTTCTCATTTAATGGACCACCTTCAACAGCCTCCCACTTGAAATTCGAACTTTGCTGCCACAAATAGATAAGAAAATAAACTTTTCCAGCTGAATTTCAGATGCACCGTTTTAGGTCAAAGTAATTTCACAACATGTTGCGCACTGAAAGTCAGCAAAGTCAAAGAAACCTAGCCTACTAGTACATAGCTCTTGTTCTAGGCTTTAGCTGCTGGAACTATAAGAAACTGCCTGTCAACCACCACCGTGCCACAATGCTTGTATGGTTCTTCGAATGCACCATTATGTGACACAGGGACTCAAAACCTGTCACAGTTTCTCACATTTTTATTCAGTTATATTCTGCTCTAGCTCTGCTTTGAAATACTTTTTACATATTGAAAACATTTTTTCTGTCTAAAGTTATACTTTTTAAATTTCTTTGATTAGTATGGAGTAAGAAAATGAGGTAAAAAGTTTCAGAATATTTGTGTCATCAGATGACGTCAGAAACCATTGCTTGATTATTCTGCAATTATGCTGAGCAAGAAAGGGATATATTCTGTATCAAATAAAACAAACGGCACCAAAATCGAGTTACTACTTAATAAATTATGGCGAATTCATAGGCAACTTCTGAATTGAAGGATATTCTTTCCTTCTCACCCATCTTGCCTATTTCTGCATCTAGCATACCGTAATATCTGGGAAGTGACAAGCGATGGGGTTTGAGCCGTGGCGTCACATATACTTACATACCTGGTACACAACACCATCTGATAATATTGAGAAATTTTTGAAGTTTTGTTTGTACAGACTGACCCAGAGGGTTGAGGTTAATAGGCCAAGATTGTTCATCATTTTGATTATAAAAGATATATGATTTTTTATTTTTATTCTTTAAAAATCTTTCAGTTATCTTCAGTTTATTGTACCAGTAAGTGATGTTATGTAGACCTATGCTGAATGTCAGACTCGAGATAGAGAAGTTTGACCTGTGCAGTAGAACCATTTGGCTATGAGAGTTTTTCATCTGGATGGATACTGGATAGCTGACAGTGTCAATTGTGAGCAGTATTTGAGATGTTCATGTCAGGTGCTGTGCTTTTGGACATGAGATATAGCTGAATGGTAACTTGTGAGTGTTCTGTGGAGCCTTCTGCTCAGAGATGCTCTAAATTTGAGAGCAAAGTTGTCCCTTACTAAACTAGAATGTTTCATGGAATGCAGAGTAAAGGCAGTTACATGCACTTCATGTCTTTCTGGGAGTTAGCTAATGATGCCAGTTTCTACCATTATCCAACATTTACTCTTTTGAGTGATGACGTACCTACAAAAGCCAGTAATACTTTGTGTACAATTCTCACAGAATAAACATTTTTAGTCCTCTTAGGTCTTACCTTGTATGATCGCGTGTGCGAATATGTTGCACTTGGAAAATCTTACAAAGTTCCGTCTTTTTCATGAAAATATTTTTGCAAGCTCATGGCTATATTTGTGCTAATAGGCAGAATCCAACAGTTGTGTAATGTATAAATAGACCATCATTTCAGATGCAGATCTGTGCTTTGCTGAGTACAAGGAGGACAATTGGTCAGACCAGGACATTGTTGTATAACAAAGTTCATTCACTGCCACCTGATTATTTGGTTATGCTGAGTTCAATGTCTGCTGAAGCTAGACATTCTGCGTAGGAGAATTTGTTATCAACAGTTATTCGTGGCTTGTTCTCCGACAAAGGTCACTTTTGAACAACTGTTTTCATGTTGTAACACTGACCTATGACCTATAAAAGAACCTTTAGTTTGCTTTAAAGACGATGTCGGACAAAATGCTGGTGGCCCGGTCCATGAACAGATTGATCATTCACCCACATCTCAGCAATGAGGAGGGTTTGGGGTGATGCATGCACACTGCATGCATGAAGAGTGCACTGATGCGGGATAACTTCCAGCTGCCCTGCCAAAGGTTCGCTCCACCTTCCATTCGTAGTACAAGATGGCGCCTTGCATGGCTACCGACAGTTACATTCAACTCCTTCAATAACTTGTGATCATCCGTCATACTGTGAGTTGTAATCATAATGATTTTTGTGTCACTTGGAAATTGTTCTACTCTCAGCACAGTTCCACTGTTGAAGCATGGACTTTGGTTTGATGGCAGGATGGGTCTATATGGTTCAGATGCTGAAACGAAGAAGTGCTAGTTGTCCAGATCCCTCTTGGAATGTAAAAAATGCTGAGCAGCACAAATTACATGCAGCAGTGAATTGATTTGTATCTGTGCATGTATGTATGTATGTGACTTTCTGTGTGCTGGCCTCCATCACATTCCACAAACTGAAATTTCTTCTGGCCTTTCACAATTTACGAGCCGGAATGTAATATGGCGCTATGAACCGAAATGGCCTTTGGTCCTTCACACCCATTGACGTCGTTTATGGCCATTCACTTCCTCTGAACTTGAATGTTGCATGGACCTTCATGTGTTTCAAGCAAACAGTTTGCCTTCTTGATTGTTTTACTTCATGTGTTTCAAGCAAACAGTATGCCTTCTTGATTGTTTTGCTTCATGTGTTTCAAGCAAACAGTTTGCTTTTTGATTGTTTTGCTTGACTAGCGAGCAACATCCGTCAATACGTGTAAACTGGTTCTGCTGCAATTATAATTAATCGAGTGTGGAACGCGAATCCATCGTCATAACCAAGTGCCAAGTCTTGTTTTACTTGTTTTCGGGTTTAACCGATTAATTTGGCCTTGATTGACTTCATCTGATGTTGTCAATGGGAGCATTTGATGTTTATCGTATCTCCAATTGATTTGCAGTTGAGCTATGAAAGCGTGCAATATGTTCATTTGGATGAAATTATGTTGCTTTTTTGTTTTCTAGGGCTATATATCCAGTTACCTTGTTGATAGATATGGCTTTTCGCCAGATTGTAAAGTGATTTCCTTCACTGGTGATAACCCAGGTAAGTGCTGTCTCTTCTGAATCTGTCCAGACTTCACTTACAGTCTTAGATGCTGTAATAGCACATTTGCTCAAATTTGGTAGAAGCATAGTGTAAAGTCATTTCTATTTCTGTTTTGTTTGACTTTGGTTCTCTTGAATTCAGACTTTACTTGCAATATTTTCATCTGGAGTGCATTGACAACCATTTGCAGTGCAGTGACTGAAAAGAAATACTATTACTACAGCGTAGCAAATGATAAATTATTATTTCTAAGTTCCAGTATTTAACGGCCAAATATCATTTGGTGGTTTTGAACAGCTCTGAGTGACGGGCTTGCTCTAGGTCCTTTGCATAGCAACTGCCACAGTGAAGGTCCACTCTTAAAAGGTGACTGCTCTAACCTGTTGGCTACCATGCCCGACAGCAGAATGTTAGATACAGTTCAAATTAGATTTAAAGATTCCTAAATGCTTCATTTTGAGTCACTTCTTGTTACCAATCTTGAATTGTTGTGTATGCATAAATTGCCTTTGAGACTGAAATTTCATGTCTGAGGACCTGCCTTGCAGATTTTTTTGCCCAAAGTGCATGCTGCACTTCTGCACAAGTTTGTGTTCTAGAGTTTAATGAAATTTTAAGAATCTTAGTTGAAACCATGTTGTATCAGAATTAGGAATTCATTCTGTGATGATTTAGCATTCTGTTAATTTATTACTTTTCCATTTCACTTGTTGTTCTTATTTTGAGTTGTTTTTTCTTCACTTACCACACATAAGATATAGCTGCCTTGTTTGTCTGTTTTGACCAAGACTATCATGCGAAAGATACAGTGATATGTTGCAAACCACTTGAGATTTTGCCTTTTCTCAAAAAGGACATTAGGGCCAGCTCTAAAAATTCGACATTTTGCTGTAGGGTAACATGGCAATCTCAGCTGTGCTGGCAATCTAAAATTAGCTTTTGTTTAAATGACAGAGATATACTATTGTTTAGCGTGTGCTTTACTAATTATGGTTAAATGACGCTTGAGAGAAAAAGTTTTCTAACATGTGTTTTTACAGTGTTGATGTTTGTCTTTTTGCACTTTTTATAGCATCTTTAGCTGGAGTCAGATGTCGAGATGGTGATGTTGTTGTGAGTATATATAGTAATTCTTATAGTCTGCCATTCAGTTTAATATAGTCTATCTGCAAGGCTAAGTAATTGTAGATAGAGAGATGTTCTTTACTACATTGTCACTTGCAAACTGCATTTTAGTGTACAGGATAGATAAATTCAACCAGTAGTTCAGGCAGCTTTTAAATATTGTTTTTCATTTCCTCCAAATTTGCCCATATTAATGGGCAAAAACACGCTGGTGTTTTCTTTGGCATGTAGCATTTAACCAGCTCTGCAGCCTGACGGACGGACTTTGTTGTCTCCTTGAATCATTTTGAGGCTGTTGCGTTGAATAAGACACTGCTGTCCAGAACTTTACCACTGGCTACATCATCTGATTTGATTTGCAGTTGAATGATTTTTGCTGTAATTTTATTGATAGCACTCAATGATTTTATTGTTGAATTTGATTGATTTGGGGGGGCCAGGTAGAGTAATGGATAACACGCTGGTGTAGAGAGCAAGAGGTAACGAGTTCGAGCCCTTCGTTGGGCGGACTTGCTTTGTAGGTTGCTATTAGCGCCGTGTATTGCAGGCCGTCTGTTCTGTTAGTATAGTTAAGTTTGATGTTAATTAAGATTACTGATTTATAACTTGTACATGTAAAGCGCAGTGCGTTTGCAGGCAATGAATTAAAGAAAACTTATTATTATTATTAAAATTCATTGCATGTAAACGTCTCATATAGGTCAGCCTTGGAACAAGTGATACATTGCTGCTATGGCTTCATGAACCAAAGGCATCTCTTGAAGGTCTCAGCCTCATCAACCCTCTCGAGACGAAAGACTACATGGGAATGCTTTGGTAACTGCTTATATGCTTCTGCTGTCTGCTTCATTATTGTTGAAATTTTTAAGTAAGCTAGAGATAATTATCATCTTCATCTTTATTATAATTATCTTCATCTTTAATAATTATCTTCATCCTTAATAATTGTCTTCATCCTTAATAATCATCTTTATCCTTAATAATTGTCTTCATCCTTTATAATCATCTTTATCCTTAATAATTATCTTCATCCTTAATAATTATCTTCATCTTTAATAATTATATTCATCTTTAATAATTATCTTCATCCTTAATAATTATCTTCATCTTTAATAATTATCTTCATCTTTGTGTTTGTTGTCATAAGTCACAACTGTTAATGTATTTAGTTGTGCTCAACTTGAGTAGAAAGATTTGAGGAATTTTTAACATTGTATTAATTTTACTCATAATATCTTAGATATTTACCCAAAAGCTGAATTTTGCTGTTTTCTAATTAGTGTAGTAGTACCAGTACTAGTTGCGCTTATATGTACCAATTAATTAGTGATTAGTGTAGTAGTGCCAGTACTAGTTGAACTTATATTTACCAATTACAATTATTGTAGAATTTTAGTGATATTCTAGATTCACTTTGTTTGGAGAGCTTAGCACTAAATCATAATAAATCAGTTTCTACTTGTGATGATCCAGAACGTTCTTCAAAGTGTGGACTTAATTCTTTGGTCTTTAACTTGAATTCTATGATTGTAGCTTCAAGAATGGATCACTTGCAAGAGAGCGGGTACGAAATGAAAGTGCCGGTGGATGTTGGGTCGAATTCGAAAAGCTGTTGGAATCATCTTTGCCAGGAAACAATGGGAATATTGGTTAGTTGGTAAATAAAAGAGGCTAAAATAAAGCATAAATTGACCTCTGTAAGCTTAATATTTTCTTCATAGCTATGTCTCTTTTACAGCATTTTAAAGGTGCCTGTTAGAAGATAGTTGTGCTCAGTGGATTGTGGAGTCTTTTTGGTCCTACACTTACATAAAGTAATGCTGGCACCTTATGCTTTCTCAGGCATTGGAACATCATGCTGAGAAGTAAGCTTTTGGAACAGCATATCATTAAGCATGTGCTATTGTTTTATCATAAACAGCTCAAGAAACAGTTTTAAGTCATCTGTTTAGATTGCTGGGTTGCCATGCTTAGTGTGCTTGTGTGATTTGTAAAAGGTGCTTTACAGGAAGCCAGAGACATACAGAGCGACTTTTACAGACGTGCATTCTTAAGGTATTCGTGGTAATTCTCTAAATTGCAGTAATTTGCTGAACAGCCTTTTTTCTTTGCTAGTCTTCTTTTAGATTAATTGTGAATAAAAGTCTCATAATTTGTTTTCATTGTTCCTTAGGCATTTACTTCTACGCTCCTGAAATTACACCAAATGCTGTTGGTGTCTTTCGATTTGATTCCAAGGGTAATGTGGTAAGTAATGTCTGTTGACCCTTTGTTTTACATGACTGCTGTTACTTATGCAGCTTATGAAAGTAGGGAACCAGCATCCTTTCTATCTGAATGAGCTGAGTTTGTTTGCATTCTCATATTTTCGACAGTTATAGCAGTTTTTGATAATTCCAGTTATGACACAGGGATGTAATTATTCTATGCATGTAATGACAGCACATTTACAAATCAGTGCTTTTTAGAAACAGGAACTTCGCTTGTTGAGGTTGCTATGATTAAGCATTTGTTTGCTAAAAGTAATTATCATCTTCATAATTCATCTTCATCTTTATGTATATTATCATAATTACATTCATTCAATTGGTAGTAAGAATAATTTTAAGTATAATTTGGTGCCATAACATCAGCCGGTCTGCAATAAATGGTGATTGATAAGTTTTTTCAAAATACATAAAGCCATCAACTATCCTGTCATGGAATTCCACTCCAGTTCATCCATTTCAGACGAGTTAACTCACTTGCCAGCTCTGATCGCTGCTGAAACTGATTTCTAGTTTCTAAACCTGCAAGCATCTGTTAGACAGCTTTTGTAAAGTTTTTCTTTTCATTGATTAACCTTGGATGGAGGGCATGGAGGAAACCAGAGTAGAATACATAACTCAAGTATTGAGTAGAACTTATTCTAGAGTCTTGCATTAAAAGTCAAGTTTCGAATTGGGAATCGGGAATATTAGTTTGAAGCAATTCAGTATTAAGTTGAAATTTAACATAGGTTGTGAACTCATCTGAATCTGAAATCCTAAATGGCAGATTGTGCAAGTTGTGATGTTTACATGGCATACAAATTTGCAATTACCTGACTTTTAATTATTTTTAAATGCCAGAAAGCACCTTTGGCAGGTTCCAGGTTATTGAAGATTGATTTCTAATAAGTGGTAATATATTTACTATATTTGTTTGGTTGATTGTTTTGTAGGTTGGTTCATTTCCAAATGTAGTTGAGGTGAGAGCAATTGTAGAGGGTCAGCTGATGGCGAAACGAGTTCATTCAGAAAACCTTGGATACAAGTTAGGTATGCAGCAATTAACTACTCAGCTGTATTGTGTGAATCCTCTTCTTTACTAACTCTGCATTTTGACATAGCAAAATGGTACAAAATGATAAGTAGCTAATGGTCGGAGATTATAAATTAAAACTTTTATGTTCAGATTGTTACAAACAAATAAACATTTTTGTAGGCTAAATTTTATCATCATTATTAAATTTTGTTGTCTTCTTAATTTTTATGCATATTATTGCAATCACATTCATCCATTCATTCATCTATTCATTCAATGTGTTTATATAGTGTATGTCCATTGTCAAATCTTCAAGGTTACTCAGACTAGGCATCTTGATGGCACTTTCAGTTGTTAATTATCAGTCAGTTATGAGCACAATTGAGTGCAATTCATTGGAAACTCTAGAGAATTAAGTATCCTGCTGTTGTTAAGTTTTTATTATTGAAATGTTTTTGCAGTTTATTTTTACAGTTCTGTAATTTTTCTAGGCCAGACGGGTCGTATCCTAGCAACTGGTGGTGCGTCATCGAACAAAGCGCTTCTTCAGGTACAATTTATTCATTTGTTCATTGGTTGATGCCATGGTATAAACTGGATGAGCATGGAAAGCAAATGTTGCGTTTATGGTTTTTATCGTGAAGTCATGCTACTGGCATGGCATGTGCAGTAAGACATACTTGTTGTTACTGCTGTATAAAATGGGGAGCTTCCAGTGAATTTTTCCTTATACTTTTCAGGTTGGGTGGAAACTAGATGTAGAGACTGCAAGATATTTTTATTTTATTTTTTCATTATTGTGCCCAGTTTCATTTTATCAAGTTTCGGTGTGTGGGGAGCTTGGCTGCTCACTGGTTATGGCTCTGGGTTTGTCGAGTGAGAATCGCGGTTTGAACCTTGTCTGGCTAATCTTATCGCACCTAACAAAACATTTCTTGAAAGCAACCTATGTGTGTAGGCGTGTTGAGAAGAGAAAAGTTTCAAAACCACAAGTAAATACAATGATGCCCTGGTTAGCGCCGTGTGTAGCGACCATTACTCATAACCAATTTCTAAGGAATTTATGCTTTCTAGCACCATAAAAAATTTATTTAAGTAAATAGTGCACACTGTCTCAAACTTAACTCTTGAGCAAAGATCCTTCACTCACACTTGCTTTGTGGCTCAAATTAAGATTTGTGACATTGTGCAATATATAGATGAAAATGGTAATTTTTTTATTGTCTGTGAATGATTGCTATCTGACCGGTCAGTGATCCAGGTGCTCTGCCTTTAGCTGTTTAAAGGCCACTCGTTTTGTCACGGTCGCTTGCGCACTAATTAAAGTGCACTGTGAGACGAGCTTTATAAATCTATTGATGAAGAATACTATCCAACTATTGTTTCACTGGGCATTTACACACTGACTTTTAAAAGCTACTTAAACAGCAATTGCATACATTTAGAAGATGCTGATATGGCAGTTTTCGGATTTGTTGCCTGTTGATGACCGGTCTGAGTTCTATTTCCAGGTCCTTGCAAACATTTTCAACATTCCAGTCTTCGTTCAAACAGTTGCCAATTCAGCTTGCCTTGGAAGTGCTTACCGAGCCAAACATGGTTTGTTTGTTTTTTATGGTTGATGAACATAGTAAACATTTTGGTCAACTAGGTTCACTTGTTAAAAATTTGTACCATAGAGATAGGTTCATTTCTTTCTGTCTGCTAATTGAGTTCTAACTAAATGAATAAATTTTCATCCCAGAACTGCTTTTAGCAAACAAACTTCCATCTGAATTCCACATTGTTTTGGTTCCTTCACCTATGCTGCCACTTTACCTGCCCTCATCTGCATCAGGCTCTGTTACTTATCACTCCACATTCCGCAAACTTTCCGCTCTAAATTGAGATCAAGAAGTCTTACCCTAGTCCATCAAATCATCCACCCTCCAAGATGTCTTGTCTTCAAAAGAACTTCTAGTCTCGATGTCAACTGGACACGGACCTCATTTTTTCACGGACCTCCACTGGACATCGATCTCTGGACATTGATCCCTTTGATATGACGTTTGTGAATAAATCCTCTGCTTATCTTCAGAGTGGTGCTTTATAAATTTAGATTTCACAATTTTAATTGCTTTTACATGAACTGCTGCAGTGATGATCGTGCCAGACTGATAAAGCAGTGTGCACTGTGCGAGCAACTTGTCCAATGTTATTAGTCAGATAAACTAAGTGAATGTAATTGTCACTCATGTAGAGATTTTAATCTGTTAATCGGTTGCTGGTCCCAGATGCTGGAACAGTCTTCCACCGGACATTAGATTGGCCGCCTCAGTGGACTCTTTCAAAACAAAGCTTAAAACTTATCTGTTTGCTAAGGCGTATCCCGCAGTTGGCCGTTTGTGAGGCGCCCTTGTAGCGGTATGGCCGCGTTACGGCGCCATATAAATTGTCGTTATTATTATTATTATTATTATTAGGCACACATGGGTTCAGTCTTTTACTAACATCATCATATTCAATGCCGGATGCATGGAGATATCCTAGTTTATTGTGAATTTACAGCTTGTTATTGAGACAACCAATAAGGAAATGGTGATGTGGTGGCTGTGCTTGAGCCAATGAGTCTAACGGTCCAAGTGGACTGTTATAGGTGATGACGGTGCATAGTAGATGGATTTGCTTTGCATTTCTTCACCATATTTTATCTTTGCAGAGGTTGAGTGATAAGTTGGCTGATACATGTAGCAATTCAATGGTCACACTAGCATTCTTGTGTTCTTGCCACCATAGGCGCAACCACCCTATGGGACCCACGGGACGCGTCCCCCCCAACTTTTGAGTTGTCCCCTAACTTTATTAGTATGGTCCCCCCAACTTTTAGGACGTGATTCATTATGGTCCCCCCTAACTTTTGGGACGTGATTGCGCCTATGCTTGCCACTATCCTTAAGCCACGGATCTGTTTTTGTTTTTAGGTTTTTTGGATGGGAGGATTTCCTTTGAAGAAGTTGTGGAAAATGCACCTGTTGACCTTGAATGTCAGGCCATTCCCGATCCGTCTGCTGTTCATGTGAGTTGGCTTACCATTTTTAAGTGAATGTTATGTAATTGTGCCCTCGTTGTGTTAGTATGTTCTTTGGTGTATAACTTTGTATGGCGTGATTCTGGTAAAGGAAGCAGAATTTGACTCATAGAATTATTTATCAGAATTTGGACCAGGTATTGCTCAGTAATTGCACCCAGCTGAAGTTTTGGCCAGACTAATTTGTAAGCACTGACACCACAGTCAGGCTCTGAATTGGTAACCTAAGATGTTATTTTATGGTATTTGTATTGCTACAGTGAATGCTCAGATTAAGTTACATTGAGGGCTTCACACCACTTTAGCGAACACTGCTTAGTGCTCTTAGTAGCCATAGGCGCAACCACCCTATGGGACCCACGGGACGCGTCCCCCCCAACTTTTGAGTGGTCCCATTGACTTTATCATTATGGTCCCCCCCAACTTTTAGAACGTGATTCATTTGGTCCCCCACAACTTTTAGGACGTGATTGCGCCTATGTTAGTAGCGTTGACTTTTTGAGTTTGAATCCTAGAGTTATACTTTACTATGCTCACTGCTGGTGTTTTTAAGCACTAAGCAGTGTTACAAAGAAACCAGCCAACTAGGGTCTGAATAGAGCAGCTAAAATGACATGTTCATGGACAACAATTCTTTGTTACTGTTGGATAAGATCTGTTGCATGTAAATATGTCTTCAGCTTACATTTCAGTTGTTTTTCAAAAGCATTTTGGTGGTGACTTTGTGAGATTACGCATCTGTAATTTTGCATTTGGTGGCTTTTGACATTCTGGAATTTGTTTCAGGTTTACGATGAACTGTGCCTTCGATATAAACAGCTGGAACAACAGATTACAGCGACCAGTTTGTGATCTACCAAATAAACAAAGGACTCGACCTCAAGCTTAAGAAATCAGCATGCGTAGTTCAAGTACCTGACTATCAGCGATGAGAGATTTGTTCTTCAGATTTCCAAGCTATAGGCAAAAGTGATGTATTTTAATGGACCGTGCAAACGTTTATGCCTGGGTTTATGCTATTGTATCACAGAATTTATCCACTAGCTTACTGCAGCCTAGAAAGGGGATCAACTTATATTTTTAAGATTATATTTTTGTGTTTATAAGAGAATGTGGTAATACGAAGTGTGAACTTGACATTTATTTGTTCCATTGATGATTTTTTATAACTGATATCTGGGGTCTTTTTACAACAAAAGAACATTTATAGGAAATCGTTTGTGCATCTTTAAAGTATCTTAAAGAATGTAACAAAATTGTCATGGCTGATTGCACGAATTCTAATTAGGAACTTTGCACATTGGCATTTCTACCTCTCCTACTTGAGTATTTCCGAAAAAGTAATATTGAGCCTACTGTTCTTGGCATCAGGGTTTACACTTATTATTGATTGATTTATTAGTGCTCTTCTTTATATGGTTTGTTAACTATTTGGTTCCTAACAGAAAAAACACATTTGATTTCACTTTAAATTTACTGTAAATATTACAGACTTCTGTAACAGCTGAGTTGTGAATGATTATAATGATGAATTTCTGTACAGAAACAGCAATGATTTTTTTGTACGTATATTATTGTCTGTCAAATCTGTATCAGGTCATAAAAGTAAGTTATTTAGAAATCGAGTTTTGTATTTTGAAGGTTGTTACCAATTTCTGTCTTCTTAATTCATCATTGTAGTCTCTTGACCATTACAAAAGTAATTTACTGTACTTAAAATATAGCTTCTAAGGAGCAATTATTGGAGTTATGGTAATAAATGATAGATTTTGATGTAGTTCTAAACATTAATACAATCCTGTAAGTTTCTTATATTCTGCCAATAGTTTACTTGTTTATCTATATTATGCATTGCTTATTTGATATAATCCTTACTTATCCTACTATAGCATTCTGTGAGTTTGTAGTTATCCTGTTGTCTAGATGAGCTAGCACTAAATAAACAAGTTGTCATACAATATAATATGTAAGCTAACACTGTGCTGGAGGGCTTCTGCCAATGAAGCAGTTTATGACTTGGGTATTATATGAAGTATTGCTATATATCAAAACTGTATATTAGTCTACTTATATAGGCCTACCACTATGAGATTAATTTGCTATCCATCAATGTTTTTTAGTTATCAGGAATTCACAAACATTCTACTGTACATCTTACTTGAAGTATTGCCATGAATTTGCTCATATAAATATATAAAAAAATTGTGTTGTTAATTGAGTATCTGTATGGAGTTCCTTATTGTAAATTTTTATGCTTCCTTCATTTACCAATTCGGCACATTAAAGAGCATAAACAGAAGAGAAATGTGGACTGATAAGAATCTAAACTGTAGCTCGAAGGCTCTGTGCACACCTGCACTAATATCGGTGGTGGAGTTATGGTAGTCCTTGTGTGTGGTAATGGTTTTGAAAAATAATTATGGGTTACTGTTATTTAGTTTGCTTCAAACCGAACATAGATCCATGATCAATCAGAATAAAATTGGAGCCATGATGACCCATGCACCCTTAGTAGATTGCTGTTTGACTTTCTAGGCCATCAGAAACGGCAACAGCAAGCTATGAATGTTGTGCCCTTCCGTAGTACTAACACTGCCGCTACAACAAGGCGGTTACAATGGTCCATGTTTTGGTTTGTAAGTTTCGTTTTTTTAAGCTCCTAGAAAAGCTAGAGACGAAAGTAGTGTTCATGGTATGCCACAGTGAAAATTGACATCTTATTACTAGGCTTCACACAATCAAGAGATTCCATATGCTGATACATTAACTAGGAAAGGTTTTATTACACGAATGATATATAAATTAAATTACTATCGATATGTTTATTCTGCTATTTAGCATACTTTATGTAACAATGAAATTAACTGCATTTTCACTGACTTTATTAGGCCTATTGATTATTTAGTTATGTATATATGTATATATTCATTGTTGTTCATAACTGATTGATGTTCCCGCAGTGCGTTTGCAGGCGGTCCATTAAAGTATATACTTACTTACTTACTTTACTAATTTACTACGCACATAATTTATGGCAGTCTGACCCAGAGGTTCCAAACTTTTGAACCCAGGACATCTTTATTTTTGCTCGCAGATAAAAAATATCGCAATTGAAACTTGTCAGGCTACTAAATTAATTTTAAGTAAAACTGTTCTCGCGAACCCCTGCCTTATTCCTTGGTCCACGGACTACACTTTGGAGACCTCTGGCCTCTGGACATGCTGGTTAATATGGTGCGCAACAATGCATGGATTCATGCTTGCGGTTTAGAGCCTTCACCTGTTTCTTTCTATCAAACTTTTATATATCTCAATCAATCAACCAGAATTTATTTAGCGCCCCTTCAAGGTACCTACTCAGAGGCGCTCTCGGCTGAGATCAAGCGAAAAGAACAGTCTTCAACAGTTTGTGAAATTGAGAACAGCTTGGGAGGTGTCGCATAGTCAAGCCATTCCAGGTTGTTGGACAGAGAACGAACGCCTCTGCATTGTTGCAGAGCCAGTGAAAGGAACCACTAAGTCACCATGGACAGCAGAGCGTAGTGCACGGGGGCCTATGCAAGTGGAAAGGGGAGGCAAAGCTCACACAGATAAGAGGGTGCCTAACCTGATTAGTGCCGTGCATTGCAGGCTGTCTGTTCAGCTTGATGTTAATTAAGATTATTACATAACTTGTACATGTAAAGCGCAGTGCGTTTGCAGGCTTTGAATTAAAGAGAAAACAATATTATTATAATTATTATTAAGAAATTTCGATAATACGATTAGGATAAATGAACGCGCTATAAGATTGCTTGCGAATGCTATCTCACCAACAAGCACAACAAGGTCTGTTAGCCTATCAGCGGCAGTAATCTAGTCACGTGCCCATGATGGCGGACGTATTTGAAATTAAATGTACAACGAGGGCTATTTAAACTGAAATATTTATGGATTAAACTACGGGTTTGTTTGTCTAACTTTCGCTTGTTTTACATATTGGTTCGATGAAGTTAGCCATTTTATCGCGTAGCTGTGTGATATTTCATAATCAAAATGCGGTAGCCATCTACCGATGATAGGCATGCAGTCTGACTAAAGTCTAGTAACCAGTGATAATTTTTGGAATTCCACTTTTCTTCGTCTATATATCGCTTAGCATTCCCTTAGCAAGCAAGTGTTGGTACGAACGTGAATTTGCGTTCTCGCTGTATCAACCCGTATTGAAAGGTGAAATAAATAAAGATGACGAGCACCACCTCCCCCCCACCTAGCTTCATCCATACGCGGTTTGCGATGGCACTAATGCAGAAGAAAAAAAATGCTGCATCTGTGTTTTCTAAAGACTGGCTAGCACACAGACTGAAAAGTGTACCAACAAATGAGCCTGAAATAAAATTGCCTATGAAATAATTACAAACGCAGAGGATGTGGTTCAATCAAACAGCATGAGGTTGATGAGGCAGTAGAACTGTTGTAGATTAGAAAGAATGATTGTTATACTTGGCTGTGAGTTACATAAAATCTGTAGTTTGAGACTTTACACCCCAAAAGAGCAATTTTATAATCCGAATCAATGTAGCAAACTCTTTATTCTTATTCCATTGTGGACAGGATGAGCAGCTCTTCATACAACCGTTATCTGCCCTCTGATCCACTGTCATTCAATCCAGATGAAGATGACACCTATGGTGATGGGCGTATCAAAAACAATCTCCTTGAGGAACTCTATGCTGATTTCGGTGGTGAAACAGATGCTCTCAATTTTGGCAACTACTCTCAGGTAGTTTATTCCTGATATGTAATCCTTGTCCATGTACTTTACTTATCTGCTGCATCAAGATAAATCTTATGTATTTTCTGTTATAGATGACTGCAGTATCTTAAAAGTTGTTAAACCTGCTACGTGCAGCTTGTCATAAATTGGCCTGTGAACATTTACAGTTGCTCAAGCTTTTTTCTGTAGTTGTGGATATGCTCCTGAGTAGATTAAACATAGTTTTCTTACATTGAAAACTGCGTTGCTGGTAAATAAAGTTTGAGCTATTCCTTTCATATTCCTAAATTGCAACTCAGAATATTCTTGGATATGCTATGATTATGGTTGCCATGATAATAATCATAGAGATCTTGGTTCAAGGTTGTTAAATGATTAAAACTGATTTAATCAACTACATTTTCACTATTTTTAAGTGTAACATTTGCTCTGTTTGTTTAGTATGGTTTGCAAGATGTTAGTCTTCTTCCAAACCCAACAGCTGGCCAGCGAATTCAGTCTCAGAATGATCCTTCGCTGCCATATACCAATCTATTTCGTCAGGACGTCCTCGATGCAGATAATATCTGTGACCAGAATGGGTCTCAAGTTAACCCAATGTCAAGATCTACCTACACAATATCTGATCAGGGATCCAGAAGCGCTGGTGCAACATTGCCATTGCCATTTTCATCCGAGAATGTGTTGCACCGACCACCTCTGGGGTCAAACAGCACAACAGGAGGAGTGCGTGGATGTGATGGCCAGATGAAACTTCAACTTAAGCAGGAGACAAAATTGTCAACAACACCGAAATTTGAACAATCTGAAAGTCATTCAGTTGGCAGAGTAGGATCAGTAAGTATATTTTGTGCAATTTACTTTTCCAATGGGATTTGAATTCTAGTTCTAATTTTGCATAAATTTTGATGCTTCCTACAGTGGTGCATTGGATAACAGCTGAACTGTTTGTTCCCTAAGCCCACCCTCCCAGGATAGATGTTCTTTGTAAGCTGCTATTAGTGCCATTATGTTGAAGGCTGTCTTTTCAGTTGGTATTTAAGATTGATGTTAATTAAGATTGTTTCATGTAATCATACAGCATTTGTCATAAAATGAATAGCAAAGAAGAGAGTATTATTTTTAATTATTAAGAAAAGTGTAATTGTGACCCAGTTTTACTAGTAGGAGATGAAACAAGGTTATGACATGAAGTTTTATTTATAAACTCATCCTAAAACAAAAGAAAACTGTAGCACAATTTTTTGTCTAGATTGATTGTCGATCGAATGCCTGGTCTTCATCTAATCTTATCTAATGACTTCTGTAGCACTGCTGTCACAATTCACAAAGAATCTATTGATGGTTATTGAAAAAGTGAAATCATCGACAAGGATCATTATCCTTCCTGTCATATACCAGTACTGTATTTATTGCATTAAAATGCATTAAAATATATTTAACGTGTGTGATGTATTGGCTCCACTGCTTTATAATTTTTGGAGTATTGTGGCAGGACCCTCAACAGACAGAATGAATCTTTGTGAGAAACAGAAGCTAGTGTCGATTTGAACTTAAAAACAAATATTATTATGGTTGTCCAGCTCTTTGCTTGAGCAGTTTTGTTCTGGATACCTTAATAAGGATGAGTATAGATTCCAAGAAATACTTAACCATAAATACTTCCCTTAAATATAAATCAATCAACTTTTTGACCATAGCCATACATGCAGCTGTAGAATAAACTACAAATGAAACCTAGCCTTGCCCGCATAATCATGTTATCCTAACCAAGCTTAGCTCATATTTAGCAGTTGGTAGAATTGAACATTTCTTTTTGTTTGCTTTTCAATCTGTTTCATATGAAGTCAGCTCTTTCTTTGCAGCTTTGATATTTTCAAATGCTTTTGTATACAGCTGGATTTATTTTATTTGATGGCTATGATAGAAAGCAATTAATTTGCTTCAATCTTATTTGTCTATGTGTTGTATATTTATTCTACGACAGACCTGTTCATATCTGGCTGAAGCGGGAACAGAACACATATCAGTTGGATCCAAGAGAAGATGTCCGAGACATTCAGAAAACCAACGCTGTGCTAATAACCAAAGTGCGAGAGGATTTGTTCCCAGCAATCCAGTCAGAAATGAGCGACTGGCTGAATCTAGTCAACCACCTGAAGGAGGACAATTTGAACAGACCATGAGAAATGCCAGCTGCAGTAATTCAAATGCTTCCAGTCCAGGACTGCCAGCTTCCAAGCGTCGACGGACTATCAATTCTGGTCTGGACCTCTTTTCAGAGGTGACCGAGGCCTATGGCTTTGTTCGTGGAGCAAATATTTATGCTCCAACCACCCACCCAACCTTCACATCACAAGACGCTAGCAGAGCAGTCCAACCTCATCCGGTGTATCATTTCGATTATTCGAAGACAATAAACTTCAACTTTCATGGTGCTGATGCGAGTTCCAGGCATGTGACAAACTCTGGTGCCAATAACCGGTATGCAGAAAGCATCGCATCCTTTTCTAAACGTCAAGAAAATCCTGTTGTCATTTCTAGGAGTTCAGCAGCTGTATCAGGTTACAGATGTTCAGAAAGTACTGGTTCCAATTATAGCTATGCAGGAGGTGCCAGCAGCTGCACTTTCAGCAAACCTCAATCCATACACGACTCACAACAGTTTTTCAATAATGCTGTTTATGCATCTCAAAGTAGCAGATATCAGAGTGATACTTCCGCAGCATCCTGTGCTCCTGGAAAGTGGTACTCGTCTCCATCTGAAGCAACTGGATCTCCGCATCCACCAGTGTCAAGTCGAGTCAGCAGTAGAATCAGTAGCACTAATGTTGCTGCTTACATGCCAAATGAGTCTAGCTTTTATAACAAGAACCTGCAAAGAAATGCGCATTTGGGAAAAGCAAGGAATCCATATGAGAATTATGCCACTGGAAACCCAGCAATGCACTTTCAACAAGACTTCAGCAAAAGAGCATCTTACAGTTATCCTGATTACTCTAGCATGCCAGGCTACAGCAATATGTCATCAAATGCATATTGTAAAACAGAATCAGAATCAGACAATTATCTAGTCGGACACCAGCATTCTGTAGGAAACTCTAATTTTTTACCCACAAACAACATGGCGTCTGCTTATGGAAGCTCATACTCAAGCTGCAGGCAAAGACCAACCTCTGGTGCCGACTCTTACTACCTGAATGCTTCTGTGCATCCGTTGGGTCTTGAGACAATTCCAGAAGTCCTTCCTTACTCTTCGAATCCCGGTGAAAATCCAGCAGTGATTTATGATTATTCGCAAGCAGTCAGAGATCCGACTGGAACGCGTTTGCCGACTCAACCTCCAGCTGTTGTTCGCTCACGGTCAAATCGGTCTTCCACTTGTAACAATGTTCCACTTATTCAGCAGAGCTTTATGAAGAATTTCTTTGGTGAAGGGTCTGAACCATATCAAACACATTATCTCTTCTCTCTTTTGCGCGATCTCATCATCGCTGACATGAACTACAACACGAACAAGTTTCCGTTCAGTCTTATCAGCAATCTCCCAGCCGACTTTGATAGACTGCTGCAGAACTACTTTGCTCGAAACCCTAAACTTGAGCAGCACCATCATCAACAACATCCTCAGGTTGACAAGCTGGTCATGGATGCCCTGAGACATGCACACAAGACACTACTTGGTATGTGGTTTTTAGTTTATGTTGCGTGACCTTACAGAAGCGTTAGAGTAGGCTATAATATTGACAAGTAGCAGGCAAATAGATGCACTAGAACTTGACTGTCATGTGCTTTACTGTGGCATGAATTCTGATACAGCGGTTTTTTAATTATGGCACTAGTAAATCATAGAAAGAGCAGCTGATCAGCATGGATTAACGATGGATATCTGTCACCCACCAAACTAACGGCTTAGTTTTCATTCGATAGGTGGCATTAGTAAAATGAACAGTAGGGCATTATTGGAACCGTGCATAGATGATGGCTGCCATAATTTATAGAGTTAAATTCGACTCCTCTAAGAACTTGTAATCATCTGTTCATACTACGATTTGTAATCATACTGCACTGTATCAGATTGAAGTGATTATAAATGTGAATATAATTATGTGGTCTGTCGGATGTTTCAAATGGCTCTGCAGCATATCTTATAAGGAAATTTCTTATGTTTTTATTATATGTATATTTCAGAAAAAATTCGAATTCACCAAGGCATTGCAGAAGATCTGTCGGAAGCTTCAAATTCAGATGTCATGGCTGGATTGTGTGAAAACTTTCAGAAAAAATTTCCTCATTCTGAAGTAAGGGGCTCATTGTTATCCCATCTACTGACTTTATGTGATGTCATTTTTAATAAGAGGTGCCCTAGTAGTGGTATGACCATGTTACGGTGACAAATGAATTGTCATTAAAATATCGTTAGTATTTTTGTGCAGTAGGTACATGGGGCAATCCTTCATGCTCTAAGAAACTCATTGAAGAGCTGTCATTCTGAGTTATCAGTCGTCATCACCGGTCAATTGTGCAAAAGTACATATAAAGGAAACAGCTCATTAAAATGTTGTATGCAAACAGAAGGGCGCTGAAAGAGGTGTGCTGTCTCCTGCGGGTTCCTCGAAACTGTGGTCAATCATTCCCATTCTGATAAGAACTCCCGGTTCTGGGTTTTGATGGGATCCAGGGTCGCAAGTGCCACTGGAAAGAAATTGTTTGTACTGGGAATTCCTGCATTCTTTTTTGATCTTTCTAGTGGCTGCCATTTCAGCTGCTGCTTCAGGTGTTAAGGATATATGAGTTACACGTATGAACACTTGGAACATCCCAGTCTGTCATCTAGCAATGCCTCTACTGTCATGGCTTGGCCAAAAAACTGTCTATGCCGAAATCCTAGAAACCAAATTCATGTGGCTGGGCTCCAGGCAGCAGCTGGATGAGCTTAACCTTATCAACATCTCTACTGCATTTCCTTCCTATACTTCTCCACTTTGATCCTATACCTCTAATCCTATTGGTTAAGGGTCGCGACACTGCTATTAATGGCCTCACACTGTTACTTGCTCCCTCTCAACTGGCACAGCACCAATACTTGTCTACACCACTGCTATTACCTATCTCTTTATTCTGGTGTACCATCTGGATGTCTGGTCGTATTTTCTGCTTTATCGACCAAATGCAGAAATTTAATCATGTGTCAAACTACATGCTGGAGATTGTGCACCAGGGCTTCTTGTCCATCAGCGTATGGTGTAAAGCGTCGCTTCCTTGGTATGATGGTGTCATCTGGTCCTCTCCAACTTCGCCACTGGTTGCACTCTGCCAGTCCCAGGCCTGGATAAAGGAGGAGGGCGCTGCTAATGGTCTTTGTTACTGCACAGTGACATTAAATTGCAACTACTACTACTTAATTTACCTAAAGTTTGTCAGTCTGTTTTGGGTACTCTGATTAGTTGCTGCCTACGCTCCATGGAGAATGGGTGCAATTCCATTTCTTTCGCAATTAAGGCTATTTTGGAATTCTCTTATGAATGTCTCTTTGTTCTGAACGATTGCTAGATTCCATTGAATTTCTCAATGACTCTATTTATGACTGCCTCTGTCTTGCTGGACTACTCTTCTGAATACTCTGACCTGACAATTTTTGGGTGCACTGTTGGTTGATGCCTTGCATAATTAGTCACTGACACAATACTTGAGTCCCGGGGTCTCCTCCACCAAATCTTTGCTGATGACACTCAAGCCTACATACATTCTAACCCATTGGATTCAGTTAGCACTGTGCGCCTAATGTGTCTGACTGTTGACGACCTTTCCTCTTGGATGGCGTCAAATCGGCTTCTCCTAAATCCCAGTAAGACTCAATTCATTTGGCTGGGTGGCCGTCGGCAACTTGACAAGATCGATTTGCCTCTGCTAGCCCAAATCTTTCCTGACATTAGTTTCTCTTCCACGGTTCGTGACCTGGGTGTTACCCTTGACTGTGAACTCAGTCTCAGCCAGCATGTCAATCTTGTTGCTCGAAGCTGTTACTACCAGCTTCGTCAACTTCGAGTGATTGCACGCTCTCTCTCTCATGATGCGCTGGTAGTTCTTGTTCATGCCTTCGTAACTAGTCGAATCGACCATTGTTGCTCAATCCTTGTTGGCCTCCCCCTTGGGGTTCTGGGTCGGTTAGATCGGGTTCTGCGCTCTGCTGCCCGGCTCATTGGACGAATCCCTAAATTTTCCTCTGTTTCTACCTACATGCGTGATGTGCTGCATTGGTTGCCAATAGCCCAACGCATCCATTATCGAATTGCTGCCCTGGTCTCACGTTGTATCCTTGGTTGCGCTCCATCCTACCTGCGCATTCTTTGTCGCCCAGTCTCTGACATTGAAGCGCGTCGGGCCCTTCGCTCTGCTGCGAAGGGACAACTGCTTGTTCCACGGGCTCGCTTGGCTACCAGACAGTGTCGAGCCTTCTCGGTTGTGGGGCCGTCAATCTGGAATGACCTCCCCCCTAACCTCCATCTCCTCCACCTGACCAGTCAATCCTTATTCCTTAAGTCCCTTAAATCTTTTTTCTTTTGCCGTGGCTGGGCTGGGAGCGCCTCTGAGTAGTTTCTTGAAGGGGCGCTATATAAATGCTAATAATGAATGAATAATGAATAGAAGTTACTACATAATTTTTGAATAATTAGAAAAATAAATAGAATGTTACTTTTTTCAGAACGACAATGATTTCTCTGCTCTGCGCAGTTTGGGAGGAGATTCCAGGCTTGGCTGGCACAAACTGCAGACGATGACAAAGTCAGTGCCTCTTGGCAGTGATTTAGGGTATCAGCGTGATATGTCACCATCCATGAACCCGATGTTTATAACCCCTTCACATTATAACCCCCACTCTCCTGCAAGCACTTGCCTCAGCCTGACTACATCAGATGGGCAGCTGGACATGGCAGATGTCAGTTTTGAGAAAACGAACAAGAACAAGGTGCTACCTAGAGAGGTATAATTGTTGTTTTCATTATTTAATCAAACAATCAGAATCTATGTAGCGTTCCTTCAGGATACCTACTCAGAGGTGGACCCGGCCGAGATGAAGCAAAAAAACGCTGTCTTCAACAGTTTCTGAAACTGAGAGCAGTTGGGAGGCGTCGCATTGTCAAGGTAAGCCCATTCCAGGTTGTTGGACCAACCACACACGAGAAGGAACGGCTCTGCACGGTTGCAGAGCTTGTGACAGGAACCATCAAGTTAACATGGACAGTAGAGCGCGGTGACCTCTGCACATAGAAAGGGTAGGCAAAGCTCACGCAAGTAAGAGGGTGCACAGCCGATAAGCATCGCCACACCAGATATGCAATCCTGAATGAGATGCTCTACGGGAAAGGAGGCTTGTGCAAGACCTCGCGCATATGCTGGGATACGCGGTCGGACTTTTTTATTCCGCCAATAAGCCTGGATTTATATAGCACCACTTCCCGGGAACCACCTACAGGTGCTCCTGATTCAAACATTGCCAGATGGAGCAGTTTTCAAGCGCTTAAAGAATGTGTTTTATTAATTTTGTGCCAAAAACAGGTTAATTTTATTATGGAACATTTTGCGATGTGGAGTCTAGTTTTTCCAAAGGACTTTTCTCATAGTAACAGTGCTATGGAACTCATTCTGAGATTAGTTTGGATCTAGAGCTGTGAAAATTCTGTACAGAACTTTTTCGGACCTATTTTGTAATATTACTGCCTTCAGAGTCGATTCTCACATATTGAGTTTTAAACATTTCTTTAGGTTAAATCTAAGTCACAGTTATTTGCCTGCTGATTAAGTCATTCATTCGTGGATTTATTTGGTGCCTCTTCAAGGAAATTACTCAGAGGTGCTCCCAATTGTAGCATGACAAATTTGAGTTATTTGAGTTGAATGAAAATGCTTTTAACAGGAAGTAGGTAAGAATCTCGGAACGCAGAAGCAGTTCCTGGGGAGTCCATTCCAGACCACTGGGCCCACCATAGAAAAGACTCGATTCTTCATAGTTACAGTGCAAATGTGCACAGTTCATTTACTGTCTTTATGAACCTCAGATGTTGGTTGTGTCAGGTAGTACTAAGTAACACGAGTTCCCTCCAATGCTCATCTCAGAGAAAGTTTACACCTGCATTCTTTTTGCCACTTCGCAGCTTAGACAGTTGGCGCTATCTCATATTAAACCATGTCAGCCAATTCTTATCCATCGTGAAAATTTATTATTAAAACTTGTTCTTTTTTGTAAGGCTGTGGAAGTGATGACTGACTGGCTACGGGAACATCAAGCACATCCTTATCCAAACGATGATGAAAAAGAAATGTTTTTGAACCGAACGAAGCTAACCATCAACCAAATAAATTACTGGTTTACGAATGCTCGACGACGCCTGCTTCCAAAGTGGGAGCTAAAACAACGCCTTGAGAAGGAGGAACATGCCAAACATGACAGTGGTTCTAATCAGACCAGCGCTGTTAGCTAGTCGCATTTATTGAGGATTGTTGATATCTTTGTGGATGATTTGATTCTTGACAAGACAGCAGCTTATTCTGTGCACACTGTGCGGAAATGGTCTTAGCGTGCAAGATGAAATGACCTTACGTGCTGGCTGAAGAGACCGTGTTCTGCAGATTCCTGTAATTTATATGATTATAAGCGTCGTAAATTCATGTCAAATGATCTCTGTGGCAGCAATTTTTTTATAAACTTTTATTAAGCACTGTGAGGAAATATTATGAGTTAGTGCATATCATGTTATCAAAGCATTTTTGTTAACACTTTGGCAACTTCTATTTGCATTGTTGAAACCACGATTGATCATGTTAACTGTAATTCATTGGTTGGCAGATTACGTGTGTAAACAGATTGATAGATTGCTTCTGTGGTGCTTTCATCACAGTAAAAGATATTTCATTACCAGAGCCAGGGATTATTTTGTCCACCATTAATAAAGGCATGATAATATTTTGTATGAGCAGTTGATAATGATAACTGTGTTATTGTATTTTTAAGCATTTATAAAGCGCCTCTAGTAGGGTGAACCGTTCAGAGGTGCTCCCAGTGCTCAAGGCCTCATGTGAAAAAGCAGGTTTTGAGAAGAGACAAAGCAGAGGAGTGACTGCCAGACAGAAGTTTAGAGCGAACAGAAAGAGAAAGAGCGTTCCAAAGAGAATTGAGGCAAATGATTGAGACTGAGCCATAGCAGTTCTAGGCTGAGGAACCAAGAGTTCAGGTCTGTTGGATGAACCAATTAAGTGGATGGTGGGAGGAAGCTGAGATGGATTTCGCTATGTCACATTTCTTTTGCAGATGCCTCTTCATCTTTTAAGGTAGGTAACGCACAAGTGCCTTTTCCACATTTGTTTTCTGGAGTTCAAATTTCTTATCATACTCAATAATTGACCAACCCTCGGATCGAGGATGGTTGACGACAAGACCCGGTAATTGATGCACCCTGCTGGACCAAGTAACTGGTCAAACGAATTCAGTTATAACTGAATTGTAACCTAAGAAAAATACACATCTTGTGTATATATTTTTCCTGGGTTACTCCATTAGATTCAAAATATTTTTGACAAATGCACACGATTCTTTAAAGGATATTAGCATTCTATTATTGGGTGTTGCATCGTTTCTGTAGGCATACAGCAGTCCTGTCAGCATTTAGAGCGTACTTTTTCAATTAAACAACTTGTGCATTGTGTTGCAATACTTGTAATGTGCAGGCATAGTGTAATAGCTATAGGGCCCAGGGGGTCATTGCATAATTACGTAACGCCGAAAATGACCGGTTTTTACCCACCCTGTAACGCTTCACCCACCCGCCCCAGCGTTACGTAACGGCGGTATTGTGGTGCGGTTCAACTTTCTACCTGCCGACCAGAAGTCGTTCGATGACCTCTGTGGTCACGCTTATTCCTCCCTCTTCTCTTCTGTACTTTACAACCCAAGCCACGTCCTTGGCAGGGCCGTAACTAGGATTTTTCGTTTGGGGGTTTAGGCCTTGAGCATGACGATCGAGTGCAGCGGTAGGAGTCTATAGTGGTAAGCCGCGTAAGCATACAACGGCTTGATCTATTTGGGGGCTTCAGCTTCGTTTGGGGGGGCTTGATCGAGCCCCCAAGCCCAACGCTAATTACGTCCTTGGTCCTCTAGCTATTACCTCCCATTAAGAACCTACTCACTCCGTCCTCGTTCTCATAACCGTGAGATTCCTCATGCAGACGCATTAACCATATGTGGCTTTATAACACCGATGCTATTCAAGGGACCAGAGCTTTTTTAACGTGCAGTTCTACACTAAATGTGCAGTTGTAAATAGATTTGTGCAGTTGTAGAAGCACTTCTGTGCAGTGAAAACTAGTTAAAAAGTCCAATTGAAAGTAATTTGCCATTGAGGATAGGAAGAGAAAGAAGAGGTTGTGCAGTTCTAAAAATTCCTTAAAAACAGCCCTGCAAGTGACAATACTTTTTCCTATCTAGCCTAAGTTCTCTCCTGTATGGCTCATAGCATGTCTATAAAGTTGTATAATATGTTTATTGAATTGCATATTTCAATATGTCGTGATTGTGCATGCTTTAATTATTCTGTTCTTGTCCATTGTTCCCGCAGTGTTAAGCTACCGAGCCTTGTTGTAGCCGACCTGCGTGTCGTGCGAAGCTGGCAGTATTTCGTATAGCTTGCATCTGTAATCATTCTGCGGCCTGTCAGATTGAATGTTAATAAACGAAGATTATTAGTGCGTTTGCAGGCGGTTCAATAAAGTACATACCTACTTACTTTAAATAATGGCGGATTTCGTTGCAGTTTATTTAACGCCTCTACAATAAATTATGACGGTTCGTTAGCAATACGAAAGTTTAAATAAAACATTTGCATTCAAGCATAATACCATTTTTATTGTTTCATTTTAAATAGTAGTTGCCTTTTAAAATATTTAAAATAATTTACAACTGTTATTGTGATGTAATAATAGAATAATTAGAAGAAACAGTTGAATTTATAAGTTAGGGTCGAGAGTTTTTCTGGAGTCGCGCCAAAATGCCCGGATGTCCGTTCATACCCGTATGTTCCTTTGTGCGTGCGGAAAGTTGTTTGAGATAGGTTTTCGAATTTCTTAGTTTATTCCACTCGAATTAATTGTCGTCAGTTTTCTTGAGTATACAATCAAAGGTCCGTTCTGAATGTGCTTCATGCGTTACCTATTTAAATGTGTTGTTTTTGAATTTATTTATTTTTCTGATAATGTGAATCAGCATGTGAAATTCTCTACCGGCAATGTGCTTTGCAAACTAGTTTCTCAGGATTGTCTTGCTTTTAAAAGAATTGCGTGTGCTGTACAGAGATTTTGAAAGCGTGTAAAATTGTGACTCCAGTAAGTGTTTTATCTGTAAATACCACAGATAGTAAGTATGGAGTGTTGTGATAATGAAGATCACTAGATCAGTTTGTCGATGTTAGGCAAGATGGAGTGCCAGGATCGCGGAAACCCGCTTCCCGAATGTAATGCAAATGCAAAATTTACCACATTCTTGAAATTATATACAAAGCTGTAGTGTTGGCTATTCGGCCAATTTTGGAAAATGTCCGGATTTGTTAGATTTGTACTTTTTTCACTTCGAGAATTTATTGAGAGATCTGGTGGAAATTCAGTTGTGGCAATTAGAATTCATGAAGTTGCATTGCCCATGCTGATGGGAAGCACTAGTTTGGTGGACTTGTCTAATGCTGCAGCAAAATAGTTGAATTCGGGACAGATTGACTTAGGACAGTTTTCCTGTAACTGATTATGCTTCTGTGTGACCGCTTGTCTATTTTGATTTAATGTTGAATTCTTACTTGAAAGCTCATTTGCAGAAATGCAAATTTGTTCAACTTTTTCTCAATTCACGATAGTCCTTGCCCGGGTGACCAGGAAATGGACAAAGGCTGCTTTAAAAAGGCACAATTTCAGTGCTTCTGCACGAAATTTTTATTACTTGTACAGAATTATCCAAATAATACCTTGCAATGTGGCTTTCTCGAAACTTTTATGCTATTTGTACAAGATATATATATATTTTCAAATTATAATCTATATAAAAGCATGTTTTACTCATTTTCTTAATACTGAATATTCTGGCTTATGAATGGTTTTGTGCAGGTGGGTAAGATATTGCCTCGACCCTACTCATTTTTCACTTGGTCGATTGGACAAGATTGAAATAAACGTTATCATGAATTCATTGAGGGATGATGTGAATTCAATTGATTAATCCTGATGTTACTAACAACAATGTTTCATGAGATATCTTTGTGAATTATAGGCTACAGAGAAGGCAACATGTCAGCCGTAGTCGAGTCCAAGAAGGATGGTGGGTGAGAGGGGGGTTTGTTGAGTTTATGCCGATTCAGAAAACTGTCCATTGAACCGGCATAGTCAAGAAAAGCAGCTTACAATCTGGGTTTTAGTTATTTGTTTATTTATCTCCTGTGTTCACTTTCTTATTCACATAATTAATGTATAAATGAAGCTTAAAAACCTGTAAATGCATTTTTTTGTCATGAAGGTATGGTTTTTGGATCGCTGTAGGCTAAAATGAAGCAGAATTTATTAGCTGTGCGGTGCTAACTGGACACCAATGCCTGCATCAGCTGTGCATTATTCTCTGTTAAAACTGTACTAAGGTTATTTGTTGAAGAATTACCAATTTGCTGTTCAAAGTTAATTGTGAATTCTTTGAAGTAAATTGACTGCCACTGTGTCTGCAAGTGAGGTCATATGGGCCTTGCAGGATTGATATTAATGACATTGCTTTTTAAAATGAAGTTTATATTCTCATAAAATGTTAGTCATGCAAAAGAATGCATTTACAGTAATCTATTAACGGTTGCCTTGAATTTGCGGCTTGATTGTATCACAACAGTCTTCATACTTGAAATGCGTGCAGAATACAGAGGAATTACGAATATTTTTGCAGGACCAGGTACGAAAATGTCGAAAACAAAGCCAAAGCGAGACGACGATGCAGAAGGGGAAGAGGAAGAGGAAGAAGAAGAATTTGTGGTTGAAAAGGTTGTCGATATGAGGATAAAAAGTGGCAAACGAGAATATCTGCTGAAATGGAAAGGATATCCTGAGTAAGTTACTCTAGTGTAATGGTGTGGATCAGCTTTCTGTTATATCCTATTTAGTGATCTAGTCTATTTTGTTGTAATATGTTTTGCTGCATTCTATCGTGTCTTTGACTGACAGGACTTTGGCCGAAGAGAATCTATTGTGATCTTATCAACATAATTTGACCATGAAATATTATTGCAGTTATAACATATCATTTATTGAAATTTTTTGGTACTACATCAAGATATGGGTGATCAGTGCTATTTTCTGCTATTTTCATCTGTAGCAGTGGATTATACGGATTTAAGTTTTAAGATTTTAAGCCTTTCTGATGAAATGCCTACTTGTGTTATTGTTCGTGACAGTTTGCAAGAATTTTACCCATAATAACAATGGTAGCAAGTGATAACTACAAGTTGCTTAGAATGATGACAAAATGAAATTGAATAATTACTAACTTGTCACCATGTGAAAAACAGTGAGTAATCGCATACTTTTTTCTTGTGGCTTTGAGGAAAAAATTCGTTGTTATTTCAGTTCTGAAAATACTTGGGAGCCTCAGGAAAATCTTGATTGCCCAGAACTAATTCAAACCTACGAGGATCGAGCAAAAAAGGATAAGGAGGAAAAGAAGAAACGAAAAACAAAGGACACAACTGATGACGAGGGATCCGTCGCAAGTACCAGCAGCAAAAAGAAGAAAGTTGTTGAGGTAGTTCTGCTTGTTGGTAGCACACATATTGTAGGGGCTATGTTCGGTGCATTGGTGCCAGAAGTTTACGTGTTCAGATGCACCTCAAACCACCGCGTATGTATCCTGAGCAAGTCATTCACTGCAATTGCTCATGCGCTTCGGCATGAAACTCCGACTCGGTGTCCACACTGTAGTCAGGACTGTCTCTGAGTAAAATCTTGATGGAGCACTATAACGTCTTAACGGTCTTTTAAGAAATTGACCCATTCAAGCTTCCTTCCTACCGATTTTCCTAGTTTTGACGCACTGTGTTCTAGAGCTGACTCTGCTCTTTTCTGCTTTATCCTCTTCAATCCTTGAAGCATTCTTCACGATCTCCTCTCTCCCCTTAAGGTTACCTCATACAATACTCGACCAAGGCCACATAACCTAACCCTTCCTAGAGTTGATTCTTTTGCCAAAAGGAGTTTTATTATGCGAATGTTTTATAACTTTGCATAAATGTTTTCTTTTATTTATTTCCTGTGTAAACTACTGTGCGTTTGCTGGTTTTATATTAAGGAATATTCTTACTTATAACAAGTGCTCATACATACAATGGTGAGACATCCATTCATGTACTGTGATTGGCTAATCACAGTACAGTTTAATCAATTTATTTGGCTTGTTTGAATGATGATCCTCGGTTCATATTAAATTTCGGGTTGCAGACTTTAAGGATTAGTTGTTAGAATTTTAATCAATTTATTTGGCTTGTTTGCTTAACTAAAAAACTTAATTTAGGATTTTGACCTTCTCACGTCCAGAGTGAGCAATATGACAAACAGTGATAAATGTGAAATGTTTGAGTGAAAAATTATACGATCATTTTGCTTTGAAGGTAACTGCTCATGAATGAAAAAGTCAAAGACGGCACCATAACTAATTGTCTTAATTGCAATAAACAGTTTGATTACCATGGTTCAAACACATTGTTGACTTCTCATCTCTAGGGTGTGAAATGACTCAAGTTTTGTATAGAATGAAGTTAGTAACTGACGGACTACACTTTAAGCACGTTTTCACCCTTTATGTATGAAGCACCGATTAATCGAAGTTAAATCTTGGAGACCAAACGTTTAAAAAAATTTAAGGTACTAACCCTAATTAAATTAAAATTCGTTGCAGTCTGCTCTAGAATAACCTTGATCTCAGAATTTAGAAGCTTTGTATCTTTTGCATAGCATGGCACGTCTGATATGGCATGTCAAGTCTAGTGTCTAGATGAATCAAAATATGTCCATTTCCAGGCAACTAGGCTACAAAATTTAGTGTTGCAGTTAAATACAATTATGATTTCGTCCCAAAGATTTTGAGAATTTAAAAAAATTGACTTTTTATATAAATGCTTTTATAGGAGGAAGACAATAAACCAAGGGGCTTTGATCGAGGACTTCAGCCGGAGAGAATCATTGGTGCAACAGACAGTAGTGGTGAACTCATGTTCCTCATGAAGTGGTTAGCACTACACAGTTCTTTCTTCGTACTATAGTTCAGTTGATTGCTTCAGAAATGAAACAGCACAAGTTGGCTTGCCACTTTAGCGACGAGCTTTATTGTTTACCAGTCACTTTAGCACACTGTCGTGAGAGTGGTTGCTGAATTGTTAATCAATGATATTTTGGACTTCTTACCAATTCTAAAGTTACATGTTCAAGCACTCGGATCACTATGTTTATGTCAAGACTCAAGAGTTCATAATTATTATGTATGTGAAGAACAAGGTAATTCAGTTAGCATTTCACATTTCAGAACAAGGTAATTCAGTTAACATTTCACATTTTGTCAGGTGTATTATGTTGGAAACAAATTGCCAAGAGCTGGCCAAGATTTGGTTTAAATAAAATTGGCTGCTTGGCTGATATAGGTGGACTTTATAACGATGCAGGAGTTGTTAAGAGTATTTGCATTTGTGCTTTTTTTCTGCAGGAAAGATTCCGATGAGGCAGATCTGGTCCCAGCTCGACAAGCAAACATTCGTTGTCCACAGATTGTTATTGCCTTCTACGAGGAGCGATTGACATGGCACACCCATACGGATGATGACGATAAAGATGACAAGGCCGACAAATAAAGACTGTTTTCTGTGGTGCGCAGATTGCCACTACTGACGTTTGTGCTGACTTTGAACAGACGATAAACTTTATTGACATCACTGATGTGGCAAAACGGAAAGTTGTGGCTAAGAGAAACTGTTCAGGAGTCAGTGATTCTGTTTCTCGCTGTAGAAAAAGTCCACTTGAAATCTGGGATGAGACTGCAGTTGTTTTTACTGTTATTACGCTATACAGGTAAAATGGTAAAGACATGCCCTGTATAGTTGTATAGCATGAAAACTTTTTACGTTTTTGATCTATAAGTTTTTCCAGGGTCTTTGTGAGCAGAACGAACTTTGTAGTCGAGCTCTCATTCAAACTGTTTTAAGTTTTTGGAGTTATCATTTTTTAGTAGAGCAGTTTCTTTGTGAGATTAGTCTGCATTTTTGTTAAGTGTAGTTTATAGCTAGAGCTGCAAAAATTTCATGATAAATATGAAATGTGTTATGTTGCTTTGCATCACTTGATGAGCGTTTTGTACAAGTGATCTGCAATAGTCAAGATATGTTTTGAATTTCCATGCAGCAGTTAGTTGACCTGTTTTTCATTATTGAATAAATAAGCATTTAGTTCTAACAGAAGATTTAAGAAAACATTTTTGTTCATATTCAAACTCCTGAAATGTAGAATTTCTGTTTTAAACATGTTACACACTGTTGCCAAGTATGGCCAAAATGTCTATTTTCTTTTGCAGAAGTTTATTGGCAATAGTTAGTCTTTTAAGTTTATTTTACTGGAGTTGCTTTATCCGGCGTTTTGTAAGTAACATGAGCCGTGTGCTCGGTTAAGTCTAACAGCCTGGTGCAAAATTCTGTGCGATAGTAGTGTCAGTAATTGTTTTAAATGGATTATGCTTAAGGAAAATGTTTAGACAAACTGATACATGTAATTTGGTTAAACAAGAGGAAGGTAAGGGAAAGAGGTTTGCAATGGATGTGATCTAAATTGGTAAAAATTTTCTGGAAATTTATATGGCACCTCTTGAAGAAGCCGGATCAAGAGGTGCTCCCAGCTATGTCCAAAGAGAAAGATTTGAGCAACTGGTAGAAAGCAGAGGAATTCTGGGGGATCAAGCTGGAGTCAATTCCAAAGAATTGTGTCTGACCGATGAGCAGGGTGACCAGTGTCGCCAGCTAATGCATGACACTGGCTACAATGTACAATGCCGTGTGCAAGCCTGGTTGCCCCATCTGAGGTTTGCCTGGCTGTGGAAATCTTCATACTGGATCTGGATGTGAACTTGCGCCCTTTTACACACACTTCTAAGCTACCTGTTTCGTACTTGGATGACCATGTGGAATAGAATAAATTCAGACCTGTATGTCGTTTTAACTAGGACTATACTTGCACCTTCACGAGCATTTTAAAACTTTGCTATCACCGTAGTTTGACTTGGAGCAACTTTGGAGTACTGTAGTTATCTTGGTGGGGCAGGGGGTGGTATATAAGTGCTGTGGATGAATAAATGATCAACATAGACTGCTTTGGGACAGGGATTATTTAGTGATTGTTTCACCAGAGGGAGGCATTCTAAAATGCAGAAATAAAAAGGATGGAACTTATTAAATTTGTTTGCGTGTTTTTAATACGGTATACAAGCTATATATCTGTTGTTGCTGCTGCTACTATCAGTTGTGCCATCTGTTTTTTCTCACCACTGCATTTATCCATTCCTTTGTTGTCATCCACCACTGCTGCACTCTACGCTTGTCTCGCAGATGGGGTGCTTGGGCAGGTTGTATGCCCAATAGGCATGCAGCTGTGCGTATCCAAAATTTGGTCATGTCACTGATTATATGCGGGATGTCCTGCATTAGATCCCTGTTCCACAGTGGATTATATACCGGGTCTCGACTTTGGTGTTGCTGTGCCTCCTAGGTGCTGTTCCTGTATAGTTTCAGGAGCTCTGTCACTCTACTCTGAGTGTACAGGAATGTAGTTTGTTTGTATGTGCACTTGTTATAGCACCCCTTCAAGCACTCTACTAGAGGTGCTCCCGACTGCAGAGCGGACACTGCATCGGAGTTTCACGCCGAAGTGCTGAGCAATTGTGAGTGAAGGACTTGCCCAAGGACCCTACACGGCGACTTGAGGTGCATTCAGACTTCGAACCTTCTGGCTTCAAGGCAACGACGCCACCGCTGCGCCGCACAATGTAGTGCTCTACGTTTTCCAAAAACATGTGCTCTCCCATAGTACTATACTTTCTCTTGCATGTAACAATAATAATAACAAATTTAATCAATTAATACAAAGAATAACACTGGGTTAAAAAGTCAGCCAATGAAGTTCTTCTAACTCCTCAGCTAAGTAACTGACACTGAAATAATGTTGGTGATCAGCCAACTGAGCTGTAATCGACTTCAGTTGTTAGTTGTTACCGACTGTTGTTGAGTTGTCAGCCGTTTTTTGTGATCGACACATTAACAATATTAGATTTTGACCTGCATTTGCATACTTTGAAAAAATCTTTCAAATGTATTACCCCCACTTTTTGCTCTCTGTATAACTTTTCAACTCCTGAGGAATCTGATGTACCAGAGGAAAAATAATTGAATTAAAATAAATAAAAATTAGACACCTCAACTGGTATGACAAGTCTTTTATTGCTAATAATGGCAAGTATTTTAAAAATCACTCTAGATGTTACAGTCTATGTTGTAACCCTGAAATTGACAGGACTGCAGGTTTCCTCAATTGTTACTTGAAGTGTCAGCCAAGTCTTGAATTTCAGCTCAATTCTCATATCTAATCAGATAGCTGTTTATTTCAGAAATTTATATAGCGCCTCTTCAAGGTAGGCTACTCAGCTGTTGATTATAAGATAACATGACACAGTAACTGAAGTCATCAGGAAGAATGATTGTCAAACGCGGGGCTGAACATTTTTAAACTTTACATACATAATTACTTTCAAACATTTTAGGAGTTCAATATAAATGAAACTTAGCATTAAAGGTTTTTATCAATGCTCTCAACTAAGGCTTAAGAACCACATTTAGTATGCTAATACAGAACAGGTACTCTTTGGTTATTAGTCTGCAATATTGTCTGCTCCAAAGCCCGAAACATTTCAAGATCTCCTCAGAAAGTTGCTGGATCTTCCAAGAATGCTCAATGTTAAATCACGCAGCGTCTAAAAAACAAACGTTCCAATTGTTGAGGACACTGACATCATATTTTAGAGTAACAACAACAACAGCATATACCCTTAAAATTACAATTACAGATGTGTCATAAAAGCATGTTCTTTTAAATATGATTTCCAAGCTTATTCGAGTTATCCTGTATTATCGTTATATGAATTGATCTAGACACAAATCTTGAAAGCATTTTGCAACTTCAAATTGTTATACAGCATCATACAGAGCTCTGTATCATAATCAACATTACCAAGTTTCAGTCCTGGTTTCTCTGATAACAAGCTTAGTGGCAAAGCAGTTGGGTAAAAACAGTCACAACATTTCACACACAAAACTGAATTAGTAAAATGTTTCCATTCTAAATTTTATTCAAATGTGAACTATTCCATCAAAATTGCTAGGATATTTTAAACTCTTTACCTAGGACAAGCACAGTAGAAAAGAATACATTGGGACAATGGAGCTGCAACTTAGGTAATGCAAATCGATCTTTTGGAGTTCTGCCAGCAACTACCAAAATGTAAATGTAATCGCAAATTTATATAGTGGCTGTGTATGGCTTCGACCCTGAGGGTGAGATCCTTCACCACCGCTACTCCACGTTTATATTGCGACCGAGCCACCCGCAGTAAAGATCCGAGAAATTAATCTCTGATAAACCGACCGACCGGGAATCGAACCCGGGCCGCCGGCGCGGCGAGCGGGCTACCAACCCACTCGGCCACCGAGGATCTCTTACCAAGCAAGATAAAGATGGGATTAAGATGGAATTGGTAACATGATATTGAAGCGACAAGCGCCTCTGTCAAGCAGTCTATCAACTACAGAAAAAGCATACATGTACAGCTTGATCAGGCATTATTGAAGAGAGCCTTTCTTTTTTACATCTATTTTCAATACTGCTAAGTACAATGATCCATCACAAAGCATCTCAACTTCATTAATTGTTCACAACTCTTCAAAAATTCAAATTAGAAAAATCTCATACAGACGGTATGTGAGATTAAAATATGACTGGTTTATCCAAAATGGCTCACCTGTGGCTTACAGTATTCCTCAAGCCAACTGAAGACACAACTGGACAACTCTCCAAAGTTGGCAACCGAAATGGAAGCGTTAAAAGACTGGAAAAGAGAATCCATAATTTGCTGGAACTGAAAAGACCACACAAGCAACCAGTTACAAGAAGACAACAGGGCTTTTTTTAACGTGCAGTTGTACACAAAACGTGCAGTTCTAAATGGATTTGTGCAGCTGTAGAAGCACTTCTGTCACACGTTTTGTGCAGTTAAAACTAGCAAAAAAGGTAATTTTCATCTGATTGGAAGTAATTTAACATGGAGAACGGGAAAGGAAAGGAGTTGTGCAGTTCTAAAAATTCCTTAAAAACAGCCCTGGAAGACAAATTTACTCTACAGTCAACAAAGCTTGCTTTAAAAAATTTAATTTGAAAGATGGCATTACTGAATTAATCTCTTATTCTCTATACAAGCCTATTTCCTAGACTGACCATGATTCAGCAAGGTCATCTGATCATAGATTCCTTGGTCAAACAAGAAACTGGTAGTGGGCCTAAATTTGGTATTCTGCCCTCTATCTGTTCATTCTGTTCAGTCATAGACATCGCATCATTTTCAACTAAGATTTAGTTTTCTTAAAGAGCTTATTGATCAAAGGTCATTTCTATGTCTTCATGGACCAAACTTCTGGATATTTAGAGAAATATCAGTTGATGGCTTATACACCGCAACCAACCATACGTAAAGGCATTGCCAAGAACTCGTTAGCAGCCTGAAGACATTCAGCAAAGAAGTGAATATCTTGGAATTGATCTTAAGGTATGGAAATGAAATCATTGTTCATTAGTATACACTTGCATTGAGCATTTTAAAAATTGATTGAATCATTTCTTCAGCTACAAAAGCCTTAGAAAACTGGTAATGTGGCCCTCCACCCAAAAAAGGCTGGAGACACCTCAAAATACACTGAATAACATACGGGTAACTAGCATGCTGAATAGCCTAGTTACTATTAATCAGATAGAGATAATTTCTAAACGCAACTCAAAAGCACTTATCTCAAAATAGACAAGTCTTCACTCATTTGTGAAATGATTCAAATGAAATAATATCCATATGAGCTGGCGGTAGTGAATGTATGTAGAGGTACGGAAATATGCAACAAGCTCATTTTATAAACATTAATAGGAAGACTAGAGAAGTGTCTGTTTAGTCAGTTTTGCTTACAACTTGGAACTTGCATTCATCAGACACTTGATTCTGTCCCTGCTGCGGTGTGTTCTGATGTGCCTTCACAATTTGCTCATATTGCCTTCAGAAACAAAAGCAAAACTTGCAGCTTAATATCACAACAATTACTACCGCTAAAACCAATGTCATTATTTAATATGCCACTTACAAGCTCACAGATTAAACAAATTCCATTCTAACCTGAACGACATATTATTCAAATCATCAGTTCCATCATTCCAATGTCATCTGACTCCAGAATGCAATGATCTATGACTAGACGAATCTATTTGACAAGATGAAAGAATTTGATGCATTGCCATAAAAATCAGAAGATAAGAAACAACCAACGTCTTCATAATCTGGAGTGCGGTGACTTCTTTACGTAGGTTTTCCAAGTCCTCTTCCTGCTTCTTCTTCTGCTGCATCAGAAACTGGATGTAGTCAATTGCTGTGGACAGACAAATTGACGCTGCATCAGTATCTAGTATACGATGACTGTATCAATTATCGTAATCTCGAAACTTCTAAAGCGCCACTCGAAAGCCAAGCGCGGGGCACCAGCTTATTCACGAGCGCTGCGTTGAGTTAGAAGGGTTGTCCGTGAAAGTAGTCCATGGTGGTCCGGGATATTATGATATTTATCAAAGATTTTGACAGACGTATTTCTATCAATTGCAAGATTGCATCCAAAAGTATTGCCACAGAAGTTAACCCAATAATAAAGAACATGCAACACAGTGAAAAATGGGTCCTGACGAATGTGCAACAAAGTGGAGCAGCCACGTACTCTTATAATATCTGTTGACCAGTCAGAAGCATCATATTTTTTCAACTTTACATCAGACGGGCTAAGATAATACAATTTGAAGAACACAAACAAGTAGAAGATATTTTTAAAATGAAAACTTAAATGTGCAATTAAAAAATTTCCATGGACATTTAAATATCTCGCTTTTTTAAACGACACAAGAGGGAGGGAGTGAAACACTGGCAGACGAATAAATCTGACATTTTGTTGAAGAATTCGATGACAGCATCGATGAATCTGACAACGAAAAACTGTCTGGTTGTTCAAGTGGTTAAAAATAAAGTGGATTTCGTCAAATTTCGACTTGACATGAGTTCACAGATGGCATTCTGTTTGAATATTAAAGTGGATTGGAAATGCTGGGTGACTTGGGCAAAGAGGTTTAAGCTTTTCCTGCTTCATCCATAACTGTTACAATTTTAAACATCTGTGGTGATTGGAAGGGGGGGGATGAAACGCCAAACATCTATGGTAACATTATGCTTGTAGGTCAAGAACTGACTGAAAGGTCACAAGTTGAAAATTGTCCACTTTACAGGTCATTTCATTGTCCACCGGGCTTTAGGTAATAGAAATTTTCCACTCGATAAGTCATTTTTTTTTATTAAGTCACATCCATATAAAGACTGCGTCTGTGACCAGGTCATTCAATAACTAAATTGTCCCGGGCACGACTCCGTAAGTTTTTTGATACTTACATCTCTGAAGCACAGTTGCTTTGCTTAGCTTCTGTGAATTAACGTCCGTCTGCTGACACATCGGAACAATTGACTGCAGCTCGTCATAACCTTTCTGAAATAATATTTTAACAACTCACATTTATAAACAAATCTGTTGCCAACTCTCTATTGCAGTGATTCCCAACCTTTTTTGACTTGCGGCACACTAAAAAAGAATGAAAATTTTCGTGGCACACTTGCCCATAATAACCATTTTTAAAATCTATTTGTTACTATTATCTAATAGTAGGCTATTCATATTTTAATAAGCCTATTCTAATTTTCCGACAACACTCTATACTCCAGTGAGTCTAGTCAGTCTATTCTATAGTCACTAGACGCAAGTCTAGTTGCCTAGTCTATTCTAATAATCATAATTAGGCCTATCTAATATTTATTTGCGCAAATTAACAGTATTAACTTTCAATGAATGTAACGATCATTAATGACCATTAATGTGAGGCCGCGCCTGCTTTCAAGAGCAAATCAAATTGATACGAGGTTCCAGAAACGACACTTAGGCCTACTCGCATTTCATCGTCGATTCTAAGAAGTCTCTCCCTCTTTTTACAGTTCTGGCTTAAAATCTAAATTCACAAAACCACAAAGACGCAAATGGCAGAAGAAGTTTGAACTGATTGATGGATATGATTTCTGAATAAAAAGCCTAAGCTCATTCAAACTCTTTTCGAAAAATGCTGACTGGTAAAATTTTTCATTTCGTAAATCAATGAGCTGTTCGTCATCCTTGGTTGTAAGATCTGTTATTTCACCGATTATGAATCGATTGATTACCCAGTCAAATTTGTCGATTGCAAGTGAATGAAAGTAATGTTGTGGTGCTGATTGAATATGCCTCTCAATGTGTTTAATATTTCGGGTGCAATCTTCTTTAACCCCAAATTCCTGTAGAGTTATGTAGTTTTGTTTTGAACCATTATTAACTAATAACATAATTATTAGAAATTTTCACGCGGCACACTTGCAAAGTTCTCGCGGCACACTAGTGTGCCGCGGCACACAGGTTGGGAATCACTGCTCTATTGCGTATTATCATGATTATCTTATGATTGAACACTTTTAGATTGCTCGTTTCAATTAGCCGATGTTCCCCACACTTGTTTGCAGGTGGTTCAATAAAGTACATTTACTTACTTACTTCATTCACAACAACAATCTGATGTCAGTGATGTGAGTAGAATTCACTGCTTGTAGCATTGCCGAGTGCAGAATCTTGTCAGGATGCTAGCAAATATGCATGAATTACGTTAATAAACGACTGCTTGAGCAACAATTCCTCTGAATTGTGCACCACAAGTGAATCACGCAAATGTATAATATGGAGAAACATCTCACAGCTTGCAGATTATCACTGGAAGGGAAGTAGTGCGAAGGGAGAGGTCATTTGAATAGACACTAAACAAAACAATTGAAGGTCATATGCACAAGCTATTCAAGACACTTCTGGGAATGCTATATGGCAAAAATTCTGCAAGGTAGTAGTGAGCCGCTATGTAATTGTGGAATGGTTTTAACAATATTACTGTCGTGGTGGATGTTATTGTTTAAGTCTTAAGAGACTTCCAGGATATCCTGTAAACTGCAATGGCTTGTAACTAAAAAAACTTACAACTCAAGTAATGTAAAGGCACATAATATTATGTGACCCATTTTCACAAAAACCAGTCGCAACTTCAAAATTAATTTTGTCACTTTTTAGCAATTTCCTGTAGATGCTTCAATTTTCTTTCCAAAACTGTTTACGGTTTTTCTATATCTCGGAATTATAGAATTTTAAATCTAACGATATGCATAAACTGTTAGACGAGAAAATGGTTTGTGAAGTTTAGTGATATAATTATTGACATTCTCCTAAGAAACGGCTAAATCCATTGGACAGATTTAAATACAATTTGGGAGCCGCGTAGCTTCGACAAATGCAAATATATTCTACAAATTTGCAAAATATCCTCCATTTAGAAGATTAAGTTAAGTGAAAAGCGAAGAAAATAAATGATTTCCTTGTTAAAAATGAGACCAATCACGCTTTTCAATTCGACCTGTAACCTAATTTAATATCGCAACAAAAGTAGTTAATTTTGACTGAAATTCTGACTTTGTATCTCGAAGCAGATTTAGAGCTCTTAGTAAAAATAAATTTTTATGCATTTTGATATATCTAAACAAGCATTTTATACGTCATTTCTCTTAAATATATATTTTTAAACTTGTTTTTGCATTCATGTCAATTATGACTGGTTTGAGGTTTCCCATATTTTTGGTCATTTTCTACCTGATGACATTTTGCAACAAGCGACTAGTTTCGCGAAAACGGGTCACATATATGGTACCAATTTTTTTATACTGATTTTAAGAACCAATTTTGACAACAGCTGATAAGTTTTCAGAGGAGTTCCAGATAATTAGACTGATACTCATTGCTCGTCTACAAGTCACTACATGGCTTAGCACCGGACTACCCCAAATCTTACTGCGTGCAGATGGCGGCGTCAGGTGCTGGTCTTACGCTGAGATCCAGTGTGAAAGGAGATCTGTATGCGCGAAGGACGAGGACACGCTTAGGGGAGCGTGCTTTTTCAACTGCTGGCTCCCGCTGCTGGAACAGTCTGCCTACCACAGTTTGTTCTGCCAACTCAGTTGAGGCTTTCAAAACTCGACTGAAGACATATATGTTTTCTAAGGCGTACTTTTGACTGAATATATTGCGTTTGTGTTTGTAGAGGCGCCTTTGTAATGGCATCTGCTGTGTTATGGCACCATAGAAATTGTCGTCATTATCATTATCACTATTATACAGAGTGACAGAAGTACCAGCCTGATTATTTAGAACTAGAGTTCTAAGTATGTTAGAAGGGTTTCTGTGTGTAGCTTGCCACTGACTTTAATTGCGTCCCTTCTCTTCTGCTCAGCATGTGTATGGGCTTCACGTCTTCTCTCCTTGTAAGTCAAAGTTGGCAGAACAAGACCCTCACTGTCTTCATCATCTGGAGTAAAAAAAATCACAGTATACTAATTTGTCCCAAGTTTATTTATGTAGCACTACTGTCAGGAAACAGATTTCTTATAACGTCATATTTCACAAGTCATCATTAATGCCATCAGCGACAGCATAGAGTAGTCTTGTAACTAGTAATGTGCTCTTCATATTCTGACTGTCTTGGGAAATACATTAACCAGCAAGTTTCACATTGCGATACAATCATTTAACCACAGATGCCATCATTTCGTCAAACATCACATGGTATCTATCAATGTGATTAATTAATGATATCAAATTACTACAATCAAAGACTGCACCAAGCACTAAGCAGTCTTCTAAACCAGTTTCATATCTGCACCATCACGAAACTACAGATCCAAAAATATCACAAAATAAGAACCTAACCAAAATCTACACCATAGCAAGTTACTTCTACAATACTTCAGTAACCAAGCTTCAAGCCCGAAAAATGCCACAATTGTTACACATCATCAAACAGAAATTTAAAATTGTGCATACTCGTTCAATATTCAGAACATAATGAATCGTGGTTCTACCAGCACACTAAACATGTGTGACAAAAAAAGCCAAAAACGCTGGTACACACCACAAAAGTTTTCATAGCTTGAAACAACATACAGCAGACTACAAGATAGAAGAACATAATTTCAGTTCCTAACTCGGCAACATTGAGAGAATTGTCTGACCTGTGTTATGAGTTGAAGAGGCAGATGAACAGCTGACGGCATTCACCGAACCAATACTGCTTGCACGCGAAAATGGAAAAGATGCGTTCGCTGTCGGACTGTTCTGTTCCATCTTCAGCCCACGTGACACGGCATCAACGAACACTGGAAGTCAGATCACGAAGTAAACAATTAAACATTAAGCACCAATGTAACCTGATATCTCACTAGTGTCAGAAAGCCAGTAATTGCAAACAATAAAGCAGATTTTGTCCTAAGAAAAGATGCAGTCTATGAGTGCAGAACATTTTGCAATAACTTGGATTGGAAAACTTCAAAAGGTAGAATGACATGCAATAGTCGAGAAGTAATGAAAAAATGGACAAGAGTGGTGATAGCACTAGACGTTAGCGAACGAGCAATTGTGCGAAGCTGACGCAGTTGATAGTAACAGTCTCAAGCAAGTCAGTGACTGTGAGGAGCAAACATGAGCTCCTGGTCGAGGAGGACACCAAGATCATGGACCTTATTTGAGTAGGTATAACTGGGGAATTCAGTCACAAGTGCAGCAAAGTCAATTTCAGCAAGTTGCTTGCGACTGCCGAGCCAGATAAATTTAGTCTTAGTTGGATTTAGCCGCAGTCGGTTAGATGACATCCACGTTTCTAGAGTAGCTACATACTTGTATCTTTAATAAAGTCTGAATCATCACAACTTACTGTGTGCAAAATTTTCTTCATAATTACCCTCGGCCATTTCTAAAAAAATAAATACATACAAGTAAAAATTTTGAGGTGAACTTGGGAAAGTAAAGTTTATTTCACTAAATCAAAGCACCATGCAACTGCTCAATCCAGAAGCTTTGCTTACGTCGTCCCCTCTAGCTTGAACCATCATCTTCAGTAGGCATAGGTGCAATCACGTCCTAAAAGTTGGGGGGGGACCAAATGAATCACGTCCTAAAAGTTGGGGGGACCATAGTGATAAAGTCAATGGGACCACTCAAAAGTTGGGGGACGCGTCCCGTGGGTCCCATAGGGTGGTTGCGCCTATGTCAGTAGGAACTGCGTCTTTAGCTCCTCAGCCGTCCTCTTCTATTCTCCTTCTTGGGAAAAGCCTGAAGACTACCTTACGTATTTGTCAGCGATGACATTGGCTGAATATAGATAAGACGTAATAATTTCCGAGCAAGTAAATGGAAAATCAAGTGAGCAAAGCTAGCTGGAACAAGCTATTTTACAAAGATCAAGCAAACAGGTTCAATCGTGACGATTGAAAACGTCAAACACTGCTATATACATTACATTCAAAAGCAATCAACGGTACCTTTATGCAATATTTTGATGGTATTATTACAACGTTTCCGTAGAATTATTTTCGGCCTTTACACATAACCCATGATATTGACTAATGAGTAGGCCTACGTAATGCTTTCAGCCGCAGCTCACTTCGCTAAGGCCTCTGGGAAGTTTGGGTGATGCAAACGTCATTAAAAATGCTCATAATTTCGAACTTACCACTATTTGACATTTGTCTCATTTTTACAAGTCTGATGACTGGTGACGGTTTTAAAAATAATATAAAAATGACCAGATATGAGGCGCTGGCCTGCTCGGCATTTGTAAGGACCTATATTACACCCTCAAATCAAATGTCATTACTAAAATACTTTAGCTTGAGCTTGCAGGCAATCCGAGTGCCAATTGTAATTGCAATCATAAGCTTATTACTAGTTATTAGCATATAATTAATTGTAAAGAAGTGATAATAATTTCAATAATAATAATTGTACGCTTCTCTCAAGTTCTCTGTTTTTGACCTAGATAGGCGTGTCTAGAAAATGCTAGGCGCCTTTGTTTACAATGTGGTACTTGCCCGTAATCGCTCATAACTATTTTTAGCTCAACCAATCACACCTCGTGACAGAACCACCAATCAAAGATGAGTTATGTGTATGATTTATTCGAAATAAGTAAGTACGTAATGCACTGTTGGAGCATCGATTAAGAACAGAATATAATTCAATAATCATATTATGCCACTACAAAACATAATGTAATTAATAATTTCTATAGCGCTGCTCTCAGCCGTAGCAATTCAGTAATTATGAAATAGGGTAATTCCATGTCAAAGGTGTACACCACATCCCTTCGGATTTTCTGTTTTTGGTACAAAATTCAGGAATGTTTTGATTCTTTCCTAGAAAATCATTTGGGGCGGTAGCGGTGGCATAGAGAGCGGGAGGTAACGAGTTCGAGCCCCTGTTGGGCAGACATGATTTGTGTTGCTATTAGCGCCGTATAAAATTAGTGGCTAATTATTAATTATTATCCGCCTCCCTCGTTTCTCTCACATTTTCTACTTTCGTGACTGAGCACTTTCACTTTCACTGGCTTCCTTTGACTGCCCCGATTCAATATAAAATTCTGTTTCTTACCCATAAGATGTACTTGGGTCAAGTGCCTCGCTACCTTTGTGATCTTAATAGGAAGCCTTTCTCAGTGTCCGTGCTGCATTTAATTTTACAATTTTATTATTATTATCATTATTGCATTGTAGGCCTATGTTTAACCCTATTACTTTCAGTTATGTTCTAATTAATTAAGTATTAGTTAAGTATTAATACTGACTTGCACTAAAAATAGTCTTGGTGCTAGGGGTCAGGGTTGTATAAGCTGTTAGCTTTTCCTGATTCCTTTTGCACTATTTTTATATTTTTATAATGTTTGTCTTGTGTGTGTGCAATAAACAAAGTTCATTCATAGCTACTGTTGGACGTCCTCTTTTGTTTCACCATGGGTGAACTGGGAGTGCCTGAGTGGATTTCTTGAAGCAGCGCTATATAAATTCTTGAAATTAATGAATGAATGTTTGAAGTCATATCTAGGCCTGGAAATGAAAGGACTGATAATTTTTCTCATGAATGGTGACACCATCAACATTGAAGAAGCCAGGACTTCTATAGATTCTCTTCTCTGATTGGTGGTTCTGTCACGAAGTGTGATTGGTTGAGCTAAAAATAGTTATGAGCGATTACGGGCAAGTCAATGTGGTGGACCTGTGAACATTTATATTGCGGCCTAGACCCTAGAGGAGACAATAATTATCGTTAAAATGAGTTTTGATATAATAATAATTATGAGAAGATGAAGATTGGCTTGGAATAGCTCCTGGAAAATTTCAGAAAGCAGTGGAGCCGCTGGAACCAGACCGTGTTATAAGCTACACTCAGAAATTCTGGACAGCAGCTCCAGCTGTGATGAATATTAAGGCTGGTGCCCTACTACTGTGCGTTTGCTGATTAAAGAATATTCTTACTTACTTAGTTACTTACTTGCTCTGCGCTGCTTAGTCAGTTTTGGTTCATTTTTGCGGTCAAGAAATTGAAGTTTACCATTTACGATTGGACGTTTGAAACTTTCACCGAGTTATATTGAATACGCAGCAACTGTTTTAAAAGACATGTTAAAGTTTAGAGTTGTTTTAGATTAAAGGTACTATTTAGTAGGCCTACCGGTACTCCAGTTATGTTAGATTGTATTACAGTGTTATTACTTTTGTCCCGATTTTTGTGTTTGCCAGGACGTCATAGCGCTAGCTAGTTCTGATTCCTAAAACGTCTCTCTGATCACGAGGTATATAATTATATCCTATGCGATGCCTGCTTGGTGTGGCTTGTTGAGCCTGGTCTTGCCCTCCGCTTTAGTGAAGCCCCACCAAGTAGGCACCGCATAGGGGAGGCCGGATACGGTCGTTGCTCTTGCAACATCATGCAGCACGGTTGTAGGGAGGCCGTGAGATTTAAGGATTCTGAGAGCGCACGAGGAGCGGGAGCATGTCCCCAATACTCCAGCAATGTGTGTTGAAGTGTCTAGAATATAAACATTTCTATGACTATTTTTCTCTTCATCTTGTAACTGTGTTGTGGCTTGTCAACCTGATTTCTGATTAAACGAATATAGGTCTATATATACTTACTTTATCTTCCCTACATAATATGGACACACTCCTTTTCCTTCCCTCTCTAATCTCTGTTTACCAGACTCGGATCTTCCATTAACCATCTCTGTGCAGCATCTCTCACGTGGAGCAGCGTTTGTGAACAATCTGGTAGTCTGCACATAGCTTTAGAGTAGCACTTTAGAAATTTGTAGTTTCCAATTATGATTACTCCATTACAATTCACGTGATCAACAATAACATATGGTTTCTGTACAACATATATATATATATATATATATATATATATATATTAGGGTGATTCACGTCACAATGGGGAGAAAATATTTTTTTGATTTTTGGCTGACATAGTTGATAATTTTTGTTCCTTTGATCTTATTCAACACTGCAACCAAATTTTACTGTAATCTGTTAACGTTTACTGAGTGCTCAATGCCCCTGAAAGATTACATGGGACATACATAAAGAAAGCAACACACCTGCCATTGACGAGACCTGGAATACAGCAATTCTTATTAGATAAAGCTACAATCCTGAAAGTAAGAATTATGTACATAGTCAAAGGTCATACATAAACAATCAAGTCTAACTTTGTTGTTTATTATAAAGAAACCTGCTGAATTTATATATATATTCTGAGCTGTGACAGCATTGTTATAAAGCAGGAATAGGTTTCCATATTTCTACGAAAAGCGCACCTGCATATTTTTAGCTGTCTGTGTTTTTTTATGGCAGTGAGAGAAAAGATAATTAAATGCATTTTTATTCACTATTCTTAAATTGAAGTTTTTAAAATTTTCAGCCCGTGAGTGTTTTTTGTGAAAATGCCATTTTTCTGAATTAAGCGGCAGAATCTTTTCACACTACTGCAACAATGTTATTATGCATAGTGTGAAATAAATGAACTTGAACACTGATAAATAATATTATAACTATGATGTCAAGATCTCAATGTACTACAAAATCAGTTGAATAACCTACTCTTCTTGAAGGTTAAGAGGAAGATACAGCAACGAAAAACCATTCATTCTTCAAAGCAGGATCTGCATTGAATCACATAAACTTGTCACACAGAAAGTTCTCCATCTTGGCAGTTACCACTGCAATTTAAGCAAATTGTTCAAATGCAGACGAAAGTCTTAACTGATCATCACATGCCATCAATTGTCAGCAAGAGAAGAATGTGACGGAATTGTGCCTACTGATTCAAGAAGAGACTGCTGGTGATGGAATGTGTCATTTTAGGGGGAAAGGTGTATAAGGTTGCATGAAGGAAAAAGTCACCTATTGTTTCAAGACTTATAGTTTCCAAGGTCAATTTCAAATGACAAACTCTGAGAGAAGAATTTCCACTGAATTTCATGTATTTTCAAGTCCTATATGTATAAATGTGAGAGTACGGATAGCTGGTCCGGTGGCATCTGAGTCAATGACTTGCAGTTGTACAAGGCTACAAGTCGATCAGTCACCAAAGAATTCCTGTTGAATTGTGGACTTTTCTAAGTTAATTTGTAATAGTGAATGAATATCTGAGTTTTTATATCCACTTTGAGCTACTCAAACTCATTGATTTGTATTAGGCTATTCAGCTTTAGTTAGTGTGTGCTATATCACATGGTCATTATCTCGATTTGTATCTTTGAATATAGCGATATAGCGATATGTAAACTTTGTGCTCTTTGAGCATAGCCTAAAATGCTTTTGATTTTGAAATTTCTTGTATCTAACTTAATCTGTACCCAAAGGAACAAAATTAGCAACTATGCTCATTAAATTTCAAAAATAATTTTTTGTGAATCACCCTAATATATATATATATATATATATATATATATATATATATATATATATATATATATATACGCTTCTCATATGGTTACTGTATTCATGTGTGCAGTAAACTTTAAATATGTTGCAACAATTTAAACTGAAAGTACAAGAATTTCATTGGTTCATGGTATAATATGTGCCTCCAACTAATTGTACTTTCTTATATTGAATAACATAATTTACTAAGTTACTATTTTAACTTATGCTAGTAAGTAAATAGGCAAGTAAGTAGTAGGCCAGGTGGATAACTTAAAGAACTGCTAGAATGTGTGAACCAGATGAATGTTGTATCATTCTCCAATTTGTATATAATGTAGGTATATATAGAACTCTTATATAACTGCTTCTACGAATACCTTTCAAGAGTAGTCTCTGGAGCCGTGCCATACACCATTACTTCCGCCGCTAAGCCCTTAGTAGAAACCAGTTTTTAAGTAACTGACTGCTAGTGTTGATTCACTTAATACACAAGTTGCTCATTGCTTCAATCATAGTCCGAGTTTCAGTTTTGGTCGAAGGCGTAAGCATCAGGACAAATGCAATTTGTGGTATTAAAAAGTCCATCTGGAGAGCAGAAAAAAGAGAGCAAAAAATGGTTGGTGGCCTCACTAAAAGTGGTATAACTTTTGTTTTGTTTGAAATATTTTGATGAAATCTGAATATCATGTGTAAATATGAATTGTCTTTGAGCCTGTAAAATTTCATTTCGAAATTCTTACTTCTGGCTATGATATTGGCAAAAAACCTAATTTTTTTGCGTTTCATTTTTGAATCGTCAAAAAATGTGGGGTGGCCTCACTAAAAGTGGCATATCTTTTGTTCTGTTTGAAATATTTTGATGAAATCTGGCCATCGTATGTAAATATGAATTGTCTTTAAGCCTGTAAAATTTCATTTCGAAATTCTTACTTTTGGTCAAGATATTGGCAAAAAACCTAGGGGGTCTTTTTTTTGCCCACCCTGTAGACTTCCACCTGGATTCTTCTTATATGTACGTGTTAATCTACTGAAATTGTAGTAAATGGATATGCTGTAAATAAAGATGTCTTGCAAGACAGGAGGCAGCATCTTGCGTGGCTCATGCGAGCAATGCACTGCAGTAAGATGTGGCTCCATCTGTTTGTGCTTCAGTCATGAAGGACTTTGGCGTCTGTATGCTCAGCTGTGTTTCTCACTGCCAGCTGAGTTGTGATGAAAAATATCTCATCTTTCATCGTCTTTGCATGAAATGTAGGGTCAGGAAAATCTGCTTTTATTATGCAGCGCTATATTTACAGTGTAAACTACAGCATTGTTCGGTAATTAAACAGGCTATGTTTATTGTTTACTTACTTGCTGCAAGCACTTGGGCATTCTGCCCCAGCCAATCCAGACAGGAAAGAAAACAGTCTCAGATTGTTGTATTTTTCCTAGTAATACTCGCCTTAAAGTTCTTTCTGATGTATTGCTAGAGTATTTGTAACATTTATGAATTTGTGTTAGAAATCACTTTACTCCTCTTTAGTAAGTACTTAAGACATGTTAGCATATTTCCACAACTATTCTACTATGTTTCAGTTTTCTCATGCATGCCAAACACTTTGACTGATTGTGAAGACTCAGTTGCATCATAGAGTGACATACTGCTATTCAACCACAGTGTTCTCGACTGTTTAATCTGTGATTCAGCGTTTGTCGATTTGTACCTGATGTCCTGTGTTAGGGCATTGAACAAGTTTTTTGCATAATCAACACTCACAGCAGCAGTGGCAGTCTATAGACTGAGCTTCAGTCATGAAGTCTATAGACTGAGCTAGAGCCCCAAGTAATTTTTGCCCCCTTTGACTCCAACTTTCAACCATTCAATAATGAAATCGAAAATTATTTAAATTCACATTTTCATCGACATGATTTAATTTTTTTACCCAATGTCTGATAAAATCAGATGGAAGTTTTTATTTGTGGTATTTTCACAGACCTGTGAAACTACAGCCTTCTGGTGTTCTTGAAACTGAACTCCAATCTTTAAGTGTCATGGTATTGGCTGCCAACTTTGCTTAAAATGTAACTGCTTTTTTATACAGATGAAGCAGATGCATTAAATAGGCACTCTCTTCTCTAATTGTACAATTGATCCTTGTTACCAGAACAGTTAAAGTAACAAGTGAGTAAAGTCCCAGCCGCTTTTTATATCTGCTGTTGATAGTCATGTTCCAAAGTGAACACACAGACTGCAGTAGGCAATCTATTGGTAATATCTGGTAGTTATTGGCTGATATCAATTCCCAAATATGTAGATAGACGATTCTCAGATGATTTACTTACTGTCATGGTATGCTATCATTTATGACAAAAAGATAAGTCTTTTTGGAAAATAGGATAACACTGAAGCTTTTTGCACATTTATATTGCAGTGATGTAGTAAGCTTCGACCGTGATATTCCCAAGTGAGGCATTTGTACAGCATTCAGGTTCAAGTGCGACCAATATGGCTATTGTACTAGAACTATTGTACTTGCTCTTCATTCATATAAGCTTTCTTTTCATGAAATATGCAGACTGTTGAAAACATTGCATCGCCAACGTGTTAGCAAAGCTTTCCTGCTTTAACATTAATTGAAACATGTGTATGAAGAACACATGTCATGTATGACATTTCTTTAAGTACACAGTGTTAACAGTTGAATCAGAGCATGCAATTGATTATTTGGATGTCTAAGTTGTCGTGTGTGTTCACTGTTCAGGATTTAAAGTGGGTAGGAACAGGTGGGAACGGCGTTCCCACTGCTCTCGGAATTCTTGGCTTGCGTTCCCACTGCTCATCATGATGGAACTCTAAAACACATGCATTTCAATACAATTCTCCATCAGCGTTCCCACTGCTCACCCAAACCACTTTAGCCACTGTGTGTTTGCTTCTGTGCATAACAAACATAAACTAGTTTGCTCTTATATTGCACTTGAATAATTGTACTGCATTGTTTGCAGTTTCTGCTTCTAAAGTAAACTAGGCGTATTCTACTCTATCTTCATTGCTCCAATTCAATTCCTTCCTTCAAAAAGCAGCTTAAAACTCACTATTTCTTCTTGGCTTTCAAGCACTGCATCTTCCTGTGGCGGCTGACTGTCCAAACCTCAGATTCACATTTCAGTGTGATTTTGTGCGCATTACAAATATATTTATTTATTTAATAATAATAATAATAATAATTTTATAATGATAATAATATGATGATGATATCAATGACTGATTCTTTTGCAATTGCTGCTTAATTTTGAGGTACCGGTAATTGTTATGGACAAATTATGTGACTTCAATTCAGTGCAACTTCGTGTTAAATCATTCTCAGTTTTGGCACATCCAGGCATCGAACTGACACCCCTCCTCAATTCAATCACCACTTGGGGGTAGCCTAGAGTGTCCACTGCACATTAGAATGGACAGAAAAAGTAATCACATGATGCACTGGCCCAATTTACAGAGTCTGTTTGGTACTCGATGAAAACATGGGACACTCTTTTGTACCTCACTATCTATGGAACACAGGAGACTAAGAGTATCAATTAAATGGAAAAGAAAGTGTATTTTCAGTTGAATTCAACCCCATAAACAAAAAGCCTTTCTTACATGTAGTAATCTTGAGCTAGACGCAGAGCCGTAAGTGCTCATAAAATGCCAAATACGATTTTTGGAAAATGCATTCATCTAAGCTGGATGAGTTTTGGAGAGTGCTGCTCAAAGGCATAGAAAGTAAAATAAATAAAGAAAACGATTCGAAGCGGAGTGAACGAGTTTGCGTTTGGCAGTCCAATTCTGCGCTTTCTGACAAGCCATTCAGCCAGTCCTAAATTTCCGTGAAAGGTCCGACTCAAAAGCTCATCGCCTGGGAATTTGACATCTGACGATTATTTTAAAAGCCGGTGGCACGCCCATCAATCAGTCGATTCCTCTTGGTGGAATTCGGTGCGCTTATCTCGCCTGCTGCACGGCTTTTCACCGATTCTAGTGGTTGCGGGATCGCCGGTCATCGGGTCCCCTTCAGTCTGATTGACGTGAGTCTGCCTTCATGCAGTCTGTTAAAGTCGCTGCCATCGTCTCGTTCTGTTGTCCTGTGCTTGTAGATTAGGCTCCTCTGATTCTGCCTGTGTTCGAATGTGTGCAACAGTTACATCATCCTACTGTAGTACTCAATAGTTAGCGATTCTTGGGTTAATGCACCCAGGGCTTAAAGTGTGGATGGACGGTCATGGACGGCGTCACGGCGTCCATGCACTTATTTTAAAATCTGAACGCCGTCCTGCCACTTACTGGCCAGCGCAGCCTGGAAAGGTAAGGGGCGTCCAAGCACTTCTTTTGGAAAGGTAAGGGGCGTCCAGGCACTTATTTGTCCACACTTTAAGCACTGAATGCACCGTGTGTACACGTTTGCTTGCTTTTGTTTGGCCATTATCAGCTACCATGTTCTTTGATTTGCTTGTCGTAGCTTTGGTACCAAATGCGACGCTGTAGAAATGTTGAGTTTACAATTATGATTATGATTAATACACTTAAGGCATCAATCAATGTTTACTCCAAGCCAAACGAATTCGAAGTCAAAACCTTTAAAAGAAGGGCATGTCAAAAATCAAATTCCATTAAGTCAGATAAAACAGAAGTCAAGCTGCAGCCTTTCCAGCATACTTGAGCCCTTGTAAGTTGTATTCTTTCTTGAAATTGTGAGTCTGTGAGATTGAACCATGTGTGGACACTGTGCAGGTCAGCAGGCAACCTCAAGGCAATGTATCACCGTTGGCAAAGTGATGTAAACACAGACACATGATCGATATCTGTGCTTATGTGTTCGCCGATCACACATTGAAGATGGCTAAATGGTTTAACAGTTTGGAAAGCCAGCAAACGGTAAAGAATGGCCCGTTTGAATAGTGGCTGTCGTCGGTTGCTAGGTAACACAAAGTGGCTTCGCTGATCGACGTTACGTGTGCCGGAGATGATCGTGAAATGATGCGTGGTCGTGACTTTCATAGGGGGCATTAATCTTTTGCCGACTCGGGCAACGTATTCTTCCATCGTACAGCATGTGTCATACGTAAGGTTACAGTTGTCTTGGTTGCGCGTTGGGCATGTAAATATTCCGGGCTTTGCAAACTGTGTGGCAGACCTGGCGTCGTCGGCTGCTTCGCGGAAGGTTTTACGATCGCCTTTGACGATTCTGACACCCAGGTTGAAATTGATGCTTTAGAGCAGAGTGCTCAGCCAGGATATCCGATGAGTTTTCTGACCGGATATGAACAGATCTACGGGGGTTTATCTGCGCTGAATGTATCACCTGCAGGTTGCTGTCTGCGCATATCCAGCACCTGAAAGGCTTAGTTTACTGTGGTCTGTGAGGCATTTCCTGTTGAGCATGATTCTGCTCGGCTGTTTGCATCATCGTATGGCTGTAACAGACGATAAACTTAATTACAATGTTTCTGCACCAGTGTCTAACCAGGTCAAAGCATTGTTTTCCATGTATGGATCCTTTTGTTTAGACGTTAGGACTATTGTTGTTGTTGTTGTTGCAAATTTTGTTGTTTCAACTGTGTCATTGGTGATGCAGAAGGCCAGAAGCAGACACTTTGGTGGTATGACTAACACCCAATTGATCCTCCGGTGGGGGGTTATATGCATTCTGAAAGTAATTAATACTTTGGGTAGTAACATATTAAAGAAAAGGGGAAATTTTTGAAACAATGGACTTTGGTAATATATATGTCTGTGGCCCGAAATTGCTTTCCTAAATCAATATTGTCCTGTTTTTAGGCAACGTAATATATCAGCGTGGCAGGTGACATGACAGCTAATCATGTGGTACTACGCTCATCTTGCGACTGGCGGATAGCAAGTCTGATCATAATACTGTCAACGCTATTTTGCAACATCCAGCAGGATCTTTGCAATGAGCTGCTTCTTGCCATAGGCAGTTCTAAGTCTGTGCTAATTTGCTTTAGGTTGAAAAAGGCATGATAAAAAATATGCACACATCATGAATTGTGGACATAGAGGTGTGTGGTATTGCACCATTGTTTACACATTGAAACATTTGGTATTGTACAATATTTACTAGTCATTTAGTACTGTTTCACTATTTACTTCACACATTTGGCATTTAACCACCTCACACATGGCATCATTTGGAGTTGTTCCACTATGTATTTCACACATTTGGTATTGCACCACTATTTACTTTGTATGTAATGACGTATGGTATTGCAATGGTGGTTACATCCTCAAGGATTCAAGTTGAAATGTCAAATGCAATGTGGAAATTTCTTACAACTTCAACAAACAGTTCAAACTACTATGTAGATGCTCCTTTTCCGATATCACTTATCTGATAAAAATCTAGTATTGTTACATTTATTTTACCTATCTAGCCAATGTTCAATTAATTACCAGCTAAATCTTTATCGCAAGTCGAAGATGGTTAATTTTAAACTAAATAGCAAAGCACACTGCTAGTGACAAGTTATGTAGGCAGTATGAGAATTATTGCCATAGCGTGAGCAATACAATAATATGATTAATATCGATACATTATTTGGATAAAATAAACCTTTAGAGTGGGAGCTGATGTTGAAAAGACATGTAGATGCCTTAGATCAGAGCAGGACATATGGTGCAAGTGATAGAATGATTTGTGAGATGCATAGAAAGAGGGAGCGAGAGGCAGACAGAGGCAATGAGAATGCGGGAGAAAGAGAGAGGAAGCGGGATCAGGAGGTGTCAGATTTATTACATCATTGCAATGCTTCTCCTTTCACCTTCTATTCTGCCAGCTGACCTATGTCATTGGCCCTTGAAAGTATGTGTCGTGATTTAGAGAGATTCTGTGCTATAGACTGAACGAGGTGAATGTTGACAAATGACCAATGAGAGAAAAGAGAGCAAAGTATTCACTCTGCTGCTGCTGCTGCTGCTGCTCTGCAATTGCTGTTACTGGCGCCCAGCATACATTGATTTCATTTTGTTCACATGTATTTATGCATCTCGACAATTATATTTTGCCCGCGTGTACAATTGCCTGTTTTACAGGTTTGCAGATGTACATCTTTGGATCCCTATATTCCCTTTGTCGGAAGGTGGCTGGCATGATATTTTTTGCATATTGATATTATTACAAACAGAATCAACATGCCCAAGGTCACACACACACAGTGTGTAAAGTGTAGAAAAAGAAGGGCCTTCTTCATCTGCTCTTCTTATCTAGGTCTTGTCTCTAAATACCCTTGAAATTCCTTGTACCATCCCACCTCCCTTCACCTGCTCTTCATCACCTCTCCATGCTCTGCTGTCCAAATAAGTGGCAGGACGGCGTTGATAGGCTATTTGAAAATAAATGCCTGGACGTCGTCCATGACCGTCCAACCACATTTTAAGCCCTGGTCACACATAAATCTGAATTGGGGGAATGTTTGTCAGTATCCAGCTGTAGATTTGCTACATTGTAGATATCCAAATTCTTGAATGCCAACATTGAGAAATTGTGAGTTTTGAGGCATTTCGTAAAGGATGAGAAAGAGTTACTTTTTGTTGTGTTTCGTTTCTGAATCGTCAAAAAACGGTGGGTGGCCTCACTAAAAGCGGTATAACTTTTGTCCTGTTTGAAATATTTTTGATGCAATCTGGCCACCGTGTGCAAATATGATTTCTCTTTAAGCCTGTAAAATTTCGTTTCGATATTCTTACTTTTGGCCAAGATATTGGCAAAAAAACCTATCATAACATGTAACTACAGGGTGGGTCTTTTTTTGGGCACACCCTGTATGTATGTATGTATGTATGTATATATGTATGTATGTATGTATGTATGTATGTCGGTATGTATGTATGTGTGTGTGTATGTATGTATTAATACTTGTTATAGTGCCCCTTCAAGATTTCTACTCAGAGATGCTCCCGACTACGGCATGGACTCTGAATCGGAGTTTCACGCCCAGGCAAATGAGCAATTGCGAGTGAAGGACTTGCTCAGGGGTCCCTACGTGGCAGCTTGAGGTGGATTCGAATATGCAACTTCCAACTTCAAGGTACCGAACATAGCCCTAGACCACTGCACCCCACACTTATTTATGTACATATATACCAAGATGCCAATCCCATATACAGATAAGTACATACAATACATACATGTATTGTGCATGAATACATGCATAGCATATGTACTGACACAGATCGGACTCGGACATGATGGGTTGCATATCCTCGTCAGAGTATTGAGACTTGCTATTCCCTTATCAGTCTTTTATCATACCTGATGTTTGCCCAACCATAAGTATTGCGTTTTCGTTGGATTCAGCAGAAGCGGATTTAAAGTCGTCCAACCTTTCACGTTCTTGACAAAGGCACAAACAGTCAGAAGAACACAGGCGTGTGTAAATGGAATAATGGTTGAATGCTGCTGAAGTCATTAGTATACTGGTGTCAGGTTTGGCTTCACTAAAATTAGTGTCACACCCACATGGCCAATAGGGTGGAGCTCAAGAAAATTATTTAATAATTAAAAATTAAATTAATAATTGATTTTTTTACTGTTTACATCCAAGAAATTTCATCTTAAGCTAAAAGCATCGGATCAGGTTTCGAATATACTGTTTTTATTTGGAAGTTGCTCAGTGGGTCTCAAAGGTGATGGTGTTCATGAAATTTACAACAAAATTATAAAGGATTTGCTGATTCGCTATTATTACAATTTAAGTACACTTATCAACAATGATTTCTTATTAAAGTAAGTATGAATGACAGGTTGAAAACGTTCAGTCATAACTTTTAATGTCCTCTCATCAATACACACAGTAGTTTACAGAATTGCAGTTGTAGTTTACACAATTGCATTGTCCATGTTCAGTTGAAGAATGCAGTTTGTGTTCTAAGATATTAGATAAGATAATTGTGTGACATTGCGATCTCTTAATCAGAAGGGGTTTTATTTTGTTGGTTTCTCTATCAAAGTCTGTTTTTTCCTGCTGTCTTTGGGATGGTCTTCAGCAACCTTTGACAGAAATTGTGCCTGAGATTTATCATGTGTTATCAGTTTGCGAAGCTCTTGAATCAGTGCGAGTGCATGTTCATTGACTGCTTGCAGTAAGTGCTGTAACCGTGTTTACCGCCTGCTCAAAATCATCATATTCCTCCTCCCACGTCGCAGGATCGGCTGGAAAATCCTTCTGGAGGAAGCTCCATCATTTTGAACAATGACATTGTCTTTTTTGTGAGAAAATCTTCTAGATACTTGTTTTGGAATGATTTAAAGTCAGCACTTGGCCACTTGATATGATATTGTTCTTGATGCACATTATGCATGACACTAACTAGCAACCTCTTTGACTTGACTTGATTAATTAAAGAAAGCCAACCTGGGAAGTTCTTGGGACAAATACTGCAATTGCTTAGAAAAACTTGGTTATTGCTGCCTTGGACATTACTGGATGGATTGGCGAGTACTGCAGTAGATATTTCAACAGAGGTTATTCACTTGGTGCTTGCATCAAAGACTGGTTAACCATATGACAACCCAACATGGTCCATAATTAAATTGTAAAATTTGCTAAATTGCTAAATATGCTCAAAATCATGAAAATCATGAATGCTGAATGTTGTCCATAAAACATTGTCTTGTTAATACAAGGAACAACAGAGGTCAGTCTATTGATTGATTACAATTTACTATTTATTGGGGCCAATATAAATATTAGCTGTACTGAATCTACTGCTTGTCCTCTATAGGCTGTAGGCTACTCTAAGGGTGCTTTCATCAAATTCACATTATATATATATATATATATATATATATATATATATATATATATATATATATATATATGATATCACAAGGTGTTTGGGTCACTCTGCTGTTGGCAGATATTGTTTTAAGATGTGTATCTATGCAGTTGACTGCACCACAGTTTCTAAAATTCTACACGTATATATCGATCTAGAAAACGTTACTGGCTATTGTGGACTTGGTTTGATATATTGCCAGTGAATTGCCACGTCTTTCTGACATTGCTTTTGTGTTTTGCTGATAAATTTTGGAGATTTATATTGTATTACATTACATTACATTACATTATACAATCATTTTTAAAGTATTTTTCTCATGACTTTTAATTGCTTTTGAAGGGATTAATACTGATTTGTACATGCATGCATAATACATATAAGCTGCTTTAAAGTCTGCATTGTTAATTATTTATAAACATCATGATTTATGCAATTGGAATTTATTCCTTACGAAAATACTAGCAATAATAGCAATGAAAGTGAAGGTAGTAGTAATAACGTGCTAATAATATAAGCAGAAACTGATTTCTTGACAATGCGTCGTCTAATGCCGGGGCTTCGTTGATGAGATGAAACCGGATGCAACGGTTGCGTTGAATGCGTAGGTTGCCGGTGGTGTTCCATTGCACATCTGGATTAGCGCTGGCTTCCATTTAGCGACCAGCTGCGTCTGACACGGCATCGTCGTCCTGCCATCGTCTCTCGCGTGGCCCCTCCAGTTTCTGACACTTCGACGAATGCACCGACGACACCGGCAGCATCTGCCATGTTGTCTGACATCAGGATGTCGCTGCGTCAATTGTCGCGCATGTCAGATAGAAACGGCTTTGGTGAAACTGCACGAGAAAGCTGCTGCACTTTCTGTAGTTTTGCTTTGGAGCTGTTGTTGATTTTCTGCCAAAAAAAGATGATTGCGATGTTTTGAAGTTTCGATATCACGGATCTCCAAAGATGTGGGAATTTTCGGGTGTGCGCTCGTTTGTCATCTTTTTCATCACTGGCTGTGCGTCGTCTTGTTACGTCTTTCCAGATGACCAGAGAGACCCATGCGTTGGGAAGCAGTGCAGCTATGGGGCTCAGTGCATGCCATCCCTTGACGGACTCACGGCCCGTTGTCTCTGTCCAGAGCACTGCGATACGTTTGGGGACAATGTGGGCAGCACTCCAGTCTGTGGAATGGATGGTCACGACTACGACAACTCATGCGAAATGAAAAGAGTTTCCTGTCGGGAAATGAAGGACATTGAGAGAAAGTTTGATGGACGATGTGGTAAGTGACTTTAACAGCTTTCAGTTTCTCATATATAATCACCTATAATTACTGAGGAACATGCATACTTAGCTGGCCAGAGGCTTTTGAATTCTGCAAATTGTGTCTAACGGGGCAGCATGTGTAATGCTCGAGATACCAGACCACTGTGATAGATTTGGGGGACAATGCTGATCAGTAGATTCATTAATTCAGTTCAACTTGAAGCAACTGCTGAGGATTGTTTTGCCAATTGTAGAGTTGCTCAAGATTGCGATGTACATGGCATCTGAAAGAGAGCATAACAGGCAGACAAAGAGACAGACAGATGGAGAGAGACAGAGTAAAAAGATGGACAGATGAACTTGAGATGTATATAAGTCAGATATGGAAGAATGAACGCACACCCAAAATGTTATGAGACATACAGAGGAATAAAAAAACTCACTTATAAGGCCAGACAGACAGGCAGGTAGACAGATAGACAGACAGACAGGCAGGTAGATAGACAGACAGGCAGGTAGATAGACAGACAGGCAGGTAGATAGACAGACAGACAGACAAGTAGACAGACAGGCAGACAGACAGACAGGCAGGTAGATAGACAGACAGACAGGCAGGAAGGTAGATAGACGAAAAGAGAAATGATCCTAGCAGTCTGCTTCTTTTATCTGCAATCAATCATGATGCGCTCCTTTATTAGGATTATCTCGAGAAAATGCGTTGCTGATGGAAGAAGGGCAGAGCTGAGATCCTCGCAGCAGTCTTTCGTTGTCTTGTGTCGATATTCATCCAGTGTCTCTCCCGTTGCCCTCCTCCCGCCCCCAGCCATATTCAGGGGCAAATGCTTGCTTGGCTGTCTTGCTTATAAAAATGATTATCAGTTTGGCCTTTCAGAGCATATAGGTCATTTTTTATGGATTTCGTATCAAATGTTTATTTACTCGTTCAACAATTTATTGGATTGGCTATGCAATGTATGCATGCACACTTTTGCTTTGATTCTGTATGCATGCAAGTGACGAAAAGTGCTGACTTTTCCATTGATCTCAGCCTTTCAGGAACTTCTTTCTTTGTCTTTGTGATCTGTTGCTTCACTTATTCTAAAAAGCACTTTTGAGTGGAACTACAATTAGGTGTCCAAACTGTCCATATGCACACATACGATGTACGAGTACTTATATGAATACCAGTGCCTGCATACATACAAGTACCTATATACATACCAGTAGTTGCATAACTGCAAGTACTTGCATACCAGTACTTATGTACACATCAGTACTTACATACATACCATTACCTACAAAGGCTACAATATCCTACATGCATACCAGTACCTGCATACATACCAGTACTTACAGACATACCTGTTTATTACAACCATGCATTCCATGTTTTGACTGTTTATTCTGTGCCAAAAACTGTATTGAGCATTATAGAAATAATACTGTTTATTGTAAACTTGAGATTTTTATGCTGTTTTCAAATTGATATAATTTTATTTGAATGCAAACAAAATTGTTCCTATGGTAATCAATCCAATCGCTCATGGACCAGTGCCTATCTACAAACCACAGTTTTAGAAATACTGATGTGCACTGCAGAAGCAATGATACTACTTTGGCAGAATTGCTACTTCAGCTGGGCTGTTGCCTTAGTTTTGTTTCTGTGCTTGATTGGAATTTGTAGAGAGGTCTGGTCTCTTTGGGTGCTTTTCAGTAACTCTGTTGCTTATCTTTTGTTTTTCCTGTACCAACACCAGCTCCTTAGCACATCATCAGTTTCAACAGCGTAAATCCTATTGAATTTTTATGTAGTATTATTTAAGTGCTAATTCTTTTTCTTGCAATGATGTTATCTGATGTAGAGGTTGTTGTGGTGTTGAAACGTCTCTGCTGTTTTCTTCCTATTCCTACCACTGTCCTCTCTCCTTGTGCATCAACCCACTTTCTTCTTCTTGTTATTCCTCTTCTTCTTCTTCTTCATCATCTTCTTCTTCTTCATCATCGTCTTCTTCTTCTTCTTCATCATCTTCATCTTCTTCTTCCTCCTCGTCCTCATACTCCTCCTCGTCTTCTTCTTCTTATGCTTGCCTATAGTGATTATGTTAATTCACTAAGCCAATTGTCTCCAAACCCTCATGCTTAGTGTTCACTGTCTATTTATTAAGACTTCTTACCATTCTTATTGTTGGTTTAGATTTATTTATTTTACACATAGAAGATCTGCTCTATTGTACATCTGTTTCTTGACAACTATTCTGACCCGACTCTTGATTTGATACGAGCAGAGTATTAACAGTTCTCCTCCTGTGTCCCATTTATAAGGTGACAGAATTAATTTATTTGCTCCAGCTTTTGAATTCAAAACATTTGCCATTCCCTTTCTGTTAAGCCTGAGTTCAGTCCTTCTGTATAGTGTTTCTTTGTTGATCTTCAGGTTGTATTGTTTTGACATTCGTGTATGTGTGACATCAGCGCATCTATTATTGTCTCGGGTTTTCAATCATGATCGTAGTCTCAAAATTTCCACAGCATTCAAAAAGTGAAGTTGCACAAAACAGTTTATTCGCAGCTGCTTAATCAAAGTCGAATCCAAATTAAGATGGTCAAGATCGAACGGATCAGACAATCGATCATTACCGGATTCCTATTGACATGTGGTCATCTGCATTCATCTGATTGTTTCTAACTGTGATCTCATCAGTAATCCATTATCAGTTTCTCTAGCATAGATAGTCAGTATGGTAAGTGACAGCTGTAACTTTCGACTCCATCATCTGCATTTTCTGCGTCTAATTGCTTCTGTTCAATTGTAGCAACTGACTTCTCCAGATTTTTTTCTGGGGGAGTATGATTAAATAATTTACAATAAAAAAAATCGCCTTTCCTGTCCCGGTTGATAATTAACCGATGGCTTGTGTATCGAATAGTTTGTTACGATTCAGAACTGAACAGAGGATGATCACCGGTGAGAAGAGTGTAAGTGCGGTTTTTGTGTCCGAAGTGGCTGTGCACTAGACATGAACAGCCGATGACGACGGAGTGATTGATTCTCTCTGACCCTCATCAGTCCTCATCATCTTCAGTCTATTGTTCATGCATAATCGGACGCACGCTGCATCATAATTTGCATTTATATTGCTCCGCGATGTCTACACGCTTTCCCCGTTCGATGGTGTTCAGCGAGGGCTTGGCGTTTTGTTGATGATGCGTCTCGAAGGCATTGCTTTATGAGTTCTTCTGTGATTTCTGGCGGCATTTTTCAACTTAAGTGCCTGCGGAATATGACAGTTTTCGTGCGTTGGTGCAGATCATTAGATTCAACGATCATCAGTCTTCGATTCTTCGCGGTTCACGGTCGAACGGAGAAATTACATTTGCTGCTTTAGTTGCCCAGCGTGAATATGAAAACCTATATAAACTTATGCTTATTCTGATAATGATGTTCGTTGGTGTTGGTGAAGATGATTCTATTGTATTGTATTGTATCTATGCATTTATATAGCGCCTCTCGCAGTGCACATAAATCAAAGGCGCTCCCAGTGCGTTAGACCAAGAGAGAAAAAAGTGGTTTTATGCCAACAAAAAGAGGTACTTGGCCCAACAGTTAATAAGGAGGAACACGTTGAAGGAGGAAGCTGGTTCCACAATGCAGGGCCAATGAGAGCAACGGCTCACGTTATTGCCATGGTGATCCTAGCTCGTGGGAGGAGGAGAACATGCCAGTCAAAGTCAGAGCCCTGCGCCGGCCGCGCCGCCGCCGCCGACACTTTGTGGGCGCCGCCGCCGCCGATTTTTTGAGTCGGCGCGCCGACGCCGAAAATTTGTCGGCACGCCGACGCCGAAAATTTGTCGGCGCGCCGCCAATGCCACGTGGATTCGGTTATTTCTTTTCGTTGCATTTTTCATCTCTTGCATGAAAAATTGCTGCTTCAGTGAAAATAGAATCTTTCTCTTATCTACTTCGAATTTTCCTGGCAACACCGTTTTTGCATCAATGCTATGAAGCCTATGCTGCTACCTTATTGGGTTGAACTTTTCGAACAGTGCGCTTAACGTTTAAACTTTTGTAGATTTGTGATTTGATTTGAATTATGGCATCAACAAAGGTAAAAGAACTCCAGGTAGGCCTAAGTGAATGTTATGCCGTGTGTGCGTTCCTGCCTGAAAGTCCGCTAGGATGTAACAGAACCGTTTGCCCTCTAGTATTAGGATACACTTTACTATTAGATCTACGTTGCAAAGAGGTGGCGCTCTGCAATGTTATGCAGGCGATTGGTCGTGTCTACAGGCTTGTGGTTCTCCATTGCCGGCCAGTTACTGCCTAATTCCAAATTTTCTCACCAGTATCAAACTCCTACGCCGTACGTGACCTATGTGAAATTGGTGATTATTTAAGCTTTCGAACATTAACAGGCTTGTCTATATGCACAGTGGAGTAATGTTAGGCAATTTGACAATATATCTTTTTGTCAACAATTTGAGCAACGTCTCATGAATGGGATCAGATTAGGAAAATAAAAACATTTTCCCCATAAAAAAGAGTAACTTAGGGTGACTTGGCCTGCTTAGATCGAAAGACTTGTACATAGCAATATTGGATTTAAAGAAGATGCTAAGAGTTTCGCGTGGAAGTCGTTCGGATTATTGGCCGATAAATCAAAAAGGTGGTGAATTCTGATCAGATTTACTACTCAGTGTGCTTTGACAAGGGAAAATTTAAAAAAACTGCATGCACCCTCATCTGTTGGTAAGATTGCATGATAACTCCCACTTTGTGGCAGACAAATATTTCTACGCAAACACAGTACGTATGCGTGTATGCATGTATGCATGTATGTATGTATGCATGTATGTATGTATGTATGCATGTATGCATGTATGATTGTATGTATGTATGTATGTATGAATGTATATATGTATGTATGTATGTATGCATGTATGCATATAATCCATGTATGTAAGTATGCATGCATGTGTGTATGCATGTATGCATGTTTGCATGCATGCAGATATACAATTTCAGCAGGTCGCGTCAAGAAAAATGGGCCTCTAGAATTTCTGACGGGTCATAAGGCAGGTCAAGAGTGAAAATTATTGGCAGGTAGCGCCGCCACTGCGCAAACAGTCCTTTAAGTGCTATTAGTAGGTTACGTAAGCTGGAGGCCTGAATTTGAAAACATTGTCATGTGTTTTTCTTAATCAAGCCTTTGCAGAATTTTTTAATTGAGCGTTAATTCAGGGAATAATTGTTTCTAATCAATGCTGACTAAAGACAAGATAATTGCCAAAATAATGGCTGAACACGCTTATCTTGATAATATAGGGTTCTTGTGTAAAAACATTCAAAATAATTACGCGACGTTGGAGCAGTAATTCCACGACGCCGCGCTGCGCCGCCAACGCCGACATTTTGAGGGCGCCGCCAACGCCGATTTTTGTTTGTCGGCGCGCCGCCGCCGCCGACCAAAAATGACCGGCGTGCCGCCGCCGACACTCTCATGTCGGCGCAGGACTCTGGTCAAAGTAGCAGAACGGGCAAAGAGTAGTGACCGATTGATGAGAATGATGCTGATGATGACAGTAGTGATGCTGACGATGACAGCAGTGGTGGTGGTGGTGGTGGTGTTGTGGTGATAATGGTTTCCTGTGAATGAAGAGAAACAAAAACAGTGATTACTATAAAAACATCGCTGTTGCCAAATTATCATGAATTCAGTCTATGTATCGAGGACTATACTTTGAATGTGTCGAGTGGACTTTGCATTATCAGCTGCCTGTGAACTCGAAATTTTTCTAACAGTTTAATATTATGAGAAGTGCTCAAAGCAGATGCTCAATACTGATGGCCATTTTTTTTCCGATCGGACGATAGCATTTTGCTACTGTTGTTGTTGCATCAGGAATTTTTCTGCATCAACTATCCAATATTTCGTAACATGTGAGCTTTTAACTTGCATTATTAAAAAGCTAATTATTTAATTTCATATGTGCTACATTATATTTAGTACTTCATCTAATACTAATACTAATTATACTTCCTGCTACTGCTGTTGCTGCTATTATAACTTCTACTACTAGTGATGATACTACTACTGCTACTAATTATTGATAATAATAATGATGATAATAATAATAGTAATAATAATAATAATTTAATAATAATAACAATAATAATAATAATGACATCCTCTGAGTCTGAGGGAAATGCCTCCAATGTCTATGTTACTGATACCATGGTAGAATCATACCACATCTGTTCTACCATGCAGGTTGTTCAGTTTGCTCTTGCCAAAATGTTGGTTTATAGAAAAGCATTGAAATACATTATCTGTCATTTTGCACATGCCCTACTTTGTGCCTTGACATTTAAAACTCTTGACCCAATAAATCTAGATAGCCGTGCTCTTATATGAACCTCCTTGACCACTACCTTGCTTAAATACTGGGAGAGAATAGGGAGACTTTTTCTCGTGTTGCTTATCTGTGGGTGGCCATTGTTTCAGTGCCATTGCTTTTTGCAGCACTGTTTCTCACACCCCAGTTGAAACCATCAACGAAAACTGAATTTTCCAGAATAATGCTTTTTAATTTCTGAAATCCCGAAATAATGATAACAAATTATATCGTTATTGTTTTTATCTATGCTGGGATTCGGTAGCATAGTGGTGCGTTCTATATCTGGTAAACCGGAGGGTCGTTGTTTCGAATCTATCTCAACCACTGTGTATTGTGTAGCAACCATGGACAAGTTGCTCAGTAATGCTAACCCTTAGGTTTCTGTGAGGAAACAAATGCTAGCCACCTCATCTCATTCATCTCATCCCTGCATGGCAAAAATGTCAATGGACGTGCTGCCTCGGGCAGAGAACTCATCACTATCTATCATCATGTATCTGGATGGGATGCTTAATATGGTTTCTTTTAAGTACCTGCTCACTACATGCGGCATCTGCCAATCCATATAATGTTTAGCTCATTTAGGACAGAAAACAATAGGCAGAAAACTATAACGGTCACCAGTGGCACACCCACGCACACCCCTACAACCCCACCAGCAGCTGCTGCTCATTCAGAGTAAATATATAGTAACGGTACAGCAGCAGTAAGTGCAGGAGGGAATGGAATAGAAGAAGGTGCACCTTTTCCAACTCTCCATAATTTTCTTGTTCACATTTTGAAAGTGGATGATAGTAGGTGTCCCTAGACAGCGGGATTATTTTATCCCTTTAGGGCCTCCCTTTTTGTAACCAATGTTTAAGATGTGTAAACCTGTCATGTATACTTCGGTTGCAAATAAAACATTTGATTGATTGATTGATTGATTGATTGATTGATTGAACTGCCATAAAGTAAATGCAAATTTGTATGGTGAATCCTGAAATAAACTCAGAGTCCACCGACCTAACAACATGAAACAATGAAGAAAGAGAGAATCGGAGACGATATCTAGGAGAGTCTGAGGTGCTTATGTGAAGTTATGTCACAGGTTTTTTAGGCACTGGTCAACAGCATTCTGAATCGCCAGAAAGTTACTGCTGTCATAGCCTGCAGTTTAACTACCCATCAAATGCCATCCATTCATTTGCCATCATTTGTGCTGGTTGGCATGTATTTCAATGACTGCAATTAATAGTTCTATTGTTTTATGCTACCACAGAGTCTGCAACTTATTCCAGATAGATAGGCACCACAGCTGTATGTTGGATGATGGATAGTTGAGTCAATGGAACAACCAAGCTGCCTTTTTGCTGCAGTCTGAGCTTGAATTTAATTTGAGCTTAATTTTTCAAATTATGTATGAGCACCACGATCTTAGTGTCCGGATAGTATTGATACTATTGTTCTAGTGAGAACAAACCAGACCACAAAAATTGCGTGTTTGCTATTGAGTTTTGTTTTCAATGACTTCTCTGTTTGGGGCGGTGTTTTCTGTAGATGTAATTGTATATCTGTCATTATGAGAACTCTGTAACATCAGAGGCTGAGACATTATGTTGTAGTTAAGATTTATGTCTTCTGTCATTTGCGTTCTTGTGAATTGTTTCATTTGCATAACTGTACACTGTTACAGGTTGCGGTCTATCAACCGGATTGTTTCAATCAAGAATATTATATATATATATATATATGTATAAATTGTATATATATATATACCAATTAATCCACTGGATAGTATGACGCAATTAGTTAGTCATGATGAGAATGACTATTGTGAAAACTGAATGAGATTCGTGTGAATTACCAGCTGTTTTAAATCTTATTTCTGTATTCGCGTCGTTGCATAAATCCACGTGTCGCTGCAGTAGTCATTTCTGATGCAGCTTGTGCAATCCACGTAATCTCATTTCAGTTCCTACACTCGCATAGACTTCCTCTTTGTACGTGCAGCCTACATCGATACTTTCTTTACCTTCATCTCAAGGTTTTTATGTCGTTGCGTTTCGGTCTTGTCCTGCGCTAATTCATTTTCTGTTCAATTTTCTCATCGTCCTCATCCTTCTCTCGTCTGCCTTTGTCCATTGCTTCTTCTTCTTCTTCTTCTTGTTGTTGTTCTTGTTCTTCTTCTTAGTCGTCGTCGTCCTCCTCTTCTTCTTCTTCGTCGTCCTCCTCTTCTTCTTTACTTCGGCTGTTGGCATACCTTGTGTGGCTTTGATCACACAATAAATTGCAAATGGTCGACAGCTGAACCAAAGCCTTGTTAGCGTCGTTTAAGCAGCTTTGATTGCAAGTTTCCACTTTGTAAAGAGCGGTACCAATGTCATGCGCTGTGGTAGAAGCAGAGGCAACTTCCAGAGTCCTTACTACTAGTTCTTAGTCTTCAGTTGAGAGGTTTGAATGAATGCCACTGAGGTGAAACTGTCTATTTATGATGATTCTTCTGTGTGGAGCAAATGGATTTTGCTAACTTACCTAAAAGGCGTAATTCTGTTATTGAATAACATGTTCCCACAAAAGTTTAAGAAGATCAATGTCCTGTCAACTATCAGAAAAAGATGACCCAATACGGTCGAAAATTTTGAAGTGACAGCTTAAGATGCACTTTAGTGATGATGCTTCCAAATTGACTGTGTAATGTAGATACAAGGCATGTAAATGAATCGTGAAAACTGTGATATTGTATTTATATCGTTATCAATCAGTCAATCAGTCAATCAGAATTTATATAGCACCGCTTCAAGATACCTACGCACAATCTCGGTGTGTGTATGTTATGTGTCGTGACCATCGAGAATGGTGTTCACCTTACACGAAATAGGCCTATTGTGAGTTCAAGATCAAATTTGTAGAATGTACTTTCAAGCAAATTTCTTAAAGCTTCCCTTAGTGTTATGATACAACACCCGTCAATCTCAGGGAAGCTCACGGTGTTGGCTTGCTTACTAAAGACCATTTCCATCTCTATGAACTGAATTTAAACTTTAAAACCACAGTTTGAACCGTCGTCTTCCATAAATGTCACCTTGATTTTATCTGTTCCTCCTTCTCTCTCCCTGTTACAATTCTGACTGTCTGCCTAACTAACCTTTGGTCTTGATGTAGACTCTATCTCACCTTACTCCCTCTTGAATTTGTTTTGGCTGGATGCCTGCGAATATGCATCAATTGCATCATTTCTCAACGACTTTCTTTAGGTGCAGTAGAAATCTTGAAGTTATGACTTTATTTGCTGGTGGTTAATGTGTGATTGAGACCTTTACCATTAACTTAATTAACATGGCATAAAAAATTACCGTAATTAATATAATTGACCGAGCGGATCTTGAATGCATCAGAGTTGTTTGTCGCTTGATTCTGCATGACTGTTGAAGTGATCATGCAATGCATAATGGTCATATTGCCCCACCCTGAATGCGGGAAGCATTTGCGACATATGATTGGAAAAAGTAAATTACTGGTTAGAGGTGTCATGCCTAGGGCACACAACCCTATTTCTGAGATTTGATTAATTATCAGTGTAGCACATTCCTTCACTGTTGTCGCTGGATTCAGCATGGCTGTTGAAGTGATCATGCAACGCATGGTCAATGGTCATGATACCCTGGTTGTGAAGGAATTCACCCTAAACATTCATTGAAATCTGATCAGGGTTATCAAGGTTCAGCACAATATGCATACGGCAAAAATGTTTTACAATTACATAGGAGTGTGTGGTCCTGTGTGCGGTTATCAAGTTTTTAAATTGCATTCAATTCTTTTCGCGCCAGTAAATAATCCTGTAGCTATTATGCATTGAATCAAAAGTATTTGTTTACCTTAGAAACAGTTGCTAAGCTTAACTTTGGCTAGTGCAATTGCGTTTTCATAACTGATTTTACTACCATACTTTCATTTAATTGAACTTACTACTTTGTTGCTGACATTTTGTGCCTCTTAGGGTTAGCTTGGATGACTGCTTCAACATACCATAACATGGAACAAGCATGTAGCACATGCAGTGAAACGCATTGATTGCTGACCTACATGTAGGCTGCCTAGTGCATAGCAGATACACAGATGTTCTGGGTTCCTGAGGTATTCTTGGAGCTCCCGTCACAAATTAGCAAGGCTTATACCATGAGTAGAATTGTGAATGTGATCCTGTTCTCGACTAAGAGGCAGCAGTATACATGTGTCTCATCTTACAAGAATTTGTGAAGGTTGGCAGTGATTTTGGTGGCTCAATTCAAGAAGGACTGAGGGCTTTGTTCTGGAATTTCTGCATACCTGCTGGGATAGCATTGCAGAAGTCAAGGGACATCAGGTGGTGGCATAAACAAGAGTCATGCCAGTGTGACGCAATACAATGGAATTGTGGGGCGCGGTGGTGTAGTGGTGGCGTCGTTGCCTTGAAGCCGGAAGGTTCGGGGTTCGAATCCACCTCGCCGCGTAAGGACCTTGGGCAAGTCCTTCACTCACAATTGCTCAGTGCTTCGGCGTGAAACTCCGATGCAGTGTCCGCTCTGCATTCGGGAGCGCCTCTGAGTAGAGAGAGCTTGAAGGGGCGCTATAACAAGTGCACTTACAAACAAACAAACAATACAAACAAAATGCGTAACACATAACTTTGGTCAGTGGAAAATGGCAATTCTGACAGCTCCATAATTAATAGGAATTGAAGAGTGGCAAGTTTATATTACGTGTGTGCCGTATTTAGAAGGAGACATTTTCTGGAATTCAAATACCGTCTGATGGCACATCTCCATGGCAACCAAGATGTCTCAGTTAAGACTTGTGATGGCTTGTTATCCACATTTCTGACATTCCTTGTGCTGAAGTGCAGCAAGTCAGCTTCCTTCCACATCTTTTATGCCATGGACAATTGGACATTCATGTTAAAAGGATTCGACATAGCCTCATTTGCCAGTCTATATAGTTGGGGGCTATTATAGTGCACCGTTCTTAGAATTATATCTGACAGCATTTTGTGATAGCTATTTATTTGAATTGTCGAGCATTGGAATTCCTTCGCACGTTGCATTCTCATCTTGAATGACTGATTAATGATTATGCCTATTGGTAAATTCTTCATGTAGAAATGCAGGTTGATCCAAAGGTCAGAGTTCTGCTAGTTATGTTAATAATAATTGAACCCAAAACGCATACTGTGATCAAGATGATCGTTTGTTTCCATAGCACCTGTGGGGGGGTGTAAAAGAGCCCCATGGGCCATTTCTGACCTTCGAATAATGTTTTTCTGGTCTGTGGGAGCCGTGTCTATGGACTTCACAATCTGAGAGTAAAAGTTCAAAATTTCCATTTTACAAATTTAATGAGTTTTATGTTATGTTCGTGACTGGCTGTGAAGCTCAAAGTCACAGTTGTATGGTCTCAGGACCGTGTCTCGGTCTTGAAACAGGTTTCTTGAAGTCTTGCTGTAGGAACTTATTGTCTCGGTCTCGAGGTCACTGTCTCGAATCGAAGTTTTGGAAACTGGCGAAAGTCTTGTTCTTTGGAGGCTGTGTCCATAGTTTTTGTGCATATAGTCATTAGTTCTGAAGTTCTTATTGCTCGATCAATCTTGTTAGCTACTCATTTGTTTACGATATTTAATTGGCTTAGTTTGTGTGGTTTAGTATAGTTATTTAGTTGCATTCAAGAATGTTTTGCTGTTTTCATATATTTTCACTTGCTCAGCCCAGTATCGTCTGCATACTGATGTGTGAATCAGAGGCCGAGCTTTGCACTTGATTACTAACACCTGTACAGTGTACAAGTGTACATTTCTTATTTATTTCCAGCAGAAGGTTTAGCCTACGTTGTATTACTTTGCTACTTTTCTTTTGAACTGATGTGCCTATGCGTAATTTGTAAAAGTGTAAAAGGCATTCATGTTCATTCTTGGAAAGACCGTTGACTGCAGAAGGAGGCGCATCTCTCTTCTCGTGGCGTGTGTTGCATATTTAGTTGGATTCAATGCAGATTGCGCCGCTTCTGTCACACAACGTTATATTGTGCTTTATGACAGTTCTGCTGCTGTCACGGACCCATCTGCCACCGAGATCCACTTGTCGATGCTAAGCAGGTATACTTTGGCAAAATATTCATGGCATTCGTACAGACGACGATGAACCAGACGGACGGGTGGAGTGAGCCAATGCTGGCGGCAGAATTCATAGGCGCTGCTGCTGCTGCTGCTGCTGCTGCTGCTGCTGCTGTTCAACGTGAGACAATAGGACGTAGATCAATATAGTTCGGCTATTAGCGTGTGCGTCGTTTTTGAGCAAATTAAGCGGACGGAACAGCGGTCCGAGTGCCGCTGCCGTCGACCGTTTCCAAGCAATTAACGCAGTCTCTTGGTGCCTATAAACACGGCCAACCATTTAGATGATTTCCAAAATGGCTGGCCAGTGGCCAGCACTCGTGGCTTTGTTGCAAGTTGCAGAAGTGGCTGGCTTTGGGAGAAAGAGTTGCCACATGACCAGTGTAATGTTTATGTATGGATGCTACTTAGTCGTGTTCGGCAAGTTTCAGTGTCCACCGCAGCAGTGAAATCTGTCTCCATATACAATTAAACATGTGCACTGTTGTGCAGGTCATTTTGAACGGTCGGCAAGAAGACGCTGGTGCCTTTAGATGGGCGATGTAGAAGTGATGAGTTGAATTTTGACTCCAGCATGTCAGTTTAGACCTGCACCTTTCGAAATTGTTTTGATTTAGATTTTAATCGATATTCATGTCTCAATCCACAATAAAACACTGAAGAGACAGCTGCGATCGACAAAGTTTGGGAAAAAATGTATTTACAGTGTTGATGAGTACAGAAGTAATCTGTCATGAAAACGCTTGCCTACAAAAAGCACAGCTTTTGTTATTTGCTTGTGGTGGACTGATGGTCTAATGGGTTGTAGAGTTCTCATAGAGAGAATTGGTTGTCAACTATTGTTAGTGACAGTGGTAAGGTTGTTTCACTTTTAAAAACCGTTTGTGAGTTTCTAGCAAGTAGACAATTTAATATTAGTGCTTCTGATCAAAAATATTTATGAAACTGGGCATTTGTAGGAATCGACAAACTTCAGAGGACTGGGTAGACAGACAGTTTGTGACTGAATGTTTTTTATGCATGGATTGTATTACTGTTTGTATAACATTGTAATTAAGCAGCTTTATGTAAAACTCTGCATCTTATTGAATTGAATATGTTCTAATATTAGGTCTTCCTTATGTGATCTGTTTTTGAGAAGTGTGTGTGTCAGACTTGCCTCATGATGAAACAACAATCCACGCTCTTATATTGGTCGATCAGAGAAAGCAATTTCAAATGCTATCATTGGCAGTAGTTTTAAACTGAAACCTCATATGTATAGCATGAATGGGAGAAGAGATGATTGAATAAAGTAGAGTCGTATAACATGAGATTATATCAAGCTGAACACTTGTTTATCATTGTGATGTGCTCTGCAAAAAGACCTGTTGACTTGTTGCAAATACACAGTGACCAGGAGTTATTTACCACCTACCAGAAAGTTCAGAATTATTTAGATTTTGCTCTTAGCTTCGAACTTTAGACATGTGTTACTCAAACTGAAAGTGGCCAATGAGTTTGACTGTTCATACTAAGATAGTTTCTAAATTATCATCACTGCATGAAATATTTAGATATGGCTTATTAAGCAGTAATGCCCAATAGTGCTGGATGGTTTTTAGATTAATTTCACGCTGTTTGCTCATTTGTCTGTGAAATCCAAAAATCATCAAGCGAAAAATTGTTGTTGATTTCTTCGTTGGCTGGTAATGCGCTAAATAAATTTCTCGAGGAGATTGCAGACGCTGACAGCTGGCGGGAGATGAGTCGGATATGATCTCTGACGACATGTCAGGAATTTCGAGTGTGACAGATTTGTTAGTGCTGCGAATCGGCATTACATGGCTTTAAGACGAGCAATCGGAAAGGAAATTGGAAGCTGTAGATTGTGATGGCTTGGAGGTGTCCCTCGTCGTCGTCATCGTCGTCGTCGTCGTCCTGCAGCTGACAGCCATCCTTACGTGGCATATTAGGTGAGGAAGACATCTGCTTTATGGCATCAACACCTAGGAGTGGAGGTGTTGATGTCATAAAGTGAAAGATTGCTGCCTGCGAGGGAAGAATTTATAATTTAGCTGCTGCAAGACTTAGAGGTTGTCACCACCTACATACACTCTGTAGGCAATGCCATTATCAGTTTGGTCACACGAGCTGCCAGCCATTCAATAGTTATACGTAACGAAATGTTCTGGTAATGCAGTGAGCAGTCAAAATTCGATTTTGGTTTCTATTATCAGACGCAAAAGCTTGTGGAAAAAGTAGATGCAGCTTTAAGAAATCTGGTGACACAGTTTGTTTACTTGCTTTCAAAGTAAATCAGGACTGGAAGTGGATTTTGTAATCGTGAGGATTTTTTACGAAAGGATTCTAAAATCTCTCTCCTCTCTTGCTCCAACTCTCCTTTCTGCACTCCAAGCCTTTTGTTGATGTTCTTTCATACCTCAGAATTGATGGAAATCTGATTTGGAGCTAAATAGCATGTCATTCTTTGAGCATTGAACTATCTAAGTACTAACTGGGTTCAGTTGCATTTGACTTCAGCTGCGTGCTTGCATCATTTCAGCAGCACTAAGTGGTCACCCACCTTTTACTAGTTTTGGCTGCTGTTTAGTTTCACATGCATCACTGACATAGTTGTCTTGTCTATAGTATTTGACATTGGTGATTGTTTCATTTATCCATTAATTGTTAACGAGATTATGATTCAGGACAATTTATTTATTTATTCTTTATAGTGGAAGTGGTGCCATCAGCTGAGAAATCAGATTTCATAGAGTTTGCATAGTGCAAGTTGCGTCAATGTCAGCTTTTTGTAGTTAAATAAAAAATTATTGTTCTGTTTAGGTTTTTAAACAGATTGTTGTTTGTCTTGTTTGTCTTGTTTCACATTCCACTTAGTTTGTTTCTTCTCTGAGCCATCGAAATTGAGCTTTGGCTTCTCAGTATGAAGACCACATCACCTCAAAGGACTTTTCCTTTCCTCCAACGGATTGTCTGCTTACTGTCTTTGTCTTGAGGCTGTATTTAGGTAATGCAAATCAGCGTTCAGCTGTTGTGTTCTGGCCAGACTCTTGTGCCCACTGACAACCGGTCTCCTTCCTCTTCCCCCTCCGGACAACCGTTCTCCTCTCCGCCCCCTCGTTGGTTTTGCCTAATGGTCAGCAACCCATTGTTGTGTAATTGAATCCTTGGTTGCCTGGCTGGATGCAACCAGCGCATGATTCGGAATTTTGCAAAGTCAAGATCTCCAGACAATAATTATGCGTTGAAATACTTTTTAGTCTGGCATTCTATGTCTGCTGATTAGTTCTGTGGATCTAGCTTTTCAAAAACATATCAAAACTGCATAAATGACCTGAAGCAAACTCAAAGATACTTTAAAATGTGGAATTATTTAGAGCAAACAGCTCTGATCAGTGGCTCTTAACTGCCCTGAGTGACGATATTTGCTGAGTGAGGTTCACATGTGGCCAAAGTTTGTTCAGTTTCATGTACTTGGAAATGCTTCAATGTCGTGCAGGCCCGTAGTCATGGACTACACTCAGGGAGCTTACATGAACTCACAGCTGTGTAAAAGGTTCATTATAATTATGCAAGTGATCATGATCAGTCTTTTTCTAATGATAATCCCATGCTGTCTGATGCTGCTAGGCAGGTATTTTAAATGACAACATGACTTGAATGCTGGATGCAATGCTTTCATCCTCTGATAGCCTGAAATCTCTGAACCTATTGATTTTAAATTTGAAGTGGGTGATTAATTTGCCAAGTGCCTTTAAATTATTTAGAAATTATATCGGATTGGCAGTGGTACTTCCACTGACAGTCAAAATATACGCTCTTTGCATCTTTTTGTTGGTCTATTGCAATTTTTCATGCTTTTATATAGTTCAGAGGCTTTGACTCTTTTTTGCATGCTCTTCAGCACTCTTGGATGCAGGAAAATACTGTTCCAATTTTTGAGTTTCAGAAATTCAAAACTATTTGTCTTTGGAGCAGAGAGTAAATGTGAATGAGCTGCTCATCAATAAGTTGGTGCTTTGCCTTTAGCTCAGAGTAGCACTTTAGAAATTAGGAGTTTATGAATTAATTATTGAACCAATAAAACCAGCTTTTCGCTCATTCTTTATGGGTCTGAACTCTGAACCATTTTTCAAAACTCTTAGACTGAATACTGTGGGACAGGGCCAATTGCTAGGTATTGAAATATTTTAGCAAAATTATATTTATTGCAAGAAGTTGTTAAGAAGAGGTTAGTGAGCTAATAATGAGTGTGGTATTAGGAGTGGTAGTAGTTGTAGCAGTAGTAGTAGTAGAAGTAGTAACATTTAGTAGTATATTAATGAGATATTACCATTCCATTCAACGTCAATAATAATATTGTGCAGTTATTTTCAACCATAATATCTGTATCCATTCCAAAGACTTTCAAGCTAATTCATTTTTCTCTTCAACGAAGCTATTTCATGCTTCCTCCACTGTTAACATACGCATTAATTTAAGGCAGCAAGATGAACCCATGGCTTGTTTGTATTTCGTACACAGAACGTTATTTGGTATATTGAATAGACGAGAATCTGTGAAAGGCTTCATCGGTGGCTTTGGTAGATTGAGGGACTTATCTAATTAAGTAGATGCTACAGCATGTTCTCTTAATGATTGGCTCTCCCAACTGTCACCCTTCTAATTCCAGCCCTAGTCTTTCCATCCTGTCACCGGTCTTAAGTCAATGTTGACCACAACCACCACCATCGCTCTGATGTACCACCACCACCACCACCACCATCGCTCTGATGTGATGCTGCAGGTACATGTCTGGATGCCATCTAATTAGTTCCGGCTCAGCCCAGCCAAGAAGAACCAGTATCTGTGACTTGGCACTGCTGGCAGGCGCGACTAAACTCCACCTAGACTCCTGTCAGTTTTTTTACATTTTCAGCTGAGATAAATGAATTAGCTTGCTTATTAGGGTAAACAATTTTGTTCCTTCGGCAATTTTTGCCTTCCCACCAGAGTTTCAAACTGTTTTGTTGGGTTGAATGGCGTTTCCTAGTTCTTCCATATATCTGTCTTCATTCTTTCACATCCATTTTTTCTGCCTTCCATGTGTGTCTTCGACGATGTCTATGCTTCTGTTTCATTGTTGCTTTCTTTCTCTTCTCTCCCGTTGTTCAGTGGTTGTCAATCATTGTTTCCTGTTTCTATTCTGCTGACAATTTTCTTGCTTTTTCTGTGCAGATCTATCAACCTGTTTTTGAAGATCATACTTCATTTAAGAAGCTTCTGCCCGAGTAAAATGTTGCAATTAGAAGTAACTGTCCTTGTACCTGGCATAAATGGCGCAAGATCCGATTCGGAATGTTGGCATCTCAAGATAAGTGGACAGCCGTGCTGATTAACTGTCTATTTCTGTCTTTCCTATGTCTTTATGTTTGTGTGAGTGTGCTTGTTTGTCTGCTTGTGTGTTTATATACAGACACAGAAATAGCAGAGTGAGAAAGGCTGAGAAAGTGAGACATACCATTGCCTGAGGTCGGGAAAATCTGCTGACAAGCGGATTTGGTGAATCCAGATTAATTTACAGCGTTGGTCATCTCACCTGCTCCTGCTTCTTCCGCAGAAGATAGACGGGGTCCCTCAAGGGCATGGTAAAGCGCTGAATAATAGCATCCCCATTATGCCACGCATAACATCCAAATTGCCGTGGGGTGTCATCGATGATATCGACCTAAATTATTCAGCCCTAAAACTGAGGAGCTGCTTCTGAGGATGCTGACTGACTGAGCAGTTTCTTGGAGGGAGAGGCTGATGGCACAGCAGGCAGATCTCTCGTGATTGATTGTAGGAGAGTTTATGATGTAATCTGGATAGATTTTGGAGATGCAAGCATATGGTCTGTCAAGATATGATGTCCTCTATGAACTCTTTTATTGTCAAATTACGGCATTCAGTTTGAGACAGAACCAGTGCTTTATAATACACGATGCACTGAGATTGGAGGTTCATCAAGTTTATCTGTGTCATCTCGCCTCTTGCTCTGTTTTATGATGGACCTTTGATGGTGCTATAACCTTTTGCCAAGCGAGCAAACTCACCTAAAACACATGATGCCATGGAAGGAGAAGTTTTTCACTTGCATGGCACTCGTTTATTCAAAATAGACAGTCGTTTATTTGCAGCGCAAAACGAGCGCTTGAGGACTTAAAAGTTTTACTGAAACTGGCAGTAATGCACGTCCGTGACAAGAGTTGTAAATTTTATGTACAGTTGAGATGAACGTTGATGGTGGGGTCAATGTAATTATGTGTGAACAGCTGCTTACCTTTGGTCTAGAAAGTGAAGGTTACTCCCTTTCACAGCCTAACTCATTGACAATAATATAATTACCAGTTGATTTAACAGTATTCCTGTTATTATTTATTTATTTTATATATTATTTTTGTCATTGGGTGAACTTATTAACCCAAAGGCTGTGTAGCTTTAACCCAGAGAGGAGAAAGGGTTTTATATAATTTCGAATGACCTACCTCCCACACTAAGGGTTAAACTAATGGCATTTCTTTTTCCCCCTCCCAAAGTCTTTGTGCTGAGAGTGCCTCTGAATAGTGATTCTGTGAGAGGTGCTATATAAATCTGGACTGGGAGCGCTTCTGAGTGGTTTTCTTGAAGGGGCGCTATATAAATTCTTGAAATGAAATTCTATAGATATGATACGATGCGATCCCAGATTAGTGTGAATGCTTTAGGATTAACGTAAGACCATCGGGTGTTATTGCGACACATCTTGTTAGATCAGGTGGTTCTTTAATTGAACAACATATGCAAACCAAGACCACTGATGCAGACACCAACCATCCACAAAGACAGTTATGTATTTATTAAGTCAATTTATGTAGCTCCGCTCCACTTTGCACTGCAAACCTAAATCCTCTTTAGTGTCATTACGAAAATAATTGTGCAAAATACAAAAATATCATCAGTAAGCATAACAGTACACAGAAAACTAGGAGTCATTTGTGTGGAAATTCAACCATTGTATATTTCCATCCAACGTTGACGGAGCTCTAGCATAATGCTCAGAGTTTTGGGATCAGGTTGCTTCGTTGTGTGGAGTAGCGGCCACTACTTTTATTAATGCCATCATTCGGCAGTAGTCTCTCATTGGTAGATCATGATGCAGGTTCAGCTATATCTACTGAATCACCATGGGTGTACATGTAGAGCATGTATGTGTTAGCTCTCAGTTAATAGATCAAAGGGCTACAGGTAACTGTTCCATGGTTAAGGTCATTCCAAAGACATGCGTTGCCCCTCCCTGGCTGAGACATTTGCCCCCATCCCCCCCCCCGTGCAGTTCCATATACTCAGTGAGGGCCAGTGAATTACCCACCATGTATCAGGAAACCTGTCCTTCCCTCATGTAGACCCATAGGCCTCTTGATAAGCAAAGGAGATGCCAAATGCACACAATCCAAAACATACAGCTTGTCTGGTATGAAAACTTAGCATTAAACTACAACTTGCTTGAAACTGCTGAGCAAATCCTGAAGGCAGACCATTGACCAGTGAACGTTCTTAAAACCTGAGCGACAAACCGCATTCAGTGTAAATCTTCTAAATTTCTCAGTTCCACAAAGCAGCCATTGATGTCAGGGAGCCCAGTTTGTTCACCAGCACTACGTCAAATCAAGTCCACTATGGCCAAGTTGTTTTGTTCGTTCCGGTGATAGGTCAGGGTCCTGGCAGGTCAAACTGACAGCATAGTGCTACAGTAGATGTCACTGACTGTCATATGGTTGTGCATGATTAAAACCACGATGGTATAGGCAGAAGAGTTTGGTTTTCAGACGCGAGTATAAAGCAGCAAGCGAAACTGGAGGATGAGCAGATTACTATTGATCATCCTGTTGTTGTAGCTGTATCATAATATGCAGAAGATATAATACGGTAATAGTATCAGTGATGCTAAATAATTGATTTTTTTAGATCATTGATCCTCAGATGTTGTGTATTCAGTATTGAGCAGATCAAATCAACTTTTAAAAAAATGACAAATCACCACAGTTTTGGGAATTGATGTTATCAGGATATGACCAGGATCAAATCGAATGAATGTAGAATTTTTCAAATTGTGTCAGCAAGATCAAGCCATCTTTTATTGTTTAATGGCTTTTTGTTGGATGTTCATGGTAATGGTAGCACTCTGGCACTAAAAGCAGAAGATTTGCATGGAAACGGGGGGTCGCTTCCCACTACCCTCCCAAATGTTGACTCAACCTTTCATTCACCAGGTGGCATTGGTAAAATGAGCCGCAGGGCAGACAGACGCCTGGCATGGCTGCCATATAGGTAAATTGTATTCTTTTTGACCATCCATTCATACTATGACTTGTACTTGTAATAATACTGTGTTCATCATGACAGTTTTGAAATAATAAACATAGATATAATTATTATCATAGTTTTAACCCTTTACCCGTTCATTTTTCCTCGTTAAACCCGTTTTCAGCGGATATTCTTGGGACAAACGGGTAAATGATTAATTGTTGTGCCCAATGTATAGAACTCTTAAGAACTTTTCGCAATTGCTATAAAAATGTGATGATTTGTCAGTTGTTGTGACATTGTTGTTGTTGTTGTAGCTATTTAATGCACAGCAGTTATGCTCTTCTTTTTTTCCTGACATTCGGTTGAAATTGCTTTTCTGCTTCTGATACGTGTCTTCATAGATTTGTTAACTGATTGCAGTTTTGTCTGGCTGTCGACTTTTGCTATTAATTTGACCCTTAATATCAATTTGAGAATTCGCTCGTCCATATCTCCATCCATCTCCATGCATCACTCCATCCATTTCCCATTGAAGCATCCTCCAAGTCTCCGCTTTTTTGTTCTGCAATGATGAAATGGCTTCTGTCGTGCGTTCAACCTTTTTTCTGTCCATTAGTAATACTGCCGTGGAATTCCTTGCTGCTATAGTATAGGGAATGTGATGGTTACCATATTGAAATCTTGTCTGTTTGAGCGGCCAGTGTACGATCCATCCAGCTGGTCCTGAAGATAAGGCTTGCAGTTTTCCTGCTTCTACATTTGATGACAGAACGCAGAAGTCTCTGGATTCTCTAGCTAATGAAATTATTGAACCCAGGAAGAGACGACTGACTGAAGACATCCGCATCTGTCGAGACAGGTTATCGAACTATATCATGATGCCGTTAATGTAATATCCCAATTGCGAGCATCTTTCCATTTCACTTAGCTTTGTTTTGCTGTTCCACCTTTCGTTTCTGGTCCTTATGGATCGCGAAATGATGTCCCCATATTGAGTGCCAGACACTCGTCAGTTAAGAGTTATTCCTGTCAAGTTCTGTGATGACATTTAGGATGCGAAGGCAATTGGTTCGCAGGACTCTCATTCTCTGCATGATGAGAGATGACTTCCTCGATTCCATGTGATGATGTATTGCCCGTCAAAACAATTTTCATCCTGTTATTATAGTGCGACAGAAGATGGGAGAAAGTAAGCAGTTCTTTGTACTTTGGGAATGCATTGAGTGTACCGTGTAGTGTTGTGGTTTGCTTACTGAAATGTAACTGCGAGGCAGGGGTTCAAATGCCTCCCAGGGCCGCATGGAAATGAGGAAAACGTGGTTTGAGATCTCTGCTCCATCTACATCCGCTAGCCAATGCAACTGTGATGAGTGCACTGTTGGTGGAAAGAACATATGACGAGGGGGAGGACTGGCCACTTGCTACCCTCATCATAAGCCAAGGCTGAGAAATTGAGGTCATTAACACTTCTTCACACCCTTGGCTGCTTCAACCTTTTTGGACTCTTCTTCTTCCTCCTCCTCCTTTTTACTTCTTCCTCTTCTTCCTTCTCTTCCTTTCCCCTCCTCCTCTTTCTTCTTTTCCATCCTCGTCCTCCTCCCTGTCCTCCTTCTCGTCCTCGTCCTCGTCCTCCTCCTCTTTATAGCAGTTGCCTTGGAAACTGATGGCTCTTGGTACAGACAAGGACTGCAGTTCAATTTGATAATCAGCTTCAAACTTATCTCAATATCAGTTTTCCATGTACAGTTAATTTTCTCTTCTCAGATCATCGAGATTGTCTTCCTTTGTTTGATTTTTTTCATGAAACACGGCAATTGATTGGTTAAAAGCTCTGCTTGTAATATGGATAATATGCAGGGCCTACTTGAGGTGGTTACTGTGTATAGGGAGGACCTTGAGGGCAATTGCTCAGCATGATCAATGCTTTGTCATATGATTTTATGTACATTCTGAATATTGGAAGAAGGACATGGTTTATTTTTATTCAGAACCTTAAAAATGATGTGATTTAAGGTTGTACAACATAAAATCATCCAAAGGATACATAAAATCATCCAAAGGATACATAAAATCATCCAAAGGAAACATAAAATCATCCAAAGGATACATAAAATCATTCAAAGGATACATAAATTCATTCAAAGGATACATAAATTCATCCAAAGGATACATAAAATCATTCAAAGGATACATAAAATCATCCAAAGGATGAATGCTTTTCATCTCTGAATAATTTTGAAATTCATGCATTGAATTCAAGTTTTGGCTATCTCTTAAAAGCTGTTCAAGTGATTATTTTTTTCACAGTTATGTGCATAGCTTGAATGATTCAGTAAATTTATTCGATTGAATATTTGAGACACAGAATTTCTTGCTCACTTTCTGTGCAATTGTTGTGTACAAAATGTGGATTGTATTGCATTTCATTGTATTGTATTTTATTGTATTGTATGCAATCATCTGTAAAGCGCTTCCCAGCAAAAGCTTTTCGAAAGTGCTCCCAGTGCGTGCAACCCCGAGAGAAAAGGTAGGATTTGAGACGAGAGAAATATGAAGAAAGACTGCCAGAGAGAAAGGCAGAGCGAAATGATTGTTGGAAATGCATTCTATAGAGAGGAACCCATGCAGGCAAAGCATCTAAATTGAGCCATGGCAGTCCTGACGTGGGGAACAAAGAGGTCAAGCCGATAAGAGGATCTGAGAGAATGCAGCGAAGTGGCAAAGAGGAGGCAAAGTATGAGGTCACAAAGATACTTCGGAGCAAGACGCAATTGAGACTTAAGGATTTGAATAAGAGCTTTCAATTGTAAACGGGCAGAGAGTGGAAGCCATTGAAGTTGTTCAGGACTTCTTGAATGTAGAGGTGTGGGAGAATCGAGGATGTTGGGCGATCAGTCTAGCAGTCTCATTGAGTACAAACTGTGGAGAAGATAGATGAGCCTTAGGGAAGCCAGCAAGGAGAGAATTGACTAGTCAGTCTATTCGTGAACAAACGAGTGCTTGAACAATTGAGGTTAAGGTCGAAGATGAAGCCGTTCTGCGACTGGCATTAAGACACTGTAGTCTGTAGCACATAGAATTTATCAAATTAACTGTTGTTGATATATTTTAATTATACAGTGTGAGTATGTAGTGTAATGATCAGTTTGTTAAGGGGGTCAGTGGCATTAATATAAAATCTTAATGTAATGTAAACTCAGTTCAAAATAGAAGTTTTGTGCTGTCAGAGTAGGCTATCTTAGGAAGTCTCATTCTATTAGATAATGCTACAGACACATGCTTAGCTGGAAATAAGAAAAACGAGTAACCTTAGCAGTGTGTTCAGCAAAGGTAAGAGAGCTAACTGCGGTGACACCTAGGTCACGGACTCTATATGAAAAGGTAAAGTGAGGAAACTTTATAGTAAGAAATACATAGTCAAAGTTTTGGAGCTACTGGGAAGTTCCTAACTAAATCAGCTGAGTTTTCGAAGAGTTTAAGGAAATATTAGAGAATGTCGGCCAAAGATGAAGATCTTGAGAGAAAGCCTCAATTTGACTTTACTTGAAGTTTTTGCATTAACTTGCAGTTGATGACTTTCTTCTGTTTCATTCAGTGCAAACAGTCTGAAGATCAGTGGACTGTCTTGAACTTTTTAGCCCAACGCTTTTACAATGTAAAAGTTTTACAATGGGCATGTGCTAAAAATTTAATTCAAGAAATGCTAATGCCTCTCATCGCTGAAGATACCGGTATAAACTTCTTGAATTTAGTCTTGTATCATGTAAGAATTGTTAAAGTGCATCCTACAGCAGTGGCTGTTCAGATGCACTTTCAGCATGACAGCTGCGAGGAGATAAGAGAGACTTCAAGCAACAATGGGATGAGGATGAAACCCTGACTAAAATCTTACTAGTACTGATTAAGGATGGGAGGTTACTTGACATAGATGGGACCCACGACGATGGCAACGTCATCATGGCTTTGGGTGATGGCAGTACGTTTCGTCTGGTGAACTAGGAGATCAAGTTGATCAGCAGACCATGCTGTACTTGCACTGAGCAGAGATCGTGTCAATATATGGTAACCACAATTGGTTGAAGGATGTTTGGATTTTCCAAATGTAAAAAACCTGTTCATATAAATACGTTTCACTGTTTAGTTGGCTGAACTACAGTGTCATCGTGTGATTATATATACATGGTGTCTATATTGTCATATTATCTCCTTTTTGTCTGTTCATTTTGTACGTGTTCTGTTGGATGTCTGTAGACTATGCTACGCATGTGAACTCTCTTGAGGTATCATTGAAATGCAATGGTTGATTAAACTACCCATAAGACAGGACTCAGAAATTATGATTCCCATTGGATAACTATGTAAGCCTATGATTAATAATTATATTCATTTTATTGAGTTTTTGCTGACATGCCGTACCGCAGCCAGATACAAATAAGAAATAATACAGAAAATCTTAATAATTCAATCAAATGGGTGGAAGTCAGAAAGAGGGGCAATGGCCGAGTATCTGATGCTTCTCCAAGCGATACATTTTGGGTATCATCAGAAAGTAATACACACAGAGGACTCCCGTCAATGTGGATACGCAACGTATCCACATTGTGGAGTCTTCTTGGCAGGTTGAAGTGGAGGGAGGGATGGACTGGTAGAGATGAACAATGTTGTTGGAAAGATGATCATCGAAGAAAAGTCAAATCGCAGAGAGAATTGAATCGAGTCAATCAATCGCTTTCACAACTTACGAAGGAGAAGGAAAAGGAGAAGGAAAAGGAAAAGGAGAAGGAGTGTCAACAGAGCAGTCGAGAGATGAGATCAGGGGTTCAATCATTCATCAGTTTACCCAAAGAGTTGTTGTATCGTTCTCATTTAGGACATGATGGCATTGTTGCCTTGGTGACCTATCCTAAATATTTGTTTTTTCCGTTTTTAGCAGTGATGATAAACACAACATTGAGTGTCTGTTTTTGTGTGACGCATTCACATACTGATCAGCTTAATGTAAGGTTATTATCAATGCCACCAAGGATACATGTACCTAATTAAAACACATGATGCATTAACATTACTGGAATTTGCTGCCGTAGTGCTACATGCTGCATACCAAGATACATAGAATTTACCATTTAAAATATTGATTTTACGATCTGAGACTTGAGCAGAAATGAACCTTTACTACAGCACCTGAAATAAAAAGAACCCTGAAGATGTGGTTTGCTGAGAAGGGAATGAAAGTATATTAATGGGTCTTTCTCGACAAGCCCAAGAAACCCGATTTGGAGACTTAATGTGGATGAATTGTTTCAAGCGCCATTAGCAAATAGGTCGTCCATTTTTCACGTCACGAAGTCTATCTTTTATAAATTTATAGGCTTATTATCCTTTGCATATGTAGATATCTTGGGATATGTAATTTTGTTTTATCCTTGCGTTTCGTTTCGACTGTCCCCCAAAATGCCCTGAACAGTATTGTCTGTTTGAGTTGTGTCTGTGTCAGCTTAATAATTAATTATAAGCAAATTAATTGATTGATTGGCTCTATTTTCAAGCAGTCCATTTGCACCCAATCTCAGTAGCTGTGTCTCTAATGTCTGCACATAAACAATTCTCCACTATCTTCACATCCTCCGCCCTCTGGTGGCTGTTTCTTTTGCCTCTTCCCATCCCCCATTATCACTTGCTTCCAATGATCACAGCTGCAGCTCAAGACGCTATATTTCTCCGCGATGAGATCTCTTGGGCACTGACCACTCTGCACTTGTCTGTGAAACACTTGACACCTCTGCACATCTGTGTGCTTTCAATATAGAATGGTCTGCAACGTATACTGAGCATCTGATTCATGCTGAGCCAATTGGCAATAATTGTTTCAGCAGCATTAATAATTTTGAGGAAAATAGTTTATGTGATGTATGCTATTCATAAAATAAACATAATACATGTAATACTGGTTGTTATTATTATATAACTTGAATGATATTTAATATCTTTTAACAGAATAGAGCGTAAACCTCTTAGATCAGTCCTTTCGACAGTGGCACTTATTATTATTATTATTATTATTATTATTATTATTATTTTTAATAATAATAATAATAAGTGCCACTGTCGAAAGGACTGATCTAAGAGGTTTACGCTCTATTCTGTTGACTTATT
>OX457043.1:34494279-34616779 GCA_949752735.1 Lumbricus terrestris
AGTGATGTCTCATGTAACTTGTTCTTATAAAGAGTTGATTTGAATTATTTATTAGCATCATGTTGTGTATTTAATAACAAAGGACATTATTCTGAAACCTATGATGCGGTTTGTTTTGACAATCATTATTCAGCCAGTTAGTCAGTGAGTGCGTAGTGAACACCCTTCGCTTCATATATCTTTGATTATTGCGATGACGATGGGGCAGTCGTCGTCATGTCGTGTCGCTGCACTTTTGTTGTGACTGTGAGAGGCAGTTACCCGGATGTTATGCTTAGTAAAATGACATTACGATTCCATAAAGGCACTTGTAAATCTGCCGCTTGCCGAAGGCCAGCGCGGCGCCGTATCTCACGCGGACCTTTCACAGTGCGCTGATCCCATCCGAGCAGCAATAACGTTATATGGCTTTGGTTTATTTCGAAGTTAAGGCGAAAGGTGGCACCACTGCTGTGTTACGCCTTTGGCAATGTTGTCATGATGTTTGGTGTGGATCGTTGTGCAAATTGGTTCCTACTTGGGTCATATCAGCCGCATTATCAGCCGACTTCTCTGCTGTAAATACAAAAGGTCAGCAAAGGTCGTGCCCTGCTCTAGAAGTAGGTCAGCATCTTTTGCACTTGTAGGATGTGAGGTTGCAGAGACAAGATGCCATCAGTTAGGGCATCATCGGGTAAAAGACATAAATTTGCATACACTCCATTGGTTTATGCATACACTCCATTGATTTAATGGCTTGATGTCACATGTTCAACGTACCCTACAAATTTCTGTAACTAATTGTTGTGGGATCATTGGAGCCAACTTTTATTACCTGTTGCCCTTTCTGACCCCGTGAACTGTCAATCTCTTCGTATGTGATGCGAAAGGAATGTTGTGCCAACTTGCAGACATCAAACTTGGCTTTGCAGTCTGTTGATGACACCCTTCCGGTCACTTCCAAAGGCGTAAATGTGGGATATAAAGGTTATCTTATCCCCAATCTTTGGACATCGGCTCTGTACCCAAAGTTTGTTTTGCTATTTATTCAAATTACAGTTACCAAATGCTTTGTTTCTAATAGCACAATGGTGCAACATGTTTATTATCTGGTTCTCAGTCTGTGCAAGAAGAAGTCATAGATGGCTGACTCTTTGAAAGGGTGATGCCTCTAGCAGTCTTGTTTTGGTTAAAACAGTTGGATGCAGTCCGATCCACATACTATCTAGATTTGACATTTAACCTCTGAGAAATATTTTGAATATTCATGTTGAGATGATGCTGTTGGAAACCGGATGTCTTCATTGTATCCAAGCACAGACTCCAGAGTCCAGATGCAAACCATTTCTGAAGATCCTATGTGCAAGAGACTGAGTTATTACTGACTAGGGTGGTGGTTGGACATACCAAGCAACAAAGAAAATCTTATCAATGTAGAGACTGCAGACATGACTTCCGAGTGTCCCCTATTTGCCTTCTACAGCTTAATCCAGAAACTTTGCCTATTTCAGGCCAAGAACTTTCTATACACTGAGATATGTAATGTATACAGGGATTCTTGGTTGGACCAACCAGTTGGAATTGCCTTTCTTAAGAGGTATGGCTCAATTGCCTCAGTTTGTCCCTTCCATAGTCTTGCAGGTTTCTAAAATTCCAAATTCATGCATCTTGTCTTGTGGCCAATTTACCCAATTTCTGTTACTGGCCTCATATTGAGGCAAGAATCAATTTCAATTCCCTGCTCCTGGGCTGGGTGCATTATCGGTCTGCTCCACCAGGACATCACGTGTCATGTGAGCGTTGTTTGTTCCGGTTGCTGCCCAGTCAGGTTGTCAATTGCTTTGCTCGGCTGCCTGGAAGAATTTACATGTTCCTCTCTTCCATACATCAGCAGCACAAGAACACACGCCACTTTACCCTGTGCAGATTTCTCCCTCTCCCTAGAATATATTCTCCTTGTGAACATTTACGGTACATAATTTCTGTTAACTTGACCAAATTAACATTCGTGTCATTTGTTTAAATCCTTTCAGCAGCCTTCTTCTCAAAATAATTATGCTCTTTAAAGTGTGCATACATACATGCATCTGGGAAGGAAGTAAGGGCAGAGAAGATGGAGGGTTGGAAGAACCTAGCATTATCTTGTGCTTTGAGACCTTAGTAGCTCCTATATACAAGTCTTGAATCCTGCTCTGGTCATCATCTTTCTCCCTCACTGCTCTCAATTTATCAGCCTTCTTCTTAGTTAAAACAATTTCCAAGTGTCATCATTATAATATCATCATCATCATCATCGTCATCGTCATTATCGCTTCAACCATGTTATTGTGAATTTTTTACTTATTATTAATTATTAGCTGTTATGCATAAATAACTATTATCAGAGTAATGCTGTTGCTATTATTATCATTTTTGTTGTTGCTGTTGATGATGTTGTTGTAGAATCGCAATCCCTGAGAAATCAAGAACTGTTGTTAGGAGTAGAAGGTGATTGTTCTCTGGACATTAAATCAGACCTTGTCACAGGTTTCATAACCACCTGGTTGTGAAACTTAGACCATCCGTTGTTACTTTGTTATTGTTGTTGCTGTCATTGTTTTTATCATACATTACAAAGTAACAATGGATGGTCTAAGTTTCACAACCAGGGGTTATGAAACCTGTGACAAGGTCAGCATAAATGGTAGCTTTTAAATTATTTAACAGTTGCAAGATTGGAAAATTGTTTCCCAGTTTCTCGACCACATTCTCTGGTGTTTATGCAACTAAATGTATGTCATCTGTCTCAAGCACTTCAATTGTCACTAATTTCTGGCATCTTACAGAATTCACACCCGCATTCATTTACTTCTCCAATTTATCACATCCTCACAAATCTCGCTTAGTTCCGGTAAAATCCCCTTCCTAGTCTTCAGACAGCTGGTCCTTTTCTCTTCACTTCATATGATCTGTCTTGGCGACTTCTCTGACATGACACGATGGCACTTGTGAGTAAACTGGTGCCCTGCACCTCGCTTTTGAACAGCACATTAGAATTTTTTAGTTAGGATTACAATTACTTGGTGGCTTCCAAACAACAAGCATTTGTCCAAGTAATTGTTGACAGAATGTCAATTTTAGCATATATATATATATATATATATATATATATATATATATATTGTACATAAATACGTGTATATAATATTTATTTATGTATGTATATATTCATCAATTGCACCTTTGGGAGCTGATGCTGATGAAATTACATCATAAGTGTGAGTTTTATTTGTTTTAATGTATTTAATTGTCTTTGCAAAGGTTTACTATTCTGATGTCAAACCGTCTGCTGGCTTCCCCCAAGGAAATTCTCCTTGCCGTACTGAAGTCTGGGTGATATTCTGGAGCAGCCATGCTACTAATAACTTCTCAATTCCATTTTGTAGGACAGTATTGTCCAACCTGTTTTGACACCGCGTGCCACCAAAGAACTATTTTTGAAGCCGAGGGCTGCACTGGTGAACATAAAAGCAACAACTATGATCAAATGTAAATTGCTTAAGCTGTTTAAAAATTTACTAAGAAACATAGGCGTACGAGGTGGGGGTCCAGAGGGGCAAATGCCCCCCAAATTTCGGGAAAAACTGCTTTTTGGGCAAGCAGACCCGGGAAATGACTAAAAAGAAGGTCATCAACTTTTCGGTCAATTTCAAGCATGTCTGTTTTTCGAGCAAGCTGACCAGGAAACGAGACTAAAAAAAAGGTCGTCAACTTTTTTTCTGGGAAAAAGTTGTATTTTCCACGAGATTTTAGAATTTTTTCCTGGCAGAAGTTCAATCTTTGCCCCCTCCCCCACTGCTGAAATCTTCTGTACGCCTATGCTATGGAATAATCATGACAGATGCGTCATGGGAACTTGATTTTGTATTCACATTGTCAAATAACACAACGACTTATGAACTTATAGCCATTAGTTGGAATGCGATTTGTTTTTCTTCATTATAACCAAATTTGAAAAAATGTACCTGCTAAGGCAGACCACTTAAAATCGGCTCAGGGCCGCATATGGCCCGCAGGTTAGACAGCACTGATGCAGAAAGGCCAAAATCATCCCTACATTGTCCTTCTAACTAACTTCTGTTTCAGTTAAAGTATGGTAGACATGTTTGCAGTTTAATATATGCGCATGGTGGCATACATGTATGTCAAAACTAAGGACTTGTTTTTTCCAGGTCACATTTCATTCAGAAACATTCTGCCTGTGTTGAAGAAGGACTGAGTTTCAGAAATATGAAGTTTTTATTGGGAGCTTCATTGATCAATAAACTTGCGGTACGCGGACGACATAGTGCTAATGGCAAGCACAGAAGCAGAACTGCAGGATCTGGTGTCTCGCTTGGACAGGGAAGGTCGAAAGAAAGGACTGGAGATCAATATGGGGAAGACAAAGTGTATGGCGATGTCAGGGGAACAATGTAACATCAAAGTGCAGGACATCATGATAGAGCAAGTGGACACAATCGTGTACCTAGGCTCACTCATAACAAAAGATGCTGAATGTAGCAAGGAGATAAGAGTAAGAATCGCGAGAGGACATGGAGTAGGTGCAGATCTGAAGAAACTGTGGAAAAGCCATAACATCAAACTATCTACAAAGCTAAAGTTAATGAGGACGCTTATATGGCCAGTGATGATGTATGGTTGTGAGAGTTGGACAATTAATAAGAGTGATGAAGATAGAATAAAGGCATTTGAAATGAAAGGTATAAGAAAAATCCTCGGAATATCATGGACTGAGAAAAAAACAAATGAATGGGTTCTGGAGACGGCTGGCGTAGAAAGGAGTCTACTGGAGTCAATTAAAGGAAGGAAGTTGTCATACTTCGGGCACATCATGAGGAAACATGGAGACTGCTTGGAGAAGGAGATTATGCAAGGCACGGTTCCAGGAGCAAGATCAAGAGGAAGACCTAGGAAGAGGTGGTGGGACAACATGTGTGAATGGACGGGATTATCAACAGAGCAATTGTTGAGAGCAACCGAAGACAGGAGAGGATGGAGAAGAACTGTCCAAAATGCGACCAACACTCGTGTCGAGGATGGTTGAAGGCAAGGCAAGGCAATTGATCAGTAGTTTGCTAAATTAATTGTCTTGACACATTAATTCTTTCATTCATTCATTCATTCATTAATTCATTCATTCAAGTATTTATATGACACCTCTTAGGCGCTCCGGACTCCAGCACAGCCAAACAGAACAGTTTTTAAGTGCTTATAGAATGTGTCAGAGAGTGATCTAGTGATCTAGGGAAGAGGCACTTCAATTGGGAGGGCATTCCATACCACCGGGCACATGTCTTGCAGCATACTTAAAAAGTGCTGTGAGCATTTAGTGAGGTGCTTAAAGTGGCCATAATTAGTGTGTACTTTGTAGTCAACTAAATGGATTAAAACTTGCGTATACAGAAGTGTATACATTATACATGACGTGTGAAAGTGATCGCTTGGAAGAGAACTGGAGAATAGAGTATTATTTTTATGTGATCTGAGAATTAAGCAGTTCTCGTTCATTCTCTGCAATGTTGAACCTCTGATCTGAGACTATGACTGCTTCATGGGAGAATTGATTCTACACTTTTTGGTCAACTGTTTCTGAATGGTTTTCTCTCTCTCTCTCTCGTGCGATGTATGTACAGCCAGCAGTCCAGACAGTTATCCCTTGCCTGAATAATCCATGACATGACAAGTTAATCTGTGTAAAGTCTTGCACGTAGTACGTACAGCACAACTCTTTTTTTCTCTCTCACATGGAGTTTATGCTGCATTTCATCAGATCGGAGTTAGCAGAAGTTAAGTTGAGTCAAATTAGAAGCTAAAAATACAGTGTTTTTAATAGGCATAATGCAGTAGTCTCGACGTTTTTACATTATGCTACATATTGCAGCGTGGGCTTGACTATGGGCTTGGGCATGTGCTGTGAACATAGCTTAGGAATCAACCTTGGAAGTGTAGGATGCTTGAAGGATATGCATTTGAGACTTCCTTAGTTGACTGATTTTGCCCTTATTTTTGCTGCAATATCTGATCCAGTTAACATATCCTCTCATCAGCTACGCTGTTTTTAAGGGATGATCTGGTTTCTGTTGTATTGGATATTTTGATTTGACCGTGCAGCTGCACAATTTGTATATAGCAACAGAAATTCAATAACTTGACTACCCATATTATCAGCAATGCAATTGTAACATGCATTAACATACATCTTTCTGGAATAAGGTACCTAGAAATCTTTGCAATGAACTTCTTAGTCTTTCTTTGCCCATTTTCTGCAAGCATTTGAGAGCCATTCTCTTCTATCGTGGTTTGGTGCTGTCAGGTCGAGAGCACCGCCTCTGAGGAGTTTCTCTTTAAGTGGCACTAGTAATTGCCCGGTAGCGCATTGAATAACACACTGTCGTGGAGATCAGCATACCAAAGTTTGAGCCCCATAGGGCGGATGTGCTGCTATTAGCACCTTTTATTGCAGGCTGTCTACTCTGTTGTAGGTAAGATTTGTGTCTTCTGTCATTTGCGTTCCTGTGAATTGTTTCAATTGCATAACTGTACACTGTAACCGGTTGCGGTCTGTCAACCGGATTGTTGAATAAAGAGAATATTATTATTATTATTGTTTATTATTATTAATTATTATTAATATATAAATTATTAATTCATGGTTGCGTTACATTGAATTTCTTCAGAACCAGTTGAAACCAGTTATGATCTGATCGTGATGTTGTATTTGCCTTCTTGATTTATTTATCATCTATGCTGCTGTTATGTAATGGCAGTGTTATGTGTTGATCACAGCATGAGACATTAACTGCAAACAGCACAAAATTGATATCCTAGGTCAGGGGTTCTCAACCTTTTTCATCCCGCGACACACTTAAACTTGCTATCCAATTTGGCGACACACCATTCAATCGTCATATGTAAATGTCGTAAAAATATAAAAAGTGTCAAAGTTAAACATGTCTATTTATTTAAAATTTGCTCTCAAACTTATTTAACCTTATAAAATGCTAAACTGCTGACATTTTTAATAAATGAAAATAATTATATTGAATTTCTTTCCAATTTTTATGATAATTCTAAAATTCTAAATTATTCTTCTGATCCCAATCTATAAGCTTAGTCGTTTCTACAACTCGACGTCAATTTAGTCACCTAATTACTAAGACCTTGTAGTCCTAACAGTTAATGGGATCTTTGTTCTTGAATTTTTCTTTGGATCATATTAAAACGCGGTTCCACAGTTTTTGTAAGTGCAATTCGTAAGCAGGCTGAGAGGGCACCTCCGACAAGTTTGTTCCGATTCTTGTTCTTTATGTTGACCATCTGAGAAAAGCCCTGTTCAGATAAGTAGGATCGAACTATGAAAGGAAACCAGCTCCTTGATAGCTTTGCTTGCAAGTGATTTGTAATATTCTTCCTTGTACGTCTTTGCCCAGAACTCAGTTCTTGATAATTGCTTATACATGTCCTTCATTCTGAAATCACGTTGCAGCTCAGCAAGTGTTTCCTGTTCATTGTTGTTCAATTCTGCCCCTTAGATGTTTTCTCTGAGGAATGGGTTCATCATCCACCTTGTCTTCTTAATATCAGCATCTGAAGAGGATGGCTAAATTTACGTTTTCTTACCCATAAATTTTTCCCTTTTCGATTGCTGACTTAGCCTATAGGTTAACGGGTAAAAGTTTTCTAACAGGTGCGATCGCAAACGTGTTTAGCCTACATAGGCCCTATGTCATATCCGTTGAACATAGACGTCATAACTACCCCAGACCGCGGTAAAATAGATAGATAAATAGAGCGCAACAAATTCTTATTGCAGTCATCCGCTAAACTTCTAAATTACCTGTAGGTAAAGTAAGTCAGTGTATAATGCAAGAACAACGGACGTGTGCTGTGAGAATTTAGTAGACTGATGTTATTTAGGATTATTTCGTGTAATCATTGGCCTACTGCGTTGTGTCAGTTTGGAAAAGAAATGAAGATAATTTATTATCTTCATTATTAATTCGCGACACACCAATTCTTCGCGACACACCAGCGACACACCACTTTTACGCGACACACCGCCGGTCAAGTCGCGACACACCAGTGTGTCGCGACACACCGGTTGAGAACCCCTGTCCTAGATAGACACGTTTTTTAAAATTTTTGCACATGTTTAGCAAGTCTTTAGACGTGACTCCTGCTGAAGTTTTATCATTTGCTTGCTTGAACTCAAACATTAAATTCCACACATGCTCTTTTCCTTAAAATGATCTGCAGAATTGCAAGACTTAATGGGAAATTAAAACCTCTTTTATTCAACATCTTTTATTCAACATCTATATTCAACATCTATATTGGTCCTGGGCACGACGTTAAACTGCATCCATCCTCTGCCACAGGGAACCAGCAACTTCCCTGTGCCGGTCCTAAGCCCGGATAAAATGAGGAAGGTTTGCCAGACGGGTGGAGATACGCTGGCAGTAAAAGACCAAGACCATAGAAATCCGCAAAAACCACGGCACAAGTGACATAGCGACCCAGATGCTTCAAGGTGTCATGATGTGGAGCAGACATGCACAGGCCGGTCAGTACAGACCAGTGGAGAGAGTCGGGGAGAGAGAGCGTGGGACACATACGGGCATTGACCCAGGTTGTCCTTCGTGCCTGTCTCCCAATATTCTCTTCATCAGACAAGGTGGTCTAGCTGGTTCAAGATGTTAATGGTATGGACCTGCAGACTGGACAGGTTGAAGATGGGCAACATGACGCGAGACAGACTCAAACAGAGAGTGGCGCCGGACACCTACGGGCGTTTAGCCCAAGGATTTCGATGATGATGATGATATAAAAGAACTGGTTAGAGAAGCACTAGATGATATGGAAGAAGGAATAAAGGTGGGAGGAAGATGGATTAAGTCGCTGAGGTTTGCGGATGACCAGGCAATGCTGGCGAGAAGGGGCTGCAAGATATGATGGAGAAATTGAACACAATGTCATTTGAATAGGGCATGAGGATTAACATCAAGAAGACAAAAGTAATGAAGATCAGCAAGGGAAAAGAAGCTATAGTCAACATCCAAATAGAAGGCAAGGAGATAGAACGGGTGAAGGAATTTTGCTACTTGGGAAGCTTGATGACAACAGACGCTAAATGTCATAAAGAAATCAGAAGGAGGATCGCAATGGGAAAGGAGGCGTTTACGAAAAGAGGAGAACTGCTACGAGGAAAGATAAACAGAAACCTCAAGAAACGAATTATAACAACACTGGTGTGGAGTGTGATGCTGTATGGTTCGGAAACCTGGACCATGAGAAAAGAGGACATAAAGAAAATCGAGGCGTTTGAAATGTGGACTTGGAGAAAAATGGAGAAGATCAGCTGGACGGAACACAGAACAAACGAGGAAGTGCTGGAAAGGATTGGAGAGAAAAGAACAATGATAAAAACGATCAGAGAAAGACAAAAGAAATGGATTGGACATACACTAAGAGGGTACAACCTGGTAAAAACTGTGATAGAAGGAAAAATGGAAGGGAAACGAACAATAGGAAGACCATGGCAGATGATGTTGGACTCGATGAAGAAAATGTGATATCAAAGCCTAAAGGAGAAGGCCCAGCGGAGGGGGGAGTGGCGACATTGGACATTCGGACCTAGGGGCAGAGAACCAGATGAATAGGAAATTATAATTGTGAAAAAAACAATATTGGCAACAGACCGAACTGTCATCAGTCTTGGATGCCATATACTACACCCTAAACCTGACGACTAAGAGCACAGGACAGAAGCAGAAGCACTAAGTGGATATGTACTTGAATCTTTGGAAGTCAACTCGTGGCCTGTGGCCAACTCAAGGCAGAGGCTTACAGTACCCGTACTGAGTGGGAGGCTAATGAACTTGTCCATGCAGTGGAGCTAATTATTTTGTGTCTTTGGCCATGCTCATCGTCCTCTTCTACTTTAGAAGCGATGACCAAGAAGACATCTTCTTAATTCCCTGTCTCTGTGGTCGTCGTCATCGGTCGCCTTGTTTCCGACTCAGCTGCTGGCGATGGATATGACAAGCTGCTTCCGCATCCATGCCAGCATCATTCGAATGATGCCATGTGGCGTCGCCATCGCATTGAGCATTATGTGACGCCATGAATGCAGATTGCCTCGATTATGACTTCGACCAAAGCAGTTGTGTTGGAGAATTCGACGAAACGATGCTGGACCCATATGCCTCTTCCGCCTCTCTCTCTTCCACCTATTCCGCCTCTTCCATGCGTGTAACTTGGTGGCTGAACGCAAGTGATTAGTGTATTCGTCAATACATTTTTTTGCTTCATTTTCATTTCCTTTTTAGCATGGGTTGCAATTGATTCTTGGAATGAATTTCATGAACCTTTTGGGAAATAATTTTCTTATATATCTTTTTAAAATATCTTTGCATCAGTCCTCTTAAATGGACCTTTTTAAAATGGTTAGTTTTAACGGGGTTTATCCTTGTGTAGTGCTGTATGTAGGCTTATTGATTAAATTTTTTTGTTTCTTAAACTGATCAAACAAATTACTTTTATGGTTCTTTGCTACTATTATTTGCTCTTCTCCTTTCAACCACTGTGTAAGTAAACCTGTAAACTGTAGAGGAATAGATATTCATATAATATATGATATATATGTATATATTTACTAGCCAAACAAACTTTTTCGAGGGCAACGGCCTCTGTTGTCATAAGCCCTCATCAAATCTGGATCCATCCATCCTGGTTTCTACTAATCGGTTAATACTGTTAGTTATTATAAGCTGTTCATTTTCTATTTGATTGCCAGGTAGCTTGATTTCCGCTTCAATCAGAAGTGCTCTTTCATGTGAGGAATATTTTTATCTTGGTTTCAGTTGTCATTTTTTTGTTGTCCCCACGGGAAGACAAAGATAACAATGTTGATGAATACACTGATTCTTTCAGTCCCTTTTTTCTGCCAGTTAAACTGTGGTGAGTCATTTGGGATGCAACTGCTGTTGGATCTCTGCGGGCCAGAAGTCATCCCATGACCCATTGAACGACTTTATTTAATATATACCACAGAGGCATAAACATCAACAAGGAGCAAATAAAACGAGAATCAAAGAAAAATAGACAAGCACTGATGCTCTCCAGTCAACATATGATGCTATTTGCTTGGTTAGCAGTGCAACCCTGTCTGCAATGACCTTCGTATTTATCTTATTTATTTCTTGCATGAGCTATAGCGCCCCTTCAAGCTTTCTACTCAAAATCACTCCCGACTACAGCACGGACACTGAATCGGAGTTTCACATCAAAGTGCACAAGCAATTGCGAGTGAAGGCCTTGCTCAAGGTCCCTACATGGCAGCTTGAGGCGAATTCGAAGCAGGAACCATCTGGCTCCATGTCATCGAAGCCACCACTACACCACCGCGCCTCGTATGTTGGTAATTTGCTGCTTATAATCCGGATTTTTTAGCACTTTGCTAGCAGACATCATACTCCATCATTCCGTTGATGGATTGCATTTGGGGTTTTTTTTCTTGTAACTTGACGACAGTTTCTGGAGGTTTCTGTGACAATATGCAAAGGAGTTGTTGCCTGTGTCTCTGCCTGACTCTCTGCCTGTCACTTTTGTGCTGCATGAATACTGGTGGATTTCTGGTACTTTTTGGTATCCGGCATTAGAACACCAACTTGTTTTGCAATGTATACTGAACTCCAACGGAAACCAGTATATGCTTTCAAGTAGTTCTAGAAGGATTAATTTAAGGATTAGTTTTTCATCAAAGCTTTTGTTCAACTCCAAAGCTTGGGACCTGCACAAGTTCAGAATGGAAAAACCACTGAGGATTTAAAATTTCATTAAGGCTTTGTAGCAGCACTGAGAATTTGATGCATTGATGAGGATTTGAAATGCAATTTGGGATTTCATTTTAAGTTTTTTTTACTACATAAGCATTAAATTAAATTGTATTACACTACATTGCATGGCAGTGCAAGATTTACGAAAGTATGGAATAAACCACTTATTTTAGAGTATATGATTTGGTAGTTAGTCTCAGTTTGAGAGAGAGAGAGAGAGAGAGAGAGAGAGAGAGAGAGAGAAGAGAGAGAGAGAGAGAGAGAGAGAGAGAGAGAGAGAGAGAGAGAGAGAGAGAACTGGTCCCCTTCCTAATTTAATGCCAGTTTCAAATATCTGAACAATTTAATCCTCCTAACATCAACAGATAACTTAGAAACTTGGAAGATGCAGCGAGCATTGAGTCACTCTTGAGACAAAGTTTTATTGTAATGATGAAGTTGATGACATGCTTTTGTTTGTCATATTTTCTTTGTTCAACCTGTGTTATTTTAATGATTGCAAATAGTACAGCTGACGTCAGATTCCCTAGATTCCATAAGTATAATTATAGTGAATATGTAGCAGTGTGTGACAGGAACTTTAAGCTTCCCAACATAGTCTGACATTCTAAATACCGATGAAAGCTTTCTATTTATCGAAAGTGGTTCATTTTTTTCGCCGGGTTTTAGGTTAAGATGGCTTTTATTAAAGAGTGCATGAGTAAACTGATATCGAAGAAGGCATCGTTCTCAAAAGTAGGCATCATATTTCATCAGTTTTTTCTGTTCAGAGTCTCAGGGTTATCATTATGTTTAAGAGTTCCCTCTGGCTAAGTCTGTGATGTAGATGGCCGTAAATCTACCTTTAATCTTTCTGCCTGGCACTCATAATGATGGTTTATGAGACGCTGTGGACCAGCTATTTCCAGGTATATATGATGGAAACTTAATTGAGATAGTAAATTGGTTTGAGGCTCTTACGGACTTCCTACCCAGCTTGCAGATGACCCTATCCTGTCTTTTATGAGTTTCTCTTCGTTAGGTCTGATATATAAAGGATTTTCAGCCGCTCATTCTTTTTTAACCTCAAAGCATGCAAGCATGCACATCAAACTCAACAGGATAAAAGACAGGATAGGGTCATCTGCAAGCTGGTAGGAAGTCCGTAAGAGCCTCAAACCTATGTAAGGTGTATAAGGGATTTTCGTACCTGATTTTATATATATTTTACATAATTATGTATATATGTAAATATACATATTATATACGTTCAAGTATTCGTACCTGATTTTGCTTGGGTTTTTCTGAGGCATAATTTACACGCTTCCACTATAGTTTGAGGTCTCTGTTTAAAAATATTAGGGGAGCATGTTGCACTAAGAGTGTAGGTTTTGAGGGTTACAAAGTGGCCAGACCCTGTCAAGTTGGCTGTATTATTTTATGGCATTGCCCTGGTTTATTCCCACGCTCTTGTGTATTGCTCTCCTCCTATATTGCTGACATCATCATCATATGATGTTATCAATAATAATGATTGGTTTTGTTGCAAGGGTTTTTGTATTCAGGACTTTGCATTGATAATGCATATCTCCTTCTATAACCACTTGGTGTATACATAGTTAGCCTGCTTTCGGATGATGTGCTTTAGCTTTTTGGAGAAATCCGTGTGCATCAAGAGAATTGCATTAAGAGAATTGCCGGACGAATCCTCTTGCTTTGCATGTTCATCATGTCGTCTGTGAAGAGAAATGGCATGCATGATTTTTAACAGGATTTACGAAATGTCAAAATATGTGAACTTTAACGTCCACATCTCGAAAACGAAATGATATTTTGAGATGACGATAGTTGTGTTCACTTATTGATCCACAGGCAAAAACATTTTGTAACATTTTCATATCGCTGCATTGTTGAATTCACAAGATTTTTGGTGGACAGACAAATGTACAGACCGTTTTCGGATATCCGCATAGTCACTCAATGTGCCATTGCCCATTTATCCTGTCTGGGTCACTGTATGTAACAGATGCTGCTGCATCGGCCTGTGTGGGGGCTACAGTCATAAAAAATCATCATACGACAAGTGGACTATGCTAAAATTTAGAATCAACTTCAAGAGGAAGCGTATACTAAATAGAGTATGGAGCACAAACCTCTACCTTCTAAAACCAATTTACGGTTGGCTGTCAATGTGCAGAAACAAGAACAATATGCGGTGAAGTAGATTTTTGCATCTATTTGCTGGACATTTTTGGATGAATCTGGAACACAGGACAAATGAGGTCGATTCTGGGACTGCCCAAGTGAATCGGAGACAGTTGGCAGCGTCAATTTATATTCTTTCGATTATCATATTTTCTATGTATTTGTCGCTGCACTTCTTCTCCAGGGTTCACTCTGATTCGTTCTATGCACTTATCAAAACTGTCCTTTTTAGCCATACAGGGGTCGGGAGCACTTCTGAGTAGTTGCCTTGAAGGAACACCGTATAAATCCTTGTAATGAATGAATGAATAAATGCAGTAATGCAAGCATACCGGTACTGACATAAATATAGATTTCTGACCTTCATGCACTGGAACTGTATAAAACTATCGGCCAGTAAATGATGTGTCTTGCTGAAAAGAAAATGTAATATGTAATATATTAAGAAACAGTTCTGTTCAATAGAAATGCTGAAAACTAGATTCAAGTGTGAACCAGAATGATATAAAAGATTAGATAAAAGAAGTCAGTAATTTCATTAAAAGGCTTTACGTAGCCTATAGATTCTGGTATGGGCAATGACGTTCATTTGCTGTTGAAATTGGTTTTTTAGAGATGTCATTATAAAACTGAAGGTTTGCAGGAAAGCCGAGGAATTACAGTCTCCACTTAATCATTGTAGGTACATAAATTTTTCAGCACCAAAAAAAATGCTAAGTCTGCGGAAGTGACCTCAGGATCATCCATGATGGATGGATGTAGAACAAGACCTAACTGGTGCCCTCCCTTCCACCCAAGGGTTGTCTGAGAGCATGTCATCATCTTCGTCTTTTTATGAGGCCATTGGTGCCTGCTGAAATACTTCCTTCCTGCCATGTCCTGAAAAAGGCTCTCCAATTTGATCAGAGTTTCTGCTGTCAGAAGGCTGAAGATGCACACAGCAATTACTATAGGTACGAAATTTAAAAGTGGTTGTCCACATTGGGTATAATAACCCACTTCGTATTGGCTGCATTTGTCCACACACTGAACTTTGGATCTCTTTGGACAAATGCAAATTTGTCTTTTAACGGGCAATCGCTTACTCACAGTTGGTTGGTTGGATGGTCAGACGACAGAGGGGGCCGGGGGGGGACAGGAGGAGACGGGGGAAGGGTTCACTCACCACACCCTGCGTCTTCCCTTGGAGATTTAAATTAATGCCACCCAGCTTCCTCACTTCACTGTTAAATGAATTTTTATGGGTCTGGAAATAATTCTTTCTCAAGCCGTAAAGAAAAATTACTTGTTTGAGTTACTGTTAGGGCAGAGGACAGGCGAACACGATGTGAATGACAAAATGCAGCGATCATCGAAGCTGAATATGGTGGCTACTTAGTTGGTCATGTGCTTGCGGTGCATGTTTTAGGACGTCCCACCACATCGCTGTATTGTAAATGCCAACTCTGTTTTTATTGGCATTCAACAAAAACGTGCCTATTCACAGTTGCCTATTGTGCTGGTAAAACACAATGTTTTCACTCTACTAAAACTGTAGCAGTTTATCGGAGAATTTTTAGTGATCTATTTTGTGTATCTTGTGTTGCATTCTGTGTCTTGCGATACTATCGAAAGACGGAGATGTCTCTGTAGAATTGCCAAGCGACAACTGATGCAATGCTGCTAGATTGTCCATCCATCTGTCCATTCGCCTGTTGGGTGGACTTTTTATTGTCACTATCTGCTCCATGCATTTTCAGTTCTTCAGAAAGCAGCTGAGAACACCCTTGTGCCTCAGGGTTAACATAGGGTCAGCGTCCCCTCTTCATGTTGTGCAAGCAGGGATGTGGAATCAGGTTATTAATGGTGACTATGATACAAGATTCAGATTGTTTTCCCTTGGGTGCAACTACTGCAGAATCTCCTCACTTAAAGTGATATGCATGCGAAGAAGTGAGCTGTTTGCCGAGTGAAAATCATTGTCAGAGTTTTGCATCTGTATTCTCCATTCAAATTCCAGTTGATTGTTATAACATTGTATGCAACCGTGAATTCTGCATCCATTGTCGAGCGAATTGACGCTATGAAGTGCTATTATTATCTGCATGTACTATCTAAGAAAAGAATCCTGCCTGGACAACATATGTCTGATTGAGGTAAGCCAATGATATATGAACATTCATCTTCATCATCATCATCATCGCCAGTTCCTGAAGCCTGCCATTTAACGGTGACGATACGTATTATGAAATAAATGATTTCCATTTTCACCAGTCATTTGTGAAGGCTAGTAGTAGTGTTCCATTTAGCTAGCATGACCTGTTGCTGTTTACCAAAGTCTCTAAATTTATGCAGGACCGTCTTATCCATTAGGCAGAGTAGGCACTGTGCCTAGTGCCTACGAACTTACCAGGGACCTACGAAATCCTGAAAAAAATATAATAAAAAATAAATGCAGTGATTGGTCAATGACCGGAAAAACAAACAGAAAATGAAAACTTGCAAATTCAATTTTAACGAGCTAACTTTTTAAGGCTACAGTTAGCTAATGAAACTTTAACATTGGCTAAGCTATATTATGTTAACTTTGCGGCTCTTTGCATCGCGAAATCGCTTATAATGCCTTCAAATGTAATTTCTCGCTTTAAGTCGTTTTCAATTGAAAGTAATGCAAGGGACGATAGTCGTGCCTGTCCCATCGTTAACCGAAGGTAATTTTTGTTAATTTTCAGTTTCGAAAAAGAACGTTCACCTTCATAACTTGTTCCAAAAATAGAAAGATAAATTCGAAAGGCAATATTGACATTTGGAAAACTGGAGACCAGCTTGTCAGCTATTTGTGGCCTAATCATCTCAGCTACAGATTTATTGTCTGCAAACATTCGAGAAAACAAAAGAAATTCGTCAATAAATGCATCTTCTAGATCACATGGATATATCTCAAAACTGATTGCGTTCAAAAACATGGTTCAGCATAATTTTAAGAAATAATGTAAATGTGTTGCAATTTTAATTAATGCAGAGTTGAGTTGGAAAGGCCCTAGGGCCTACAAATGGATTAATATGCAAAAGTGCCTAGGGGCCTACGAATAAATTAATATGCAAAAGTGCCTAGGGCCTACAATGACCATAAGATGGCCCTGAATTTATGATGACATCTTTCAGTTGACAGCCATTAGTTAAAAATAAAACATTTCTGTTTAAAAACAGACATTCTTTGTGTCATCTCTGCAGACCTTTGGTACTGCATGTTATAATCTTCTGGAGCTTCTTCTTTTTAGCACTTCGTCTAAATGAAATAGCACATAAAAAATTAGACACTGTGGTGTGAGAATTTTAGAATAATGACTTATATCTCAGAATGATGAATGAACTTCTGTAATGTAGGTAAGAGCTCTTAAGAGATAAGAGATATCATGAACCGTGATATGGTCTTCAGTCTGTTTCGTTATTTTACTTATGAAAAATTAACAAGAATATGATTTTAAGGTATTTAGAAAAGGTGCCAATTGTTCAGTAATATGAGGAGCAGTTATTTTAGCTAGATGGATATCCAATCCAGCTGTTTGAAAGCCAATGAGAAATGGTTTTTATTTATGAAAAAGAGGGTTCAAGCTGTAGAGAAACATTGGTAGTCAATACCGAATACCAATACCAGTACCAAAATTTGGAATAAGAGTTAATATTTCTGTTTGACTTATAAGACCTTACAGACTCCTTTCTATTTCAATAACTGGAATCACTTTGCACCACTCTGTACAGTCTGCAATCTTTAAGTAGTGTGGATCTTTTGCTCAAGCCATGATGTAGAACTGTGACGGGCTATCATCCAACGTAAAATGGAGATTCTTGGTGCAGTCCTAATGCCGTAACTGGACTCCAAAGTTATTGACTATGCGGCTGATTGGTGAAGTGAAGAGTGTAAATAATAGGGTACCCCCGACCCCAGAACAAATCCCTTTGGAACGCACCACAAGTGCAGAGAGAAGAATAGGACCCTGGTACATACTGAGTGCGGGTATATTGAGTTCATTCTGGATATGCTCCAGCTAAACATCAGAAGCGTGATGTACTTGGGTCACATGATCTCTGCAGAATACTTGCCACTCAATGATAAGTGAAGCTGATGATCATCTCTTTGGCATATCCTATTATTCAGGGAACATGACTGTTCACTAAAACAAAGAGTAAATCCAAAATGAATTCCAAGTCTAGTCATTGGGTTCAAAACTCACTTAATAAAAACTAAGCAGCCACGGATGGGTGCCTGATTACGGATTACTGATTACTTTGGACGCTGGCACACAGGGAGTTAAGGAAGATTGAGCTGAGTCAGTACTTAGATGGGCTTCCTTCCATCCCTGAAATGCCCATCACTAGGTCCATGTTCCATCTAATGATTGTCCATGCATTTGCTTGGGTGCGGCCAGGGTGCCAAATGCCAATAACCTTGTAGACATGCGCTCTAGTCTGTGCAAGACCATTGCCATTCAGTTATACCTAATTCTTGATCCCATATAGAAACCTGTAAAATGATTATATAGAACAGACTAAAGACAAATTAAGCTTAGGAGTAATACTGCTGGATTGAATTTTGTTTGTCTTTGTTGAGGACCATTAAGTATGTCCCAAACATTTCCTTTCGACCTTTCCCTCCCTCTGGTCCACTATTTGGCATTACCTTCCCAATCCCCTTTGTGCATGTTCACTCCAGCAGAATACTAAAACCTAGATTAGGCTGGGATAGAGGGATCTTGTGGTTTTAACTGTTGTGTGGGGTAATTTTATGCCAACAGTAAAGAGAGACTCTTAATAGTGGATGCCATCCAGTAATTAGTTTCTGCTGTCTGATGTCTGAAGTTTTAGGCACAAGCTATGATATAATTGTACTAAATTCAGGTACCCTTGTTTGCACTTTTGGTATAACGTTCTCCCTTATCCCCTTTTGGCCAACCTTCCTTCCTCTTTATGGACAACCTTAATGGATGACCTCTTTGTGCTGCATTCAAGGACCCTACACAGACTGGTCCATGTTGATTTCTTGTGATGCACATGATCAGTTAAGCTATAAACCGTTGCTTGGTTGATTCAATCAGTGTCTTCACTTGAAATGCCTCTTTTATCTGTATTCTGACGTTTTTGCGTTAGAGTCACATTTTTGATGCAAGTGTCAAAAGACTGAATGTTGATTGCATCCTTTTGAATGCAGTTCTTGCTGAGTTTCATGGTAGCTACTTTGGTGCCATGAACCTAAACAAGAATTGCATTTCGAGAGAATGCTCACTAATTACGTATTATGGCTGTGACAGTCGTCCTGGGACAATCGCAAAGAGGGGGGCTCCGGGGGGGGCAGGGGGCTGCTGGCCATGGTCAACAGGCACAGTGGCAATTAATGAATTGGATATTTTGCTGAACAGTTCTCAGGACACATGCCGAGAAATCAACAGAGATGTTGACTTCACCAGTGTTACTAGCTATTGCGAAATGACACTGGTAGCGTCATAAAAGTAGGTATCTTGAAGGAGCACTGCACCAAGTTGAGATTAATTGAATGATTGATCGATACGTACGGTTTTAGGAATTAAAGAAATTATTTCAATGCTATTATGTGTATCGTTCAAATGTCATAGGCCATCAGGCAGTTCTAAACCAGATGAAATTGTTCTTTGCATCATTATTGAGTGATTCTGTGACAGTTTATTTTACAATGGGTTTGAGATATTCTGCAAGGTTTAACTTGCAACAAAAGTTTTGGTATGAAAGATAATTTTAAGACTTTTTTAAAAACTCAAGTGGAAAATGCTTAAATGATGACTGGCACACTGGTACCTGCCTTGTCAAAAGTTTAGCAAAGTTTTGAAATGGTAAATTATATTTTATTTGCTTATTTAAGGCACTTTTTACCCAGGAACATTCATAAATCTGATTCTGAGGTGTGGAAAAGTGTTTGCTAGCGGCTATCAAGACTGATCGTGCATTGTTAGGAAATTGAGATGCTAGTCTTGGTTCATTTTATTTTTGTTTTGTAAGACTGAAAGCACTGGGGATAGACTTCTAATTATGAATAATATGAGGAGGTGGCTCAAGGGAGTAGACAAACCAATCTGCTTCATCCTATATCACTCGATGGTTTTGGTCTTGTAATGCAACTTACTGTGGATGTTATCACTTGTCATCACTCAACGCTATTAATGCAATTTCGTTCAGAAACTCTTGGCATGATGTCATCTGTCAGCTTCAGCATAGGAAGCCATCTATTGAGCGGCTACACGGCTGGTCTTCTGCCGACCGCCGCTAGTGATTCTTCCCCATTTTCTGCCCATTGTTTTGTTACTGATGACATTTCTGTTCGTAATGAGATTCAACATTGCTTAGTGTGGAGAAGACATCTGGTTGAGTTTTCTTGAAGCAGTGCTTATATAAATTTATGATTTTGAGGAGTTTGCATTTGTTGTTGTAAACTTCTCAAAAGCCAAATGCATGGCATCGGCGTATTCATGAGCGCTGCATCGAGTTAGAGGGTATTCGGATGAAGGTTCATACATACAAATAGCTACATGCATAATAATAATTGCTACTATAAAATGTATCATTGACCAGTGCTTTGAGAGAAAGCAGGGTTTAAAGTGGGTGGGAACGGCGTTCTCACTGCTCTCGAATTTCTTGACTTGCGTTCCTACTGCTCACCATGCATGGAACTCTGGAAACATGGGCATTCCCAATAAAACTTCATCAGCATTCCCACTGCTCACAGTTGGCATTCCCACTGCTCATCCAAACCACTTTAACCACTTAGAGAAACCTAATGTTGTAACGTATACTTTCAATGAGATGAAACGTTTGAAACTGAATGGCTGCTGCTGATGTGTATTCACAGTAGACACATGAAGTGTTAGTGACATTCTGTTTCTTAGCCTCAGCTTACCAGGGTGGGTGGCCAATCCTTTTTCTTAGCCTCAGCTTATCTGTCTCACTGATTATTTGCATTTAACGTGCTCATTAACGCTGATTTGAATGGGGAGTGCAGATGGAGCAGAAATCTCAACACAGAATTCCGCTTTGGGGGTTTGAGAGGGAAATGCAACCCCTACCCCCAACTTCTTGGTTGGTAGTCTCACACAATAACCACTGAACTGTGGCACATGGTGCATCCAATTGTCTTATCTTTACCACGACACTTTCCACTAATATCGTTTTTCACTCATCATCTCATTTTGCATGGTATCTAGCGTTTGACGAACATAGCCGGCTGCTTCCGCTTTGATTCATCGATTGAAAATCCTCAATCAATTGCTAATTATTAATAATTGGAAGCTGTTTGACTATAGCGGGATGAGTGAGGGTGTTTCTTTTTGTCACAAAACGTCGACTATTGACTAATGCCAGGGCATTGAACCAGTGCGGTAGGTAAGCCTACGGTACAGACAACCCTAATCAGTCAAATCCAGTCTTCCTTTGATGAATATGCTAGGCCATAGGTCACGATCTGGCTGGACTATTTATCACACATCATTGGCGTAGAGTAATCTGTGATTTCAGCCAGCATCTGAATGGTTCTTTCGACGTTCTTCGGTTGGTTCTTTCGGTTGGTTTTTTCGGCTGGTTCTTTTGACTGGTTCTGTCGACTGGTTCTTTTGACTGGTTCTTTCAGCTGATTCTTTCAACTGGCTCTTTCAACTGGTTCTTTCAACTGCTTCTTACAACTGGTTCTTTCAACTGGTTCTTTCAACTGATTCTTTCGTTGCTAGGTGATGATTTGTCCATCCGGAAGCCATTTAAGATATGCAGCTGCGAGCAGTTTCATTTGCTGGCTGAAGAATTTGAAATAATTCACATAACCTTGTGAAATCTTGACTGCACATTGCACAAGGGTTATCATTTTCTATTGGCCAATGGCAGGTGACCATTTTCTCAATTCAAGGTCCTTCACTTCTCTAATATGGCTATAATTGTGGTAAAACATATACGAACTTCAATAGCAGGTTGGGCATATGATATGAAAACTTTATTAAAAGAAGTGATCTAATCGTTTTTATTCTGACATTCCGTTTTCACTTCAAGCATGGGTGTATTTACTACATAATTTGCACAACTGGAAGAAGATGATTCCTGGGTTCTGGACTATCTCTATCAGCTAAAGGCCTAAATGTCATGTTTGCTTCCTGCAGTTGTATTGAATGGTTATGCATTTATGAATAAAGGAGAGGATTCATGGGTAGGGGATTCAGACGTCAGATGCAGATGCGGTGCACTGCATGTGCCACACTCTGCAGAATTATTTAGACCAGGATGAGAGTTGCCAGGGTTTGCAGTTCAATTCTTCAGTCTTTCTCAGGGCTCCTTAGTAAAGTTTTCACTGCACAACCAAACTCCACATGAATCAATGTATGACCCCCGTTATTTTTCTACAATTCTCCTACTGATTCACACCATGAAGTCCTCCTCTTATTCCCATCTCACCTCAACTTGTAGTAGACATTGTAGAGTGATGCCTCCAATTCAGTTGGCCTTAGATGAATAATGAACGGGTGACACATCCATGAAGTCTGTGTTGTTAATTGACTTTCACCGATGCATAGTCCCATAAAGAAACTTCTTGTAAGAGTCGTGTCATGTCGTCGAGAGAAGTACGAGATCGGTAGGTGGTTTAGAACAGCCACCTAAGTGTTTTCGGCTGTTCCATCAGATTGATTCTGGCCGAGGGAATCAACTATTTGACTTTACGACCAACGTTTTCTGCTGGAAGAATTTTAGCGAAGATTGAGAGCCGACGACTACTTCTGTGCACATTGAAATGAATGCTGGTCTTCAGCATTTGCGATTCCTTGCATGCTGTCCAGCCTTCATCTGATGCTCCAATGCCAACATCTCTACCATTTTTTAATAAATTATTATAATTTCTTCTTCTGAAAAGCAGTAAGACTGCAGGGTAGAGAGGCCTACTGAAGGCTTGGATGTGTTATCAGCATGATTAGCATTTAAGTTCAATTGAAATTATACAGCTTCAAGCTGATATGTCGTTTTTTCGGAATAGAGTGGTGGTCCAGACATGGGACCTTATTGACATGGCACCCATCAAATAGACAATGGTGGTGGTGGTGGTGGTGGTGGTGATGGTGGTGGTGGTGGTGGTGGTGGTGGTGGTGGTGGTGGTGGTGGTGGTGGTGGTGGTGGTGGTGGTGGTGGTGGTGGTGGATCTCACCTAATCAATTCACTGAAAAATGGGCAAAAGGTTAAGGTGATATTATCACCAGAGAAAACTTTTATAATTATTGCATTTTAGCCCCATCACCCCATTAACTTGTTGCTCAGGTTAGTGACTGTTTCTGTGATTGTTCAGATCACATCTGCTTTTGATGGCTGATACGAAGCATATTTCTTTGCCATCTCCAAGTTTCTATGCTTTCACTGTCACTGAGTGCTAGACGAGGGGCTTTGATGGCTGTGGATGATGATTTATATGCTGAGCTTAAAGAAAAGTCACGACTCTGACATCAATTTACCATAGCAGAAGGCAGTTTACTGGGTGTGTGTATTTGTGTTTTGTTTAGGAAAGAGAATTGCAGTAGTCAAGCTAGCATGAACTATGAATGTAGTAGTGATTGTTTATTTTATTTCTTTATTTCTCGCATTTGCTAGAGCATCCCTTCAAGCTTTCTACTCAGAGGTGCTCTCAACTACAGGGCCGACACTGCATCAGAGTTTCATGCCGTAGCACACAAGCAGTTGCAAGTGAAAGACTTACTCAAGGTCACTACGTGGCGGCTTGAGGTGGATTCAAACCTGGAGCCCTCCGGCTCCAAGGCAACGAACCAATCACTACACCACCGCACCTCGCAAATTGTGGATGCATTTTTTTAAGTCGAGTTGAATGCGGTTTAAAGTGTAGTGTAGATCTAATATAGGTCGAAGTATTTATGAAATTCAATTGTTGAGACTTTGCTTTCATTGTTTCTGTGACCTGGAGCAGCTTTCTTCATAAAACTAGAGTCTCCATCTCAGTTTCCATGTCGACGACTGGCATTTGCTGATGTTTTAGAGATTGTGTCAGCTACTGAAAAGTGTAGCTTCTACAAGTGAAACAGCGCTACAGCAGAATAGAGTGAACAACTGAGCAACTCTTCTCAGCTTTGATGATGATGATCGACTTCCGGATTAGACACCCACATACACATACACCCACATACATACACACACATCATACATACATACACACACACATGCACATACATACACATACACACATGCACACACACACATATACACACACATATGCACACACACATACATACACATACATATACACACACCACATGATTTGACAAAGTATTCTTTATAATCATCAGGTTTCCTTCCTTCCTTCAATTGACCGCTGACAACGAAGATCTCTCGCGGTATTAAAGCAATGCTTTATGGCTGATTTTGCCCCTTTTGCCACTAACCCTATTCGCCTGCCTGACACTCTAACCCAGAAGATGATGCACAGACATGCTGGAGAACAGTGGAGAGTTTTAAAGCAGAGCCAGGACAGCAGCAGCAGCAGCAGCAGCAGTGATGTTGGACGTTGAGTAAACACAATGAATTCTCGCACTATAAATCCTTTTTGTGTGATTTGATGGCCGTGTTGCAGCACAGAGGCTGATGCATCATCGCATTTAGCATTAGCTGCTGCTGCTGCTGCTGCTGCTGCTGCTGCTGGGTTGGTCCATCCAATGAGAGGTTAGCTGTTGGCTATGCAGCTCTGAATGGAAAAGTAGGTTTTTTGTTGTTAAGAAGTTGACATTCTGTGAGGCGTTTATGGCATGAAGATCTTATTAGAGCGGTTTCTGTATGGTGGACAGAGAAGAACGTGCAGTACATATATATTGCATCTTATAATTTGCCTTAGGCACCATCCATGTATTCTACGTATGCAAAGAAATCGTATTTTCCACCACCAACTTTAGGATAATACAGAGCTTTATAAATAGGCTACACATGTATCCTAGATGACTTTAGCTAAACAACCTTTGTAAGGCTAATGTGAACTTTACAATTAGACATTTATTTTGTGTACGTACATTTTGCCAAGCCCCCCCCCATACGCACCCATACACAAATCGCCTAAATCCCGTGACCCTTACCCCTCCGTGTGTATGTAATATGTGGACAAGCCTTTACTTGATTTAAAGTTCTGCCTTATTTAATGTTTCTTTTTTTTTTTGGTTTGGCACACGCCAACAGCTTGCTAAAATTGACCTGGAGGTTCTTGCTCGAGAGTTCCCTCACTTTACCTTCTCTTCCTCTGTCCGGGATCTTGGAGTCACATTGGACCAAGAACTTACTTTTACGCGGCATATCAACCTGCTATGCCGCAGTTGCTACTACCAATTGCGTCAGCTTAGAGTGGTGCTCCGCTCCTTAACCTTCAATGCTGCCTTAACGCTAGTCCATTCTTTTGTCGTCTCTCGTCTGGACTACTGCAGCGCCCTCTATATGGGTCTTCCGGTGACTCGGGTTGGGTGCTTGGATCGGGTCTTGCGCTCTGCGGCACGCCTTGTTGGTCGCATCCCAAGATTTGGTCATGTTACTGACTATATGCGGGATGTCTTGCATTGGCTCCCTTTTTCACAAATGATCACTTACCGGATATCTTCCTTGGTTTGGCGCTGTCTCGCGGGTGTGGCCCTGTCTATTTGCAGGAGCTCTGTTGCTCCACCCTGAACGTTCAGCGCCGTGGCTCTCTCCGCTCTTCTAAACAGGCTCAGCTTCTTGTCCCCTGGTCACGCACTTCTATTACACAGCACCGTGCCTTTTCTGTCGTTGGCCCTATAACCTGGAATGGGCTTCCTGTGGAACTATGTCTTGTGCCTAGAGCCTTTGAGACTACGTTCTACTCTGCTCTTAAAACTATTCTTTTTAACCGTGGTTGGGTCGGGAGCACTTCTGAGTAGATACTCTTGAAGAAGCGCTATATAAGTGTTTGAAATGAATGAATGTTTCTCTGCTTCGTGTACTAAGTTAAACCTGACTCTTCCATTTCCTTGCATTCCCTCATAATTATCACATTTCCTGGTTTTCATCTGGTCCCATGCAATCCGTCATCATCGTTCTGTCGTCTCTCTTCAGATCCATGTGATGGACACGAATGTCCGGCTGGTCTCGTCTGTCAGGTCGACGAGATGCGTCAACCGATGTGCCGCTGCAGCAACCGATGCACTGATGAGTTCTCACCTGTTTGTGGCACCGACGGCAGAACTTATGCCAACGACTGCGCCCTTCGTGTCCAGGCGTGCAGGGCGCACCGTGACATCGTCGTCATGTTTCGAGGAGACTGTTCATCCGGTGAGTTTGCAAACACTCCTCGACCAGATGACAGTGTTCACAATCATCTATGAATCGTTCAGAATCATCTATGAATCGTTCAGAATCATCTATGAATCGTTCAGAATCATCTATGAATCGTTCAGAATCATCTCTGAATCGTTCAGAATCATCTCTGAATCGTTCAGAATCATCTATGAATCGTTCAGAATCATCTATGACTCGTTCAGAATCATCTATGAATCGTTCAGAATCATCTATGAATCGTTCAGAATCATCTATTAATCGCTCAGAATCATCTATGAATCGGCGAATTCGCATGTATATTATCATCGTAGGATCAGGTGCATTCTAAGGGTCTTCCAAGTGTCACACACACTTTGACTTTTATTCATTTAGTAATTCAAACTGACTAGTATATAAAAGTAAGATTACATGATAATAGTAACGGTTGATAAAATTTAACTGTATGGCAACTTACATAGTGACCTGCTGCTGATTTTACAGTTGCCCCTTTGGGTTTGAGGGCTTAATCAACCTTTTGGGGCTAGCGGATATCGAACCCAGAATTCCATGGCTAGATATTTTGTTGAAATTTATATATTTTTTGCTACATCAGTCCTACTCTTAAATCAAAACAAGCTTTAAAAGTTCATAGAGTAATTAAGTCATTAGTGCTGGATGACAAGTTTCCCAGCAGCATTCTGTGCTTTCTTCTTAAAGCATGCAAGTATATTTCCACACATATCTGTTTGTTTCTACTATTGGCATCAAAATCCAAGTAAAATATGAAAGTAATTAAGTATATCGACAACTAATAAAACCATTGCCGTAGTCTCTTAATTATTTTCTGCAGGCATACTATAATAACTGAGCTGGCTTCTGCCTGTGGCAAATGTGTCACCTGAAATTATGCTTCTTCTTATTATTTGTGACCAATTTACCGAAACATAGCTTGAGCACAACATGCGAGTGATTTTTGTCTCATTGATTCGTGACAAATTGGACAATGTTCAGCTTTGAATCGTTATGATTGTCAGCGACGGTCTTAAACTTAACAGCTTTGTGTGAGCTGTAATCTTATTAAGTCTCTGGCCAGATCCTAGATTGGCAATAAGGAAGACTGGACAATTTTTCCTATGTAGCATGACTTAATTGGATCATGTTCTCTTATGTTCATCTTTTGCTGCAGCTGAGATGTGTGTGTGTGTGTGTGTGTGTGTGTGTGTGTGTGTGTGTGTGTGTGTGTGTGTGTGTGTGTGTGTGTGTGTGTGTGTGTGTGTGTGTGTGTGTGTGTGTGTGTGTGTGTGTGTGTGTGTGTGTGTGTGTGTGTGTGTGTGTGTGTGTGTGTGTGTGTGTGTGTGTGTGTGTGTGTGTGTGTGTGTGTGTGTGTGTGTGTGTGTGTGTGTGTGTGTGTGTGTGTGTGTGTGTGTGTGTGTGTGTGTGTGTGTGTGTGTGTGTGTGTGTGTGTGTGTGTGTGTGTGTGTGTGTGTGTGTGTGTGTGTGTGTGTGTGTGTGTGTGTTCGAAAAGCAATTGTGGGGGAAAAATTAATTTTGTACCAAATTATTGGGAGTTAATTTTTCAAATGATCTTTGCAGCATCTAAAAGTACTGTATCTAAGATTACTTTAAGGTTCATTTTGACATGAGCATGGTATAGCTGGCACCCCCATCAGAAGAGCGACTGACAAAAGAGCACCAACAAAAGAGCACTGACAAAAGAGCACCGACAAAAGAGCGCCACTCTTAAAAGAAAAAACATTGCTGAAGAGTCGGACTAGCGTTGATAATGTTACGAGCAAATAAACAGCTGAATGATGACGACAAAGAGCAATATTAATATTTTAAATATTCCACACATCGTGTTTTGTTGATACAAGCAGCAAACATGTTATGAGCGCCTGGAAAATGTGTTAAAATAAACAAATCACGCGCGTGTTGAAAGCGGTAACACGAGAAATTGGAAAGGTCGGTATCAAGTGATCTAACTTTGTTATATAGGCGAAGAAAGGAAGGAAGCTCTACTGTTCGCAAGCATTAACGCAGAGGAGGCTTACTTCTGATTTTTTAAAAATTAGGCCTACACATAGAAGCCATGTCCGCTTCACTGGTACAATACATCTGCCAGTTTATGCATCTTAACTGTAGTTTTAGTTTCTCATTAAGTTGCTGTTTTAAAAATCTTAAGTGTAGTTCTAACTTCTCATTAAATTAATACTTTATACTTCTTAAATATAGTTGATACATCTCATTAAACATTAAAGTCATGTGGTGGTGTATCTCTTGTCTTTAAAAAAATTTATTTGATCACCTCTAGACTGACTCGTTCGCGATATCGTTCACGGTATTATTTTTTTAAAGAGTGGCACTCTATTTTGTTTGCACTCTTTTGTTGGTCGCTCTCTTGACAGGGTCACCATATCACTAAGTGTGCACTCTACGAGTCTACGTGCATTGCAATAAATTGTTTGAAATAAGTCGAAACTATTGTTCGATTGTCATGTTTAAAGGAATTTCTACCAACCCTGCAGCGTACAGAAGTGTGATACTTTGCTGACGGAAGTTTGTGAATGTCATTATATAAATTGTCGTAATTATTTTAATTAATCATTATTATCATAATAGCCTCTACATAAATGTTGTCAGATGCATGCAGACATAGAAACAAGGTAATGAGAGATAGTGTGAGACAAAATGCTGTTTATGATATCGTTACATCAAATTGCATTTTTCTGCTTCCTCCAACAAAAACAGGTAACAACCCTTGCTCAAAGGTGACATGCGAGCACCCCGCTGAAGAGTGTCATGTCGACCGCAGAGGCGACGCAAAGTGCACGTGTCCACTGCGCTGTGAAAAACTGTTCCGACCGGTCTGCGCTAATAACAGCCGGACGTATGACAACGAGTGTGAATTACGACGGCAGTCGTGTCTGTCACGAACGAGAGTGAATATCTTATACATCGGAATGTGTGGTCTGTATTCAGTCGTCTTTGCTTATCAGTCAATTTAATGTATTATGTGCCATCAATATGAACTGTATATATATATATATATGCATATATATATATAATAAATATATGCACATATATTTAGTTCCTGTCTGTATTTCAACATTCATTTGTGGGCGCGGTGGTGTGGTGGTGGGTTTGTTGCCTTGCAGCTGGAAGGTTGCGGGTTCGGATCCACCTCAAGTTGCCTCGTAGGGACCTTAAGCAAGTCCTTCACTCGCAATTAGGCACTTCAGCATGAAACTCCGATTAAGTTTCTGCTCTGTAGTCAGGAAACCTCTGAGTAGAATCTTGACGGGACGCTTTAACAAGTGCTCATACGTACATTCATTTGAGATCTCGTGACTCCCAAACGCACTGAAATACGGCTATCTGACAGTTCTAAACGACATCTCTTAAGTTTAGCTGATGATGTTTCTTGTGCAGCCTGATTAGCCATGCTAGAAGTTTGCATGCAAAGCAGTGGTTTTCAGACTTTATTTTTGTGGTACCACCAGGTAAACAGAGTCAAATGTTGACAAACCATCGTCTGAGGTCAGATGAGAAACAACAGGTGAACTTGAAGTCCCCTTGCGATTAATTATCATTCAAGGAACATCAATCAATCTATCATAATTTATATAACACCCCTTCAAGGTACTTACTCAGAGGCGCTCCCAGCTGAGGATCAAGCGATAAAAAACAAGTCTTCAACAGTTTGTGAAATTGAGAACAGGTTGGGGGTGTCGCATAGTCAAGGGAAGTTCATTCCAGGTTGCTGGACCAACCACAGAGAGCGAATGCCTCTGTATTGTTGCAGAGCGAGTGAAAGGAACCATTAAGTCACCTTGGACAGCAGAGTGACAGCGGCGGCCTATGCAAGTGGAAAGGGGAGGCAAAGCTCACACAGAAATGAGGGTGCCCAGCCTGATAGGCATCGCCACACCAAAGATGCCATCCTAAATGAGATGCGCTGCATATTCTAAATCTGTGAAGTGTTTCTCTATCGATGTCATTTTTTTCATTTGCATAGTAAATTATCTTGCAAGCATAGAACAGCTTATGAACAGCTTATAAAAGAAAAATGGACAAAAGCCCATAGAGAATTTTAATAAAAAAGAAGTGTATGGTTGATGTAGAAAAGCTGATCAAAGATTGGTGGGCATAAGCTAATAGGAAATGTGAATTTTTTTGTGTTCCACTTTTGCGACACCTGACACACCACTGTTGGTACACTTACCATCATTTTAAAACGACTGATGCAAAGCACCACTTGTATATGAGTTACCATAATGATTCTGATTGCACCTATTAGCTGCCTTAATTGATACCTGCCAGCAGAACATATATACCGAGGGCTTGGAGCACAGACGTCGTATGTGCAAAAAACAAAACTTTTCAGGAAGTAGAAAAAACTTTTTTTCAAGATACATGTTCCTTTCTCATAAAAAGTGAGATAGCCAAAATGTTTATTTTGATTCAGCAAGTGACATTGTCAGTGTCTTTTATGCAGCAGCATAACGAAAAGACTTTTTCAATGTAATTAATGGCCAGATACGACATCTGTGCACTAGATTATGTCGTATGTGTGGCATAAATTACTGCACAAAATGTCGTATCTGTTGCAGATACGACGTTTGTGACCTTAAAAATGCAGATACGACATTCAGATTCTAAACGATATGAACGATATCTTAGTGCCTATTCCCCGTATGTACATACAACCTTTGTGAGGCTGTGAAGAATAATTTTACGCATCGAATAGCGTCAAAAAGTGATTTTCTGAAAAAATGGTAGATACGACGTCTGTGCTCTAAGCCCTCGATACTTATGTTAATTAATGCCTTTGGTGATCATGTAGTAAGTTATGCTTATGACTAAGTCGTGGTGAGTTTGTGTTTCGGAGATTTTACGTTCAATTACATTTCCAAGCAAGCAATATTTCTTTATACAGATGCTAATTATCGCATACAGTTGAACTATTTTCTGCCCTGTGAGGCTATGCAGTGATGTGGTTTTTGTTAGAAATAGGATAACTATCTCATACTTTTGATAAGAATATGTCTTCTGCATGCCCGCTTCCTTTTGAACTAACCAATTAAAACTTCATAACACGGATGCTGTATAAAAACGTTTTCTAGGCTTTATTCGCTGCTCCTTTCTGCTTGTTAACTGTCGTGTTATGTCGACCGGTTATTCTTTCAATAAAACGAATATTATTAAAAAATTTATGTTTATTAAGGTGTGAATTTGGTCATGCTCTCTGTCTCTCTCTCTCTCTGTCTGTCTCTGTCTGTCTCTGTCTCTCTGTTTCTGTCTGTCTGTCTGTCTGTCTGTCTCTCTCTCTCTCTCTCTATCTCTCTCTCTCTCTCTCATTTGAGTATTTGGTTCATAAATGGTTGTTGGTATCTTGGTTTTGAAATGGATCATTATATTATTGTTCGCATTTGCATCTGACATGTAAAGCATCATTATTTGTCAACAGTGCTTGGAAATTGTTGACGTTGCATCTGAGAGGAGTAGAATTGGATTGGGCCATAAATGGATTTCTCTCTCAAGTGGACCCGTTTTATGGCATCTGCCTCACTAATACTATGCTAGATGATTGCTTTTACTACGTGTTTTTTGTTCATTTCCTGATGCATTTGTACAGACCTGTCACTTCGATCTTTGTTATTGTAAAAAGCAAGAGATTGTCTGAGATTGTGCGGAGTGTGTTGTCTAAATTATTTGGTGCTACACTCTGATGCCTAGAATAATAAATCTAGTTAAATGGCAATAATGATTAGCAAGCAGCTAACCATTGTAAAAATCAGCCTACTATAAAACATTTCCTCCTGACCTTCTTATTGATTGTTTCAATGTATTGTTTGCAATGTAAACGGGTTGCAATTTGTCACTCCGATTGATAATAAATGAAGATCTATTATATAGAATTGACCTCGCGCTTCCTAGGCACGTAGATCCTTTTCATAGCAGACGTTTACAATAGACATGGTGATCTTTCAAAGACTCCAATCTCCTTTCATCGTATGAGACTGCTGTCCCTTTGATGCCACGATAGAGAAACACTTAACTGACTTAGATTATGCTGGCACCCCTTACTGATGCTGGTTGGTAGAAACCTGGAAGTTTCTCCTGGGGGTTGATGGGTTGGTAAAATGCTTACAGAAGAAGATAGACTGCTTGTTTGTTTATTTGTTTGTTTGTGCACTTGTTATAGCGCCCCTTCAAGCACACCACTCAGAGGCGCTCCCGACTACAGAGTGGACACTCCATCGGAGTTTCACGCCGAAGCGCTGAGCAATTGCGAGTGAAGGACTTGCCCAAGGTCCCTACGCGGCGACTTGAGGTGGATTCGAGCCTGCAACCCTTCAGCTGCAAGGCGATGAACACACCCACTACACCACCGTGCCCCAGAATTGTATGAGCTTTAAAAAAACACCTAGTAAAAGCGATCATCTAGCATGTGCTTCTGAACAACAGCTATCAAGTGATGAATGTCTGTATTAGTTGCTGGATGCACATGTGCATCTAGGAATCCAGAAAGATGGTTGGCAGCAATATGCCAATGAGTGACAGATCTCCGGTTGAATTACTGTTGGCAGTGTTGGTAAGTCCTTGTATCCGGTCCTTGTATTGTTCATAGTCAGGGACTTGCAACTCTAACAACAGCCGAGCATTGAGTTGTATGTGAGACTTCTGTTTTCTTATAATTATAATAATAATAATGGTAATAATAATTATAATAATAATAATATTAATAATAATAATGATAACAATAATAACAATTTATGTGGCACCATATTGCGTCATACCGCTCACAATGGCTAACTAGCGAGACAAGCCTTAGCAAACAGATCAGATTTAAGCTTTGATTGGAAAGAGTCCACTGAGGCGGCCAATCTGATGTCCAGCAGAAGACTGTTCGAACATCTGGGACCAGCAACCGAGAATGCGCGGTTGCCGAAGCGTGTCCTCATCCTCCGTACATGAAGGTCTGTCTTCTTGATTGTGACCAAAGACGATGACAAGCCTTAAACAGGAAACTGTGCTGGATATAATAACAGACATGATTTTAAGACCATTCTGATAGTTGGAGGAGAACGTATATACATATGCTTTACTGTGCAAGTATCAGTGGAGAGAATCTCATGGAGTGTTGAAGACCAGATAAGAAAAGTGAAGAGTTGCAAGGAAGGATCAGAATCAGCAAACGTTAGGTCAGTGCAGCTATGACTAAATGCCAGAACAAGATGACACTTGACGGATTTTCTGTCTGACAGAATCATTGATTTGAATTGTGTACATAGTTCATGGATTGGTACAACATCTTGCATTCTTGTTTATTTTTAACGAAGCATTCTACTTTAATCTGTACAGATGCTACCAGTCCATGTGACATCTATAAGTGCAGTTATGGTGCTGTGTGCTCAGTTGTTCGAGGCAAAGCGCTGTGCCAGTGTCCAGCATGTCCAGAACACTATCAGCCGGTCAGTGCAGTTCTATCAGCTCATCTCACCTAATGCTTCTCTGCTGTTTTGTTGGCTTCACTACTTCAGCTGCCCTTTAGGTAAAGGCAAAGAATCAGATTTTGTCAATTTTTTTTATTATCTCTTAATAGGTTTATATGTACAGGATTTGTCCAGCTGAGAGTGATATGAAATTGTAATGTAATGCCTGATTTATGAAGATCTTCTTCAAGAGATCTGTTCAGAGGCAATTCAAGAGATCTGCAGTGAAGCGTGTGTACTGTAGGCACTCTTTCAACTATCAGTAGATCCTTAAAATTCTGTCTACAATTTAAGGCAGTACATGGTCCTCCCTCTGCTCAGCTTTCCATAGCTTCTTGCATTGATGCACTCACTCGAGACTTGCACCTCTGGATGTATTCCAACCGTCTCTCACTAAATTCCAGTTGGACGAGTTCGTGTGGTTTGGCACTGGGCAACAGCTTATCAAGCTTGATTTTCTCATTCTTGCCACGAGATTCTGTCTTTCACCTTCCACTCCAGTGTCCCTGACCTTGGCATGATCATCATTCTCGATAGCATGGTCTGAACGCATTGCCAATCTTACTCATGGTTGTCCCACTATCATCTGAGACAGCTTTTCATGTTTTATCAGCTTCTCTGGCTCCCCTCACTGCTCAAATTCAGCTCAAAGTTCTTACATTAATTTACCAACCTTTCTCTGGCCTGGTGCCCGTGCATCTTCTAACTACATGATCTCATCCACCTGCAGACTTCAGCATCCTCTCTTTGTCCACTGCACTCACGTCGATTACCAAATAACTGCAAGGATTAGCAAGGTTTGGTCCAGGTTTCACTGCTCGGAGGTGCTTAAGATTTATACACGATGTATGTAAGAGGTTAAATAAAAGTTATAGCCATACGTGACTTTCTTGTTGGAGTTAGGTGTGTGGAAGTGATGGTGTTACGTGCTTGTTGGAGTTAGGTGTGTGGAAGTGATGGTGTTACGTGCTTGTTGGAGTTAGGTGTGTGGAAGTGATGGTGTTACGTGCTTGTTGGAGGTAGGTGTGTGGAAGTGATGGTGTTACGTACTTGTTGGAGTTAGGTGTGTGGAAGTGATGGTGTTACGTGCTTGTTGGAGTTAGGTGTGTGGAAGTGATGGTGTTACGTACTTGTTGGAGTTAGGTGTGTGGAAGTGATGGTGTTACGTGCTTGTTGGAGTTAGGTGTGTGGAAGTGATGGTGTTACGTACGGCAACGAGTGTAAAATGAAGTCAACTGGATGCCAGCAGCAGAAAAGGATCGCTGTTCACAGCAAAGGACAGTGCAGTAAGTGCAACAGCCCAGTTCATTACTTGCCAACTTTCATTTTTATTCGATATTCATAACCAATGCAGTTATTGTCTCTCAGTTCAACACCACCCACCTTTCATTTTTCTATTTGTGTTACTGTGATCACTTTTAACTGCACTTTAAAAATGCTTCACTTGTAACACTAACTCAATTAGTCTACATTTCGTTGTCTTTACATCATGGTTACGTGAAACTGCCTTTTTCAACATTTTACATGACATCACTTGCATTGACAATACAATACAACTGCCTTTTAACAAGTACTGCCCTTCTTACAAAGTTCAGAATTGCACACACTCCTCGAATGTGCAGATTTGCAATTATGTTGTGCAGAGCAATATTGCGAGTGAAGGACTTGCTCAAGATCCATACACACAGTAGCCAACTCGGATTGGGATCGAACCCACGATCTCTGCGCTACAGGTTGATCTCTCTAACCAATCAGCCACCGTGCCACGCCACCAACATTGCACTTTAATATCAGACCTTGTGATCTGGATTTGTTTGGTTGACACATATGCAGCCTCAGCTGAACAGGTGTAATGCCCCTGTACGTACTAGACATGTTTCTTAGATAAATGTGAGCATATTGTTGCGTCTGCTTTGTAGTGACTTGCTGTTGTTGATTTGGTCAGATGGGTGTGAGAGCATCAAATGTCATTTCTATTCGATTTGTGAAAGCGATGGAAAATCTGGTGGAAAATGTGTCTGCCCTGTCACCTGCATCCAGGTAAACTGAGAGTGGTGTTAGTGGTGCCAGATTCAAAGGCATCATCTGATGATAGTTTTGCTAGACATTGGCTATGGTGACAATGACAATGATGAAATTCATGTACATACCTTTTGTAAATGGGGGAGGGGCTCGGTGACGCATCGGATAACATGTTGGCATGGAGATCAGCGGAGCTGAATTTTATTCCCAATTTCCCAAAACCTCGTAGGATAGACGTGCTTTGTAGGCTGCTGTTAATGTCGTTGTATTGCAGGCTGTCTGTTCTGTTAGTAGTTAGGATTGATGTTAATTAAGATTGTTTCATTTAATCTTACTGCATTGTGCCAGTTTGAAAAATAAATGATTATTTATTAATATTATTATTATTATTATTATTAAAATAAGAAGCAGCTATCTAATACAGTCTCTTTGTACCTTTTAAAGCAGCAGTCAGTTTTGAAAGAGTTCAGGCAGGTTAAGAATCAAATAATTTATCAGAGCATTAATTGCCCTGTTATTAATTATGAATATCCAGAATATTAAGAGTGTCTCTACTTCTGACACTTTTGTTTCAACAAAATGTCTAAAAGATGCTTTAATCTACCAAATGTTAAGAAGTTAATGCCTATGAAGTATTATCAATTGTTATTATAGTGAAACTGTTGTGCAGTTTAAACAAAATATGCTTAGCCTGTGGTTGGTGATTTCTTCCAAGGTTTTTTCCATCACATTTGTTGAAGTGCGACTGTTTCTACTGCAGCTAACTGTTGCTTTTCCAGGTGGAGAACAGGGTGTGTGGGACAGATGGAGTGACGTACATGAACGAGTGTGAACTTCGAGTGGCATCATGTCGGAAGCAGCACTTTGTTGTCATCTCATCTTACGGACCTTGTGGTTAGTAGAACACTTATTTCTTTTGAACAGGAATAATAATCTCTTACATGTAAGAAGAAACTAAACTGAATTGGAGTTTTTGAATGTAGGAATAATTACAGACCACTATCTGATGCGTGTTGTAATATAAGTTAAGAAAGAGTTTAATTTTTAGTCAGTCATTGTCATTGTCACCTATAGAGCAGTTTAGAATTATAAGGGATGCATGGGATTAATTTGTGAAACCTGTCACTAGATTTGTCCTGTTTCTGATTTTTCATTGACTCATGTTGCAATGCCAGAAAAAATCTGCCAGTTGCCTGACTTGCATGTAAAGAATAATAAAAAATTTCCTGTTGGGCGTTTCTTCAGTGAATTTAAAGAATGCTCTGCAATTAGTTGATTCTTGGAGTTGCCTCACTCTAACAAGTGATTATTTGGTATTGCCATGGGCAGAGTTTATCAGGGCCTAGGGGGCCCCCAAGAAGGCCCAGATTCAGCTTTTTTACCATGAAAATGGTATATTTTCACAGGCTTAGCCCCCCCCCCCCCAAGAGGTTCCGACTCATCAATTTTTTCTAGGAAATGACTCTTTTCACGAAACTTCAATCGAATGACTTAAAAAAAGTCATCAACTTTTTTACCAGGAAAAAAGTATGTTTTCACGAGATTTGAACTGAATGACAAAAAAATCAACTTTTTGGACCGAGAAAATAGCCCCCCCCCACAAAACGGAAACCAAACTCCACCCAAGGGTATTACATTACTAACACATCTTTATTTGATATTACATTGTTTTACATGACATGAGATGTATTTTTAAAACAGATCACTGTGATCACATTAAGTGCAGTCATGGTGCAATCTGCAAGAATAACAAGTGCCAGTGCCAGATGCATTGTCCAGGCGCTGCAGAGGATCTCATCTGTGCCAGCGACGGTGTCTCATACGTCAGTGAATGTGCCATGCATCGTGCCGCGTGCCAACGTGGTATCACACTGAAAGGCGTCCATTCGGGAGAATGTGAAGAACTTTCAAGCTCTGGAAGTAAGTAAGGAAGTCGGCTGTTGATTGTAATAATGCTCTAGAAATCCTCTGAATTCCATTGGATCAAACTACTGAAAGTTAATAAATTTATGAATTTAGAATTAATGAAATTATGTTTCTATGCTGTCCAGCATCTGAATTAAAATCATATCACTGGAAGGAAAGTTCTTTCAACTATTAGACAGTGATTATTTGATATTCAGATTTACATGCAGAATTGAAATATATTAAATTTTATGTGTAACGGAATTGTTGTTTGGCAATTTATATAACATCTCATTTAGATGAAATTTGCTGGAGTGCAATTGTTGTACTTTATCAGGATTTTGAAATTATTTCATGGCGACTGTTATATGCAATCGTAGTACGTGGAGAAGGTTGATCATGGCGGTCGCTAAGGTTCAAAGAATCGACGGCACAAGGTGACAAGGTGTTATGTTCAAGTGATTTCTATCATAGTTTGTTATACTATGTTTATTTTGAATATTCAATGTTTGCTTTAACATTTTAAACTTTGTATTGAACAATTATTTAGCTTTTATTTTTGCGTCTTGATCAAAATGAATCATGCGATGTGCAGGTATATGTGACGAGATGACTTGTCGATTTGGTGGCACCTGTCTCTACGATACGGAAGGAGATCGAGGATGTCAGTGTCGCTTCTACTGCAATGCTGTCAGGTCAGCTGCTGCTCTAACATCTGCTGTCAGTTTGAGATGCAGAAGTCCTCTGAAACTTATGATTTTAGTGTACAACTTGAGTCAGGTCAGCTGCTCTACCATCTGCTGTCAGTTTGAGATGCAGAAGTCCTCTGAAACTTATGATTTTAGTGTACAACTTGAGTGGTGTGATTTGTTGATTGATCGCTAATATGTTTTTTCTTTTACCCTCAAAGTAAGATATTTAAATTTCAGTGCATTTGTTGTGAAATTGACTTTTGTTCTGTTGAACCTTGTAAACTCCAAGGAAAAAATTGCCTATCGAATTGCCATTATTTTCTTTTTTCTTTTTTTTTCTTTTCCCAAGGTATTCCTCTGTTCAATGGTCTTGTCTTTGGCGAGCCTTACTGCCTAGTATGAAGTTGCAACTTTTGACTAGCAAAATCTGGTTTTTCCTGATTTTCATTAACTTAGATTAATTGTGTGTTGTACCAAGTACTTTTGCAGCTGGACAATTCTGCCGAATATTTTAAGAATAATCTCTCAAAAGCATACCTTCCAAGCCGAAATGGGATCATTGGGACTTGAGTGTATAAAGGATGATTGAACAGCAGAAATATTTGTGCGGATGCTGCAAAACAATATTTTATGTTGGAAAAGATTTATAAAGAAGACAGTAGCTGGCAGTTTGGGTAGCCATCTAGTTGGTCAGTTTTGTTTTCTATACCATTTGCTTGAGAGTAATTGAAATCATAGTTTTGTCTAGATGTGGTAATACCATAGCATTGTCTTGGCTGACTTCAAGTGTTCTATTAAAAATGGTTGACAGTTTTCCGTTGAGCCGTGCAGCAATAGATGCTGACATCATGACATGTGTATTTGCAATCATTGCTGACATCATGACATGTGTATTTGCAATCATTGCTGACATCATGACATGGGTTTTTGCAATCATTGCTGACATCATGACATGGGTTTTTGCAATCATTGCTGACATCATGACATGTGTTTTTGCAATCATTGCTGACATCATGACATGTGTATTTGCAATCATTGCTGACGTCATGACATGTGTATTTGCAATCATTGCTTCTGCAATTAGATGTAGTGTACGGCTGACTGTGGTACACAATTAGTGTCTAATTTCTTATGTTTTGTTTGTTTAGATCTCCGGTGTGTGGTTCGGATGGAAGATCGTATGGCAACGAATGTCAGATGAAGGAGGAATCGTGTCGACGGCAGCAGGAAATATTTGCTCTGCCACTAGAAAGTTGTCTCGGTAAATCACTTTCCATGTATCCATTTCTCTATTCCATCTGCTATCACTGCCTTGGGTTAAAGGTTGATTAAGGAAAAGGAAGAACTTTCTTAAAGCGCATCGTAATCATCTGCATTCAAAAGAAATTATTTTTAAGCATGCATGTTGTTGTTATATATTAGCAAAATTAAGCATGTTATAATTATAAGCATGTTGCTATAGAGCCTACTTTGTGTAATCTTTCTACTGAAGCTCCAACATGAGCAAAAGAATTGGTTAAGCAACATTTAAATTTGAATGTAAGTGACTTTATTGAACTGCCTGCAAACGTACTGCGGGAGCATTTTATAAAGAGTTATCTGAGTATATACTGTGCAATCACCAAATATCATAATATGCTATCACAAAAACAGACATTGTATGCTGTTGTTAGATTCAATACAGATCAACTGATTGATATATGACCAGACAGATATGACCATTGTGATAAATAACCATGGTTTCAGCTGAGTTCACCCATTGTCTTTGGAAGTCATTGTAATTGGCAGTGGTCTCTGATTTACAAGTAATTAACTGTAAACATCATAAAAACTTTACCGATTCTTTCAGGCACTGAGTAGCGTGCAGATATGCATATCATATTAAAATGACAATCTCAGATATGCTAGTTCTATGGGCATATCTAACAAGCATATATGGTTATACGTGAATCCTAAGCACAAATTATCCTATAATCGCTGGTTGGTGTTGGACAGGCGTTCATAGTCATGAAAGGAGAAACCGCTGATAGCAGCGCTCCATCATGGCACAGGGTCATCCACAGAGGTCAATTCACTGGTAGCTGCTCGACCAGCAACTGTTTATGTCCAATTGCCATTGAATTCTGACGACCATTGCCCCCCCCCACCCTCACTGGATACTGGTCACTTGACCTAGTTTTAGGCAACCAGTGTCCAATTGGCTTATGCATTGGTCAGTGCCATCAAGTGGCTGTCGCCCCTCGTTATTCAAATGAATCTTCAAAGCTATGACTATGGTAGTGAACGTACTGCAAATGTATGTTCAACTTTCTGTATGTTGCTTTGAATTTGTAGCTATTATACAGTGAGTTATTTTGGCTAATATACTCGCACGTTTACTGTGCACAGGTGGTTGTTGATCAACAGCTGTTTGCTATGCTTGTTAAAAATGAATCTGTAGGTGTCTGATAGTGGGTTTTGTTGGAGTGATATTGTAATTAACGTCAAAGGGACATCCATCTGAAAAATCTACTTCAATCTTATCAGACATAGTTGAGGAATTCTGTGATGGAAGTGATCCGCTGGTCGATGCTTCCAGCGGAAAAGAGTTCTACTGCGACAGCGCTGGAGAGAGATGTCCTGCCGGTAGCTACTGTCATAAACTGGCTGCTGGTTCCAAATGCTGCTTGGAAGGTACTTGCAATTTAGAGACTGTCTTCTAATGAGTGGCTTTAATGGTGATGGAGGTCGTCTCAGATTACTGGCTCCTCACCTTCGTTGCTGTAGGGAAAATCATTCGTCAGATTCCGTCGCCTCATCTTTCCATTTGTTCCTTCATAATTACTTTCAATCTGTTCCATTATTAATGCCTTCATTAATTAGATGAATTGTTGCATATCTGCTCATTGTTACATTTATCCCATAATTATAATCGTCATCATCGTCGTCGTCGGTGACAGAGATTCCTGTTACTTTTGTATCTAGGCGCAGTTATGGCAATAGGTGTTTAGAAATCATCCTCTATGTGGTAAGGCATGGAGATGGTGAAATAGCTGAATAACTCTACTGTGGGTAGCGCTTTATAAATGCTATGCTAGATTAGAAAGTGTTAAGACCTGCAGTTGGTTGAAGGAAGTCATTTGATTTCCACATTCAGTGATGAGTGTAAACTGTTAATTGCTTATTATGATTTTGCAATTTTTCCATAGATTTGTCATACAGCAAACTGCAAATCTGTACGAAATCTAGAGTCTAGATTTATTTTAGGTGCGAAGTGTCGCTCCATTGATTTCTATTTCGTCAGTTGCTTGCTTAAGGCCTTTTTTGTTCAATTGTGGTTATGACAAGCCAAGCAAAATATATAAGTTCACAAAACTAATTAGAATTTATAGTTAGAGTAGTTGTAAGGTGTGTGCTGCTGTCAATGTATGCCAATTAGAGTTACTTCGTTGCTGTTTGGACATTTGACTGGATGTGTCTTGTCAGCCCATCTGGTAACCTCTTTTACATTTCGATGTTTCTGGATGTGATTGCTGTCATTCCAACCCAATCAACTTCAACTTAATCTGCGAAAGTGCAGTTCATTTCAACTTAATCTGCGAAAGTGCAGTTCATTTGGTTCAGTTCATGATGCAGACCATCAGTGCTTGACAAGACTGCGATTCTCGGCTGTTCCTGAACTGGACTTCACTGCACCACGCACTTTGCAATTTGAGCATTCTTTTGTATGAGGAGATGACAATGGCCATGGCCAACCATGTCAGTGTACTCTGTACGACCTGCTTTATGGCATTATCTGAACATTGCTGTCCAACCGAAATGTTCATTCATCGCCACACGTCTGAACTGATCATGCAATTCAGTCCTCATTGACCTTTGACTTTTCTGCATTCATCGGCTTCCTTCCGTCCTCAAGAAGAAGAAGAGAAGAGAATTCAGTTTAGACTGCACCTCATGGACTAGACTTCGATTTCTGACTTGGCGTAGGACTACATCTCAGAGCTCTTCACACCAGTTTAAAGCTGCCTCGACTGCTGACAGTTGCATTCTGTTTTCGATTGTTGGCTCATAGTCCTGCACTCTTTCATGTTGGCATGAGCTGGATGTGCCTTATCAATCTCTATGGATCGATCTTTCAGTAACGATCCGCCATGGCGCATACGATCACAAGTATCCGTAGCAGTTCAGGAAACATTGTGGGACGCAGCGGTGTAGTGGGTATGTTTGTCGCCTTGCAGCCCAAGGGTTGCAGGTTCGAATCCACCGCAAGTCGCCGCGTATGGACCTTGGGCAAGTCATTCACTCGCAATTGCTCAGCGCTTCGGCGTGAAACTCCGATGCAGTGTCCGCTCTGTAGTCGGGAGCGCCTCTGAGTAGTGAGCTTGAAGGGCGCTATAACAAGTGCGCATACAAACAAATTGCCTGCTTGTCTTAAGACATGTTTCTTTGGTGATTCCTTTGTGGATGTACTGGTGCTTTCATATATCAGAATTTTAGACTCAAATGATTCCGACTGAAATTGTATTCTGATTTAAATTCTAAGATCAATTCTTGAAGAATTGTGAGGACACGATGTTCGGATGCTGTCCCGATGGAAGGACTCCAGCTCCTGGACCTGCTCATGCCGGATGTCCAAGTAAGTCTTTCATACCAAAGAGGATTTTTAAACATTTTGTGTAAGCTTATCGTATATGTATTCATGGATCTGCTATTTTCAAGAAATTAAGATTGACGCAATAACAAGGCTGTAATTCAGATTTTAAAAGATACAGCTTATTATTTATTTTCAATCAGTCATTTTTTATTTAATATCTATTTTTAATTAGTTATTTATTATTTCATATTTATTTTTAATCAGTCATTTTTTATTTAATATTTATTTTTAATTAGTTATTTATTATTTAATATTTATTTTTAATCAGTCATTTATTATTTAATATTTATTTTTAATTAGTTATTTATTATTCAATATTTATTTTTAATTAGTTATTTATTATTTAATATTTATTTTTAATTAGTTATTTATTAGTTAATATTTATTTTTAATTAGTTATTTATTAGTTAATATTTATTTTTAATCAGTTATTAAGCACCACTGTTTATTGACCAAGCAACAAACAATGGTATTGAGTATTTAGTAATATAAGTGAAGGACTTGTTCAAAGTTCATACAGAGTAACCATCTTAGAGGATGAGACTCAGAGTCTCAGACTCGTGCTCACCATGCTATAAGGCAGTCGCTGTTACCATTCGATCACAGTGTACAACTGTACATTAAGCGAAGGTGGAAATTTTTTAAATTTTCTAACATTTATTTCTTCATTTCTAGAGCGCCCCTTCAAGCTCTGTACTCAGAGGTGCTCCCGACTTCAGGGTGGACACTACATCGGAGTTTCACGCCGAAGCACCCAATCAGTTGCGAGTGAAGGACTTGCTCCAGGTCCCTACGCGGTGACTTGAGGTGGATTCGAACCTCGAACCTTTCGGCTTCAAGGCAATGACACCACCACTACACCACCATGCTCCTGGAAATGTTTCCTTATCTGTCTTTGGTGTGGCATTCTGTGTATTTAGTGGAAGACAGTTCTAGTAGGAAGGTCCAATGCTTTAGAAAGATGTGTTTGGGTTTGTTTGGATTGGCATTCTGGAGAGCACAGGACCAACCTTGCATATTATGTTTTATATAATTATGTGTGCATCCTTCTGCTCTCAATGGCAATTAATTAATTGGAGTTCTCCCGAAAGCTGACAATCGAATGCGATGAACGTTTTCTTATTCGATTGCTGTATTCTGATTATTCTTGTCTTTGAATTATGTACGTGATTACGGTATGTGTAATGTCGTTTGTAACTCATATTGCGGTCTGCAACTGAGAATTTAAGGAGAATACTTACTTACTTGACATGATATAGGCTGGCACAAGCAGTGCATTTTTAGGTACTTAAGCAGCAGGTTATAAATGCCTGAACTATTGACTTTTAAGTTATTAATTAATCCATATGTGGTGGATGTGAGGCAGAGGATATTTGTTGAGCTGATTGTTGGTGTTGTAGGCATTTGCCTGTGCAATCCGTTGGGTGCCTATGGCCGCACGTGTGATCCTAACACGAGGCAATGCACTTGTAAGCCAGGAGTTGGTGGACTGAGGTGCGACCGGTGTGAGCCGAACTTCTGGGGCCTGCCAAAAATTGCTGATGGAAACAGTGGATGCATACGTAAGTGTAGACTGACTTTCAAAGTGAGACTTACATTGAAGTTCTAAGTCATTGTTTTAGGACATGTGCCATTTTATCATGACTTTTCACTACAGTTCTTGGAGTCATACTGCTATGTGGAAAAGTCAGTTTCAGAAACGAAACTCGTGGATTCTTGGTCAAGCCTTGAACTTCAGCCATGAAACTTCTTCTCTTGGAGAATTAAATGTTAATTGACTGAGACCTATTATAGGTAACATCCATTTAAGATTTAATACATAGCAAGCCACCAATACGTTTGCTTGAGATATCTACTTCTGCTAAATACTCCACGATGTTAAAATATTTATTACCTTAAAAAGAGTTTTTCTGGTTACACACTTCACACGTAAACTGCAAAGACTTCATTTATGTGTTACAACATACTGTAGAATTTAATTATTCCTGGTTTGTTATTCCATTAGTAATGTCATTGTGCTGTATGAAGTCTGTGGGGCAAACCTTAAAACTGTGTGAACAATTACAACAGCCATTGTTCATTGTTGTTGTTGTTGTTGTTGTTGTTATTCTGTTGCTGATGTAGCATGTGGCTGCAACTTGTTTGGGTCTGTGAGAGACGACTGTGAACAGACAACGGGTCGTTGCGTCTGCAGACAACACGTTACAGGACAGAAGTGCAACATCTGTGCCAATGGCAAAGAACTAGGACCACAGGGATGCATAGGTAGGACAGGCAATACTTCATCTCAGGATTTCTACGTGGCATGACCCAAGAACGCTCAAACTGAAATAAAACTGGCCAAAATGAGAACTTTCACAGAAATAGGAAGGAAGTCAGAATCTTGGCGTATTGACTATGTTGAAGTGAAAACTAATATCAAATGTAACAGGACTTTCAAGACGGATGGATGGATGGATGGATGGATGGATGGATGGATGGATTGGATGGATTGGATGGATTGGATGGATTGGATGGATGGATGGATGGATGGAGGGAGGGAGGGAGGGATGGAGGGATGGAGGGATAGATGGATGGTGGTGGGCAAATGGGGGATAAGGTTGATCTTGGTGGATGGATGGACAGATGGATGGATGCGAGAAAAATGCAAATAATTTTAATACTACTCTGATTTATGAGTGAACTTTCACAGTATTTTATTCTATTTAACAAAAGCCCTATACTGACTTCTACATAAACAGTTTGATTGTTCTAAGCTGCTTCTCTGATTTGGAAAATGTATGGACAAATGCATTGATGCATAGACAAGGATCAGAATATCATTGTTACCTTGACCTGGTGTCCTCAACCTTTCTTATGTTTGCTTTATTTTTCTATTTTATCCTGATAGGCTTAGCATTTAGTGGTAAGTTGTTTTCTCTGTTTAATATTATTGTTCGTCTGGCTTTTGGCTACTTTGGTAGGAGTTCAAATGCTTGATAGAACAGGTATGCTCACCACACGTTACATCTCAGAATGTCGCTTTTTCGTGCACTGCCTCACACTATTTATTATGTCGACTGTGTGGTCGTTTTCTTAAATTTTATTTGTTTTTATTGTTGCTGAGTTTTCCTTCATTAGTTAAAAACGTTTGTGTATCTGTTACCAGTAATTTTGTCTGCTTGTTGTGGTATTTCTATGTCTTATTCAATTGACGTGGTATCTGTGCCAATTGGAATTGGGGGTGCCATTCAAAGTGACTGGTTGCTTACTGGAAAGTGCATGAAGTAAAACCGTGGCTGTTCATTTTGTTCAGTTCAGTGTGTAAGTATTTATTGTAGGCTGTACTTTATGTCCTTTGCCATTTTAAGCAGCCACCTCTGTGTAACAATAAACTGCTTAATATGTTCTCCAGGTGCCTCTATTCTATATCTGGTAACATTGATGACTGGTGGTCCATGGTCAGTGGTTCTCCGACTGGAATTGAACACACTGGATTATTAATTAATTGTGTTTGTCCGTACCTACATGTCCTAACTGCCGAATTGTGCTGTATATGGGCCATTAAAAAGATCTATGAATGTGACTGTCTGGATGTGAAGATTACCTGCAGAATTACCTGCTTATCTGACCAAACCAGGAAGATTATTTTCATTTGTTTTTTATTTGTGTGGTGTGACATTTAAGTAATTCTTCTGTTGTTTTAGATATTGTTTGCCAAAGTGACTTCTTTTTATGTGAAGTGATAGCCAAGGCAAGGAGTCTGTTATTTTTGTAAATGGTATCTTCATTGCTTGTTGTTCAGATACTGTTGCTTTTAGGAAACGTTTCTTCGTTCTGTCTTCATTTGAATGTCAGTTGAATAAAACGCATAAGGACAGTTGTTGAGATTAAGTTGTACATAATCTATTTTTCTTCTGATACTTTGTTGAATAGGTATTACATGATCTAGTCATACAAACCTACATCACTTATTGTTTATCTTGCATAATCTTGTGAACTTCTAAATACAGAGTCTAACTGAATCAGGCAGTTCGTATATATATATATATATATATATATATATATATATATATATATATATATATATATATATATATATATATATATATATATATATATATATATATATATATATATATATATATATATTTATATATATATATATATATATAGCAAAACACTTTTGATTAAAAAATTATAATAATGACATCGTTTCAGCACATAATTGATATTCTTTTTTTTTATATATATGCAACTTAATATTAGTTTGCATGTTGTAGTGTGCATGTTTTACCTAAATTAAATAGAAATAACTGACAGTAGCTTTGATTAAAATAGACTAGATAGCATTTCTTGAATGGGTGGATCGCTGTTAATGAATCTTTGCAATATTTGTTGACTGCAAGTAACTGAACACTGAAACCAGACCTGCTTAGGATATTAAACTCTCCTTCTCATGTTTAAAAGTCTTGCTTTCGACAGAAGGTGCACTTTTGAAACATATCGTGCACTCGATCCTGGACCACAACATGACCACCGTTGCCATAGTGATCACTTTCTATTTTTTTAAACGTAACTGTATTCATGAATTTATATACCGCTTCTTCAAGACCGACTCATGAGTCGTGCAGCATGGTGTTTCCTCTGACCGGGTACCCCAGACATTTATCTTAAACCTTTTCATCTTAACTTGATAAGGATTTGTCACTGATGAAGAAGAAGCTAGTCTCCCTGATACACTGAGAAATTTTCTCATTTTACATTGCATGTTTGACATTACATAGCATGTGACATCATGCAATGGTCGCCTTTGTAGTGATATGCAAAATATGCATTTTGAGGAGGAGTTGCTGTACGAAATTTTCTTGCAGCACATGCAGAATTAATGAGAAGCTCATCTTTGGTTCTTTGCGCCAGGTTCCAAATGGCAGATTAAGGACCATGCCAGATGGATCCTGGTTTATTGTGAGATGCACTGCACAGACTGCAGATGACTTGTAGCTGTTGTTGAATCTTGACAGAGCAGTCAGCTGGCAGTTGTGCAGAACTGGAGTGTCGCTACAACGCTGTCTGCCAACTGAACAATGGTGTTGCCGAATGCATCTGTCCAAGCAGTTGTCACACAACGAACCTCACGCTGACCGTCTGTGGAACTGACGGCCTAACGTACGCCTCGGCCTGTCACCTGCGTCTGTCAGCATGTCGGCTCCAGAAAGACACGCTTGTGGCACACTATGGACCGTGCCAAGGTACAGGAGGACCAGCAGCGTCACAGTATAATAATGCATAGGCTGGAACACAAGACTCTCTTTACTGGTCTTAGCTTGGTCTGATCTTCAACAGTGGTACTTGAGATTGCTATTCACCTGTGGTAATTTAAGTGGTATGTTAAATGGTATGTGCAGTTATGATCAGGCTAATGGTGGGAAAATATATATCAGAATTATATAGCATGAACTTGGCATAATGATGGAATTATGTCGGAGTAAGTGAACAGCGCCAACCTGTTCACTTTGTGTGACCCAGTGACATGTGCTGCTATATACCCGGTAGTCTAATCTCTGCCAGAAATGTCTGCAGGCCCATTTTTTATCAGAATGCACAAAACATCAATTTTGTTGTTGTTGTTTCTAAGTAGAAACTACATTCCAAATAAACATGCCTACCTGAGTGCCTAAATTTACAATGCTACGTGGTGTTAGAATTATTGCGCTTTAGGTGCATTCTATCTTTTTTGGTTTGTTGTTACAGAATTGATGATGCCAAATGGTTACATTGAAAATGTTTCAGTACTTTCATCATCATCAGTTGCTGATGCCAGTCATTTGGTGGCGATGGGTACGAATATATGATATCCTTTATCCTCAGTCATTGGTCAAATCCACTGGTTCCCTTACTGTTAGTCCCTAACATACATGTTAGAAGTGGAATAAAAAAATGGAATAAAACGTCGGGGTTTTTTTCTACCCAAAAATGACTGCGATTAGTGAAAGAAGGAATGTGTAGGCTATTATTCTTTAAACAATTACTATCTTGTTCAGTGGCTGAATTTGGTCAGATTTTGATATTGAAAATGCTGAATTTGACTTTATTTTAAACTAAAAATGTTCCAAATCATATCTCTAGTATGAACCACTTCTCTATCTTAAATAATATAGTGAAATTGGGAAAATGGTCATCACTCAACAGAATGATATATGACTTAATTTGACCGTTTTAATGTTGCAGGTTATGTTGGTGATGATTGTTCCTTGGAGAAAGTCTGCCTTGTTCCAGATAGTTTCTGTCGAATGTCCCGGTGTACTTGTAAGGAGGGCTACAGTCCTTCGGCAAACAGAAAATCATGTCGCAGAAGTAAGAGCCTTCGAATCAGTTGAAACTACACACTATAATATTGTGGGTTGTAGGTTCGAATCCACCTCAAGTCGCCACACAGGGATCTTAGGCAAGTCCTTCACTCGCAATTGCTCATTGTTTTGGCATGAAACTCCAATGCAGTGTCCACACTGTGGTCGGGAGCGCCTCTGAGTAGAGCGCACTTGAAGGGGCACTGTAACAAGTGCACATGCATACAAACAAAACTTAATAGTTAAGCATGAATGCTTATGCTAACTCACCATATTGCTCACTGTTTTATGCATCTGCTGTTTACCCTAATATCCCATAGTTCTGTTTTCCATTTACGTCCATTTGTTGTTGCTGCTGTCAAAGGTGGTTTCTTTCCGTCATTTTCTGGAACATCGTACATTCAACTGATGCGACTTCAGCACGGAAGTCATGAGATATCGGTTGAAATAGAGTTCCGACCCTTCCGAAACAGTGGAATACTGCTGTACATTGGTCAGACGGAGGATGGAAGAGGGGACTTCATCTCGCTCTGTCTCCGTGATGGATACGTCGAGTTCAGGTATAAAACACTCACCTCTACCAGCGTCGTTTTCTGGCAGCCATTTGAATATCAATTCTTGTGTTAAGTTTGCACGTCTAAGGTGGGGGTGAAGTCTTTTAAACTTTGGACCTCTATGTTCACCAGTATTTTTTGAACGTTTATGTCTGTTTGCACTGCACTTGATTGCATATGGGTAAAAAGTTTTGATAAAAAGGTAAAATAATTTAGTCGATATTTGCAAGTATTATTTATCTTGATCAAGAAAGTGGGAGGTGAAACTTAAACATGTCCTTATGCATATTTTTGTTTGTTTGGAGCACTCTACCAAATGAAGAAAACATCAATTAGTTCTAACAGATCTCATCACATAATCATTGTCAAATGCACTCATTTTGTCCAATGTCTGTCATAGATATGACCTTGGGAGCGGCCCTACAACATTGATAACCTTGGAACGTGTGGCCTTGAATCAGCTTCAGAAGGTAACTGCTAAAAGATTTGGAAAAGATGGTCTACTGAGGCTGAATGATGGCAACGAAGTATCTGGGGTCAGCCCTGGGTCGCTCAGGTCACTCAATCTCGGTGACCCATTCTACCTCGGCTACATAGCCAATTTCACTGACCAGTGAGTGCTTCGCTATTCACTCCATTTTAGAACATCGATTAATTAATTAATTATTTTACTTCTGTCTTGACGGCCAATCTTCCTTCTCAGCTACACAATGCTCAACAGCAGACAGCTCTTTGTCAAGTCATTAAACCTCTGCACTTAAGTATGGGTTCTAATATCACAGTTATAGTTTGCTTTGTGTTTAAGGTGTAAACTGACTGTTTGACGTAGATATTGACTTGAAAGTCGTAATGGTATTCTGTGCATTTAATGATCAACAAGCCGATGCGTTGTTTTCATTAAAGATGTTTTCACTGAAGTTCGAGATGTTCTATCAGCAGCTTGTGTTATCCTGTGATGTAATTTCTGTCCAGAATCATCCGCAATGTTGGAGCAACGCAGGGATTGTTTGGCTGCATAGAATCGTTGAAGATTGACAGCTCTGAACTGAGCTATGCCTATGACCTCAATCGCTTTGCCTTAGCACCTGACATTGTCACTCGATATCTGACAGGTAAGTGATTCTTATCTGGTCTCACTAAGGTAACATTGTTGTGGATGAACAGATGCTCTCTTGTAAAATGATGAGTTTTAGTGTAATTGCATCAGACTGTTAAAGAAGTTTCCAGAGTACATAAGATTTGAATGGCCACACATTGTAAGATGTTTGGAGAAATTAATTATCAACCCTTGCAAGTCTTAGAAAAAGTTGATTTGTTGTTTAACTGCTGTTATTGTACCTGCTTTTGGTTTGAGTAACTTTCAATGACTTCGAAAATGGAGGATACCTCTAGCGGATTGAAATATTACATCAGTGATATTGATGGTGATAATAAGTGTTCAGATGGTGTTAGCATTGCGATCACTTGCCGATATGGTGCTTTGCCTGGCATCAGTTTATATCCCAAATGGGAAGCATGTTACTTTGACATGTGAGGGAGCTGGAATTCTAAATGACCAACGTAATGGTTGACCTCATCAAGTGAACCAGCAAACCCAATGTGTAATTATAGCTGCTTGTAGGAGAACAATAGGGCTTTGTTTTTTCCAGGTGAATGTGGTCGTTATCCATGCGACAACAATCCATGTCTGAATGGAGGGATCTGCATCCATGTGGATTCGGTCGACTTCCATTGTCAGTGTCCCGAAGGATTTGCAGGTAAAAAGCAACCAACTTTGCAGCGTTTCGTTATGTAATTTTCAGTAGCCAGTGATGAAGCTGGTCTTCCTGTCTGAAGTGGCTGTTGTGTGTTGCTGAGAAAGTGTTGGTATGAGATTGGACACCTTATACCTAAGTGGCACTTCAAATCAAAATGAAAATAAACCAACTTACCAGGCAAACTGTTCACATTTTGAGTATTAACTGACCAAAAACTGATCATGTCAGATTTGAAAATATTTTCTGTTTTAAGTAATAGTTAAGTTTAGTTTTATTCTTGTGGAGTCTTGCCCGATGTGTTCTGGTTTTTCTAGGCTTTGTCTGCCAAGATAAGGTGCTGTTTGCCGCTGACTGTGATCCTAATCCGTGCCTCGCTGGTGGAACCTGCTTCGGCTTTTCCCCAGGTCGTTTCTCCTGCATTTGTCCTCCTGAAAGAACTGGTGCAAAGTGCGAAGATGGTGGGTTGAAATCATGTGGCTTTCATTGAGAACCTGGGTAAAGCTAAGAGGTGAAGTCCCCCACCCCTCATAGAAAATTACTACTCAGCTGACAGATGGTATTAAAACATTGGCAGTCTTTCTGTTTTTGCCATTCAACAACTCATCTGAATCACTTCGTACAATTCCTCGATATAATTGCAGTTAGAACCAATTTGACTTCATGGAGCAATCATCAAGTGAGGAACTTTGTGTAGAAATAGTATTATGCTTATCGTGTACCGCTGAGCCTTCGATCTGAGGTGTAGGCATTAGTCATATGGCCATTTCATTGGTGATTGCCAAGAAGAGAAGTGGTTCTCTTCACTTGACTCGTGATTATTGGTGCATAAATAGTTTAACTGTTGATTGTCAGTTTAGCTAATTTCGCACTAGTTTGACAGTACCTGATGTTTTGTTTTTTTAGTCTTTAGTGAAGGAACAAATCAGTTTCTATACAACATCTCAATTCCGCAATTCCAAGGCACATCTTATCTTGAACTGAAACTTACAAAGAACCTTGGCAGATCTTTGGCCTTTGAAATCTGGTTTCTCACATCATCACCAAATGGTACGCCAGTTGACAGTTCTGAGGCCTGATTAAAAATGTCATGCGACAAAATACCATAAGCAAAAATTAATTGAAAATTAACTGAAAATTAATCAAACAAACCAAAATTAATTGATTAAAATTTGTAATGATTGAGCGATTAATATAATTTTAAGCAATTCATGCGATAAATAGTTTTGAATGAATGAACTTGAATGAAAGAAAGTTCTTTGTTTATTGCACACACATAAGTCAAACAGTATAAATGTGACTGAATAAACAGAGTGCAATAGGAATAAGGAAAAGCTAACAGCTTATACAACCCTGACCCCTAGCTCCAAGACTATTTTTAGTGCAAGTTAATATTAATACTTAATTAAAACTTAATTAATTAATTGGAACATAACTGAAAGTGATAGGGATAAACATACAATGCAATAATGGTAATAATAATAATAATAAGAAGAAGAAAATTATAATATTAAATCATATTAATAAATAGTAATAATAATAAAAAAAATAATACTAATAGTTTTAACATATGTTCATATGCAAAACCTGACCCAGTAACATTCTTGTGTGATTGTTTTCAGAATAATAGTTAATAATAGAATTGTTGCCAATTTCTAAATTGCAATTTGCCATATATCATGTTATTATCACTTGTTGTTGTTGTTGTTGGACAAGGTGTTCTCTTGTACAGTGGACAGGAAGGAACTTCAAAGGGAGACTTCTTCTGCCTTAATCTTGTCAACCGATATCTTCAGCTTCGCTACAACCTAGGCAGTGGCATTGCCAACATAACGTGAGTTGTCAACTGGAGTACGTGCGTGTTACTGCTAAACCCATGTTGCAGATTTCTTTCTCACAAGTATGAAATTCTGAAAAATTACGAATTGCATGCATACTCTTTTGCTATGCTTCTTTAATCCAGATTCATTTGGTCTTGCTCATTCATTGCTTTCTTTTTTTCAAATTTCACCCGCACTTCTGACTGTATATCTTCTGCCGTGATCATTCATGTTTTTCGTTAACTTTAACAGCTGTTGGTCTGTCGACTTCTAAGACAAAATTTGGAATAGTTGAGAATAATTGAGAGATTGAATGATGTCTGTTGTTCTATTGTCTATTGTTCTATTGTCTATTGTTCTGCTGCAGGAGTTCAATTGCCGTTAACCTTCATACGTGGGTTCAAGTTTCCGTTTTCCGGATGAACCAATTCGGTAGCCTGGCTATTAATTTTGGGGTGCCCTCTCGAGGCTACTCTGATGGGGACTTGAAAGAGCTTAACCTTCCAATGACACTCTACCTAGGTGGATATCCTGGAGAATACAATGCCCAGGCGGGAGTGACAAATGGCTTTCATGGAGCTGTCCAGAGGGTATATTCTTATTTGGTGCTTCTGATTGAAACAGTAACGACTTATATGTCATTGTGATGAGAACTACTGGTGAATATTTTCATATATTCACGATTTATTTAATGATTCTCTTACTTGTTTGCTTTTTAATCCTGTACTTACTGATTAACAATACGTTGTCTCTCACCGTCTCACACCTGTCCTAGCTTCTATAATGCACAAAGCATCAGCCAAGAAGATGTTAAAACCAAACCAGTATATTTATTTAATTGTCTATAATGGAAATTTGTATGGCACCACTTCAGTCACATCTTCTCTAGTCTAAATGATGTGAAATATTTTTAAGAACATAGTGCACTCATCAGTGGCAATCAGTGCACAGATATTAGATGCCCTTGAGAGTCACAAGCGGGTACACAAACTAAGTGGCGTAACATAGTGGCTGTTAGCTCCAGCATGTTGGAAATTGCTTAAATTCTGCAATAAGTAATTCTGTTTAGGCAAAAGCAATTCTCTGACATGACATAGTAAACAAGTCAAGAGCCAATGTGGGCAACGAACATGCACAAAATCCGGCAATGGGGTTCATGAATATTTGTTTCAAGATATTTGCTTCCACTTGCATGCTCTGGCAAACAGAACTATTAATGTATACACTGATTTGCACTGTTAGTAGAAAATCAGGTAGAGAGGCAGAGAGAGGTCTGGCCACTGGCACTTATATGCCAATGCCAAGAAATGAAGTTGTTGCTCTCGTGTAGCATGCACTTTTGTCTGGAGATAAGAAAGTTGCAATGCTATTAGCAACTATAGATGTTTATAGGCTTTGTACAAGCACTTGTTGACTGCAAACAGTTACCTAAGTAAGAGCACTCTATATAGGAACCTTGCAGAAGTCTTTGGTGCCACTGAAGTCAGAGAAGGACAGTTGCCATGGATCATTGGACTTTTGAGAAGTTCTTTTAAAGGTGCTGCATCTGTGCACAGATACTTTGTGGGGCATGGTGGTGTAGTGGGTATGCTGATTGTTCTTTGCCTTGCAGCCGGAGGGTTCCAGGTTCGAATTCACCTCAAGTCGCCGTGTAGCGATCTTGGGCAAGTCCTTCACTTGCAACTGCTCAGCGCTTCGGCATGAAACTCTGATGCAGTGTTCGCGCTGTAGTCGGGAGCGCCTCTGAGTAGCGAGAGCTTGAAGGGGCGCTATAACAAGTGCACATGCAAACATACAAACAGTAGAATGAGTAGATGTTTACATGTAGCAGTTGTTTGCATTTTAGCAACATTTTATGAATAATAAACGCCAGACATATCAATTACCTATGATTGTCATGTTTGTAATTGGTGCTAGTGTGAAAGTGTTGTTTTGTTGTTGTGGTGTTATCTGATATTTTTAGTAGATAAGAAATTACTCTGGTGAATGTTTTCATTTGGATTTAGTTTTACGAAGATGGTTCCCTTGTGGAGAGTTTTGTTGCTGAGGCGGTCTCATATCATAGAATCACGCAGTACAGTGGGCCTCCGTGCCCCACGCACCACAACCCCTGCCTTAGAAACAGCTCCTGTCGTCCGCACCTCAATGACTTCGAGTGCCAGTGTCCACAGCACTACACAGGCAAAAGATGTGAGATAGGTAAGTAGTAAAACATCAGTTAACCCTTTCACTCCCAAACAGAGATTCAGCCACAGTTTTAGGTAGCACTTAAGTTCATTGTAATGCACAGCTCATTGTATAGGCCTACCCACCACTTACATTTTGTAGTTTTGTTTGACCTACCAGAGGTTGGTAGCAGTAACAGTACAGAAAGTGATGATGACACTAATATTTCTGGTGATGACAAAAGCGATGACAAAAGCGCTGTCCTAATATTGTAGCAGAACATAACGGGAGAAATCAATCTCCTCGATCAATTCAGATGCCACTATTGCTGCGATTGGCCACCAGAAGATGATGACTTCATGTATTCTTTCACCTGCTTGACTTTTGTGTTATCAATTAATGCATACTGAATAACACTGACATTATTATCGAATAAATGTTTATCAGCCATTGTTGTATTGTCCCAAGAGCAAGCAACAGATTCAGGTTGAGTTGATCAATGGTTGATTAACCATTTTACATGTCCTAAGCTGGCTGACCTTCAAACTATTCTTGTTTTATCATTGGTTCCAAGTCGACATAAGGTTGAATTCGTCGAATTCATAGAATTCGTCCAGTTAGCTGTGAATTTTTTCACTGGACCATAGTGGTAGCCAAAGAAATGAAATTACTACTCAGAGGTGCTCCCGACTACAGCACGGACACTCGATCGGAGTTTCACACCGAGGCGCATGAGCAATTGCAAGTGAAGGACTTGCTAAGGGATCCTACGTGGTGGATTGAGATGGATTCAAACCCACAGCCTTCTGACTCCAAGGCTCCAAACACACTCCTACCCTGCACCACTGTGCCCCAACATCTGTTAAATAATCTTTCTTGTGTTCAGCTCTTTTAGGTGTGAATCTCAGTCGGCCAATGGCTTTCGATGGTCAAGTGGTCCACAGATATCGTAACACCATTTCCAGATTGTAAGCTCACCTTTTCTGCAATTTTTAAGAAATATTAAAGTGATTTTTGAAAATTTACAATTTTTAATGTGGTTTTTTGTCAGCATGTCAGCTGATTGCTTGGCTTTCACTTGTATTTCTACTCACAACACCGTATGAATTATTGCTATCACAATCACACTCCAAAGCAGCTGTTCAGTTATTTAAGACAAAACCTGTTGTTTTTTGCCATACTTTCATTTTGTAACAGTTGGACCATAGTCTTGGATTGTAGTTTAATGTTGTTAGCCTGCAACTCTTGGATTAGATTCCTTTGCAGTGGTTAAAGTGGTTTGGGTGAGCAGTGGGAACGCTAAATGTGAGCAGTGGGAACGCTGATGAAGAATTTTATTGAAATGCATGTGCTTTAGAGTTCCATCATGATGAGCAGTGGGGACGCAAGCCAAGAATTTCGAGAGCAGTGGGAACGCCGTTTCCACGCGTTCCCACCCACTTTAAACCCTGTTCCTTTGAAGTCTTTACAATGCAATGGATTTGACTGTACTGCTTCTTTGTTTTGCGTGCAGTGAAAAAAGCCAGGCTACAAATAGCTATGAGCTGGTCTTTCGAACAAATTCCACACAGGGCCTCATCCTTCTCCAACACAAGTCGGGCACAGTCCACGCCGACTACCTTGTCATTGCCATCAACGAAGGTCATGTTGAGGTCAGCCTCAATCTAGGCAAAGAACTCGCCACCGACCTTCTCATTATCCGATCCAGAAGCTATGTCGTCGACAAGAACTGGCATACTCTCTTATTTAATAGGTGAAGAACTGGCATACTCTCTTATTTAATAGGTGAAGAACTGGCATACTCTCTTATTTAATAGGTGAAGAACTGGCATACTCTCTTATTTAATAGGTGAAGAACTGGCATACTCTCTTATTTAATAGGTGAAGAACTGGCATACTCTCTTATTTAATAGGTGAAGAACTGGCATACTCTCTTATTTAATAGGTGAAGAACTGGCATACTCTCTTGTTTAATAGGTGAAGAACTGGCATACTCTCTTATTTAATAGGTGAAGAACTGGCATACTCTCTTATTTAATAGGTGAAGAACTGGCATACTCTCTTGTTTAATAGGTGAAGAACTGGCACACTCTCTTATTTAATAGGTGAAGAACTGGCATACTCTCTTATTTAATAGGTGAAGAACTGGCATACTCTCTTATTTAATAGGTGAAAAATCACATAAACGGCTTATTGTATAAATGAATATATAATAATTCCTTGTAATATAAAAATGTCCAATTTTGACATTATGAACTACCGTGGTAGATGGACTTTATTGCAATTATGATGGTACAAGATTCATTTTTTAATGGTCCGCTTAACTTACATTGCCCCTACATAGAATTAATGCAAACAAGAACCTCTTATGCCACTGCTTGAATCATGCAATATTGTATCCGCTTTAGGACAGTAGCTAAAATGTACCAAGGAGCCAGACGTGTAGTCTCTAAATCTTCATTGTTCATTATTGCGAAGCAGGCAGTCAGGCAGCCACTAGATAGAAGGTGGGTTATTATCACATTAAGAGCCAGCAGAGATTTAGCAACTCATGTCCACCTTTAATGCAATTCTGTAACGCAATTGCAAAGCCTTTATCCCAGAGTGAAGTGGTTGCAATGGTCTACCATTATTTTAACAATCTGTTTTTGAACTTTGTGATCTATAAAAAAGTAGCTTAACATTCTTGTATTATGCTACTAATGTCAAGTGCCAGACAATGTTACCACCACCACCATGCACTGCATGCAGTTGTTCACAGAGGACTTGATCAATGGAAGTGGAATAATTTTTCTGATTGATTGTGATGTCACAGAGACAAGCGACTGACGACGTTTCAAGTGGACATGGGTCCTGCTGTGACGATCTTGTCTACTCCTGGTGCCACGCAACTAGACACAGATGGATGTCTGTGGTTAGGTGAGGAGAATCATACTACTCTCTGCTGCTGCTGTGAATTGAAATATTTTATGTTGCGGCCGATTCCTCTGAGTTAGTCGCTGTCTCTGTTGAGACCTTTTGCTGAAGGTGATTTTTAGTCCAGCATTCAGATCTTTCACTCTGTCTAGATTGTAAGGTGATGACACTATGTATGGTCTATTCTTTGGAAGGATTGTTGACTGTCTGTTGACTGCCACCTGTTTTTAAGCAGCATTAAAGAAGACAAAACACCCAGATGAAAAAAACATGTAATCAATGTGTTTTTTCAGTAACATGGGCAAATTAATAAAATAATATATATATATGTAATATATTCTATAAAGGAGCCTCTCTTTTAAATTGTCCCTGTGATTAGTCGGATGAGCATTGGATCTTGGCATTAGGATCAGTTTGTAACTCTGTCAGTAAGTAGGCTGTGATTTTATTGGCTGTTTTCAAGGGCATAAACTTGTTTTCTATAGAACTTTTGGCAACATCAAACTGTTGATTATGTCTTAGCATTTCTTTTTTCAGGTGGGAGTAAAAACGTGCCACGTGGGTTGCCTGAGGCCTACTACTCGGGCTTCAGTGGGTGCATAAAGTACATGAAAATAAACAACCGGACGTTAGACTTGCTGATGGACAGAGATAGTCATGACAGGGTAGAATTTTGCAATTCGCTGACATAGAATAAATGATTATGGCAGTGGTTCAGAATAGCATCGTCCATGTAAATAGCAACAGGGCTGAAAGCTGATGTCCACCGCTGATAAAAACATATGTGACGACGATCTGTAAAATAAATCAGGGAAGGATAAAGACAACATTTCTTTCAAGTTACTCAGTGTGACGAAGATATCAAAGTGTGTTGGTGGACCCAATGGCAAAAGCTACATATCAAATAGTGCTAGATGAGAACATCTTCAACAGAGACTTATTTCAGGACCAACAACAAGTACCATCTGAGTGAAGAAGATCGTACACACACTGGCTAGATAGGCTACTCTAGGACCTGGAACATCTGCAGACACCGTCTATCATTGAAACTGAATTCACTACCAATGCAAATATTGATTCGTTTGTTGACATGCATAATATATGTAAATGTAATCGGATTTTATATAGCGGCCGTCTATGGCCTCGACCCTGTTCATTTTTCAATGAATTTGATTGGGTGAGATCCTTCACCACCGCTCACCCCGTTTGAATGGACGCCACCCCATTTAGTTCCCCGTGGATGGACCGTGCTAGCCTGAGATTAAAATTTCTATTTCACAATACTGTCGCTGTTTATTTATGTTGTAACTTGTCAACTGGAACACACTGCATAAAATATCATAATATCTACTCTTTTGCACACAACTGTGCTTTGCTTATTGTACCTGCTCTACTCTGTTTGTTAAACACAAGTTAACGCTTTAACAATGCATTGGTTTCCTGTTGCTTTCAATCGTAATCATAAACTCTAAATTTCTAAAGCGCTACTCGAAAGCCAAGCGCGGGACACCAGCTTATTCATGAGTGCTGCGTTGAGTCCGAAGGGTTGTCCGTGAGAGTAGGCCGTGGTGGACCGGGTCGAGTTACCATAGGATTAAAGGGTCATTAAAGTGTATCCAGAAAGAAAGGGTCAATCCAGTCTTAGTGGATCCAAATTTAGACCCTTTTGGATTGATCGTTTGACTTATGCATCAACCACTTGAAAGTTATTGAGTTTGTACTGATTGCTGTTATTTTGTTTTTGGTTGATGCACTGTCAATAAACGGCTACATGTACTAAACTTACTATGCTCCAAGTATACTCAGAGCAGGCTCAACATGTATGCTGAACAGACCTATGATGTTAGAGGTAATGTGTAAATATGACTCGCAGCATTATCTCAAAAATAGGAATGTTGAAGGTCATCAACACTCTAAAATTAGCGTGTGATGGAAAAGAACTGTGTTTTTTGTGGTGTTGTCTATTTTGGAGAGTTGTCAACTCCTGTAACAACAGATGGAATTGGTTGGCAGAGACAACCTTACCACATGTATGAGCAGTGGTGATGGCTGGGGTGGCACCGGATTTCTTTTATCCTGGTATCTCTCTTATCTAACAAGGTACTTCATAAGATTTCTTCAGATTGATCATTATTTTAACTTGCCTTTGATAACTGTGACATTAAATTGCTAAGATGAATGATTCAAAAGGCAAGTGCTGTCCTCCTGGCAAGTGCTTAGCTATTTGACTTCTAGCATCATCAGACAACTTTTTGCTTAACATTAACAGCGCAATTTGCTTTTGTTTTATTTTTTCTGTGCAGCTTGGCTTTCCACAAGATTACCATCAGATGGTATTTGTAGCGAGACTTTTAACAGGCCTTTTACCTGTATAGATGATGGCTTCTTCAGCCTAAAGCCAAATGCAGAGTCTTAGACTAGATATTTGAGGTTTGATCTGGGATGTCACAACCTTGGTGACCAATGCAAGTTACAGTTGTGCACAATCACATATAAAATGAAAATGTCCATTAAAGTTTGTTGAACTGATGTTGCAAATAACAGTTTTCTGTTTGTTAATTGGCTGCTTTTTTACTATTTTTGGATCTGTATAAATCTCAAGTGTGCAATCACTTACAGAGACAACACAAGACTAAGCAGGTCATTAAAACATTTGGCTGAATGTTGCCTTTCAACACATGTTTTATTTGCTGAGAAGCCCTTGCATTCTCCATCCTCTCATCTGTTTGAGACTATAGTTAGCTAGGGCCATCAGTTTGGTCACACTGCCAATTCATGCCCACATTCACGATTCTACACAGTATACACGCTCCTAAAACCCGTTCTGAAATTTATTATGCTCTATGATACATGGTGTCTTGGCTTCCTGGCAGATGCTAGAAAGTAGTTTTCTATGTACATGGTGAACCTAGAAATTTGGTAACAAGTTAGCAGAGGCATTTGCCCGGCTGCACTTTTTCAGGTCCTCATAAAAGGTTTTGTAGTGTGATATGGAGAGTGAGTCTACAGAATGCTTGCGGAAGATGTAGAGAGTATTGTCGGAAAAAAGATAGGATGGAGCAAGTCAGATACACAGAGAGACAGAGACAGAGAGAGAAACAGAGAGAGATACACAGACAGACAGACAGAAAGAGAGAGGAAATTCAATCAATTACTGCAAAATATCACCATTGTTAACCTAGTTTTAAAAATTAATTGCAATTCTATTGTCTACTTCAGAATTCATGTCCGTGTACACTTGATACGCACAAATCTGATGCTTTGAGTTGGGCATTCCAATGGAGTCTAAAGACTGAGATTATGGTGTAATAATAATTTTATAATGATAAATTTGTTAAACTTTTCAAATATTTCCCTTACATCGAAATGTCAAAAATAATACCAAACTCCTATAGTAACCTATTTACTATGGTAGGGCCTACACTAAAGAGCACTTTCGAATCAAAGGGCTAATTCGATGTTTCGATTTAAAATCACCTAGATTCTAGAATATGAAATATCTGGTTGAATCTAAAATATTTTCTTGTTCTATTGTGTGCCTGCAACTGGATTGATAATGAATCCCAACCCGTGGCCCGCGGGCCAAATGTGGCCCGCCAGGCCTAAAAATATGGCCCTCGTCTCTCAAAGAATTAAAATAATATATGAAAAATTACCATTTGGACAGGATAGAACACATAATTATTTCATATTACAAACTATTTTATTTTGACGTCCATAAATAGGATTAAACATTCTATTTTGATTCAATTTTAGCAATTTTATATGCTTTAAGTTAATTAAATTTAACCTTTGGGCCCCCAAATTTCCTTCAACAAAGAAAAAGTGGCTCTCGTGTCCTCTAACTTAGAAAAAGTGGCCCTAGAGTTAAAAAGGTTGGGAACCACTGATATAGGGCAAGGTGCTTTGTGCTGTGCTTTGCTCTGCTATGTTCAGCTATAGTTGTCCTTGGGCCACTTCAGATCGTTACAGTTCAATACATTGTATAATAATCAAAACTGTTGAAAATAAGTTTAATGAATAGACGAAGGATATATTATATTCTATGATCTATTATATTCCCTATTTCAGCGCATTAGAAAGGTAACTCCGCCACTGTTCGCACACTGATAGTGCCAGTCCCAAGTCTGGATAAAGGAGGAGGTCGCCACTGATCATCTTTGTAATGACAGTGTCGTTAGACAATGTCAGCAAAGTCAAGCAAAGTTAACCGAAAGGCGCTATGCATGAAGAGTCCGTGATAATAATACTGTTTATACATAAATTGGTTCGTAATAAATTAATAATTACCGAATGAGTTATTATCTTGAGATGGCTAGAGAGTGAGAACGGAAGAGTATGGCGGTGGAATGTCTGATGCCGGGTGATACACAGTAGTAGTCATACTAGAACTCAAATTGTCTAGCATCATTTCATTAAGAAAGGTCGATGGGGTGGCAACGTCATGCTGGTCATTCGAAGCAGCAGCAGCACTGACCGCCCTGCAGATGACCCTTGCGCCATTGTTTCTCATCGTCCTTCCACTCAAAGAACCTGCTGCTGCTGCTGCTGCTGCTGCTGCTGCTGCTGCCGCTGCTGCCGCTGCTGCTGCTGCTGCTGCTGTCTCTCGTTTCAATGGTGAATTGAACGGTGCATTGTTGTGCGGTGAACGGCTGGCGACGGTGGCCGAGTGGTTCCTCTTGTGTGTCACGTGATGGTGGTTTCTTCCCGGAAGTTGACTTTTCCGGAGGAGACTCTGACGACCTTGGTTCAAGTAAGATGCCCTTGGTTGACCTGCAAACGATGTCAATTAAGGTAGCCTGTATGTGCTGCAACGTAATGTAAAGTGTAAACCATCGTTAATGTCTCCGCACCCACAAAAACCACGCCAGGGTGTGTCTGAACACACCCTCTCCCCACAATGAAATAAAGTTGAGGGACGTCATTGTGTCTCGGTGGTCATTGTTGATGAATGATCAGTGGTTAAAGTGATTTGGATAAGCAGTGTGAAAGCCGAATGCGTGAACAGTGGGAACGCCAAAGAAGAGTTTTATTGGAATGCTGCGAACGCGTGTCTTTCCAGCGTTCCATGCAGGTGAGGGAACACAAGCAAAGAATTTTGAGAGCAGTGGGAATGCCGTTCCCACGCGTTCCCACCAACTTTAAAGCCTGTGAATGATAGAGCAGTGGTGCAGAAGTAGAATCGCGACAGGATAGCTAATTACATATAGCTCTATTTTCAGTCGTGATCGAGTGTCTGTCTGTCTGTCTGTCTGTCTGTGTGTGTCTGTCTGTGCATATATATCGTACGTACGTGTGTGTGTATGCATGTATGTATATATGCTTGCTTGTATGTGCACTTGTTATAGCGCCCCTTCAAGCAACTACTCAGAGGCGCTCCCGAGTGCAGAGCGGACACTGCATCGGAGTTTCACGCCAAAGCGCAGAGCAATTGCGAGTGAAGAACTTGCCCAAGATCCCTACATGCGGCGACTTGAGGTAGATTCAAACCTCGAACCTTCCGCGGTTTCAAGGCAACGATGCCACCACTACACCACCGCGATGTATTATGTATGCATGTATGTATTATGTATATATGTAATACGTATGACTTCTCTCTCTCTCTCTCTCTCTCTCTCTCTCTCTATATATATATATATATATATATATATATATATATATATATATATATATATATATATATATATATATATATATATATATATATATATTAGGGTGGTTGCATCTGTAATGGCAAATTTTCAACTTCAGTTTCATTCTTTCTCCAACCCACCATTTGGTGCCACTTGGTAAAAGACTGTTGTAGCCCAAAAATTGTGCCGATTGAAAAATATTTAGGACTAGCACAACGTGTTTGAAGTTTTTGATTTTACGAAATATCATCGTCTTTTTGAGTATAAGGATAATTTAGTCACATTTTTTTTACCTGTGACAAGTTTTGGCAGAAAGACTACATTATTTTACTCAAGCACAACTGACAAGTATGCCTAACTTCTACAATAATGGTAATGGTTTATTATATATTTTTATGAACAATTGAACATCACAATAGTAGTCTATTTGACGCGTGAGTCCCTGCATGAGATCGATCGATGACCATAAACCTATACTAATAAGCCAACACATTGCTATATTCTTTTCGTAGGTCTGATTTCTATCTACAGGAATCCTTTTTTACACTAAACGCTCCTTATTACATGCTTAACTTTAACACAAATTCTGAGATAACACGGACAAGGACCTCAATAATAGTTGAAATAGAGAAAAATACTGATGATATATTTCGTTTATTGTGGCAATCAGAGCAGAATGACAAAGCACATCACAGATAAAATTTATCAGGAGATGCTGTAAAGAAATGAATTAAAATAGATGTTGAAATTATTGAGATCATAATTTTTATAGATCTATGAAATTACTTATTATCACACAGGAGTCAAAGAGCAGCTTTTAAACAACTTCTAAAGAGAGCATCATAATTGAGTGCCTCGTGAAGCCTACTCACATTGCCACATTTCATAATATAGAATTTATCCCATTAAAAGTATACTTTTAGAATTGAAAGAATGAACACAGAGTCAAACAATTGCCACAGAAAATGCTGTCAAGAGTGGACACAAATTACACTGCCCTACCTATTATAAATTTGACTGAAAGGCGATAGTGTCAAACACATAAGTTATGTGCTACTCAAAATTTCTACATCATCCTCAGCAATGGATCCAGCTGAAAATACAGTGGCCACCAACCAGGACATCTCAGACGACCAACCAATCCAAGGGAATAAATTATAGTACCCTCAAGACAACACCCATTGACACTCTTGGTTGCAGATGAACACCTTCTTTGGGCAACATGCCAGAGATTTCACTTTGAGGGAAGTGTATCTTGAAAACTACACCATAGCTCAAACCCATGCAAAGACCAAATGCAATTTGAATTGTGAGACAGGGTAATAATGCCTCGGGTTGAAAACATATTAGCCTAAATCTGAGATAAAAATTCGCATCTAAAATGGGTTTCTACTTTTAATATTACATCAGTTCCTTGTACCAAGTAACCCCACGAACAATGACGGTAGAAAAAGAAAGATTTCTGAGAAATCAGACCTCATTAAGAATGTTGACGATTTTGCAGAATAGATTAATTACGTAGGACACAGATGAAACCACCAAATTTTTATATTTATCCCTATAATTGTATACTATATATTACTGTTCTCTTGCTGTAACAGTCTAAGTGCAATAAGCTATTATTATCAATCACGACAACAAGGCAAAACAGGTAGTATTATTTTGTAAAGACATAAGATATGATATATGTTATCTGTGATGCGGTGTGTTATACAGGTTTTATTTGTCTTTGAGGAATTTCTCTTGAAGTGGCGCTATATAAATTGATGATTATGATTACGGTAACGGTAGCATCATTATGTTTGAGTGTGGACCAACTACAAGTAGTTGAATTAATTCATGGTTTGAAGATTCCAGGTTGATTACAAGTTTTACAACCATATAGCTACTTTTGAGCATTAGAAGACTCGCTATTATAAGGGTAAAACTTTGATGGCGTTGTGCTAGTCCTAAATATTAATATTTTCTCTTACAACTTTTTGTGCGGTGTTTCTGGGGAGAATGGAACCAAATGGCGCCTTGGAGAACACTCAATTCAAACTTTCATTTTTAACGACCACCCTAATATATATACATAATCATATATATATATATACACACATGCTGGCTTGATTACGATGCGTATATACAGGGTGGGCCAGCATAAATGTCCCGACTTTGCAGGCGTATAACTTCGCCAATTTTTAACATTTATTTATACTTTATGCATCAAATTAAAGGTATTTCACTCTAGTATTATCTCTAAAAAAGTCGAACTGATACTAGTTTAGGTTTTAATTATATACTTGGATCAGCGCTAGCTACCGTTTTTTGTCATTACTGACGCATTATGACGCCGTTTCCCGGGAAAATTCTATCGTGTTTTGCTAAAACGCGCGTAGACACGATCATTTTGGGTGTTTGTAGGGTCCCTACCATGAATATATTCTAATCGCAAAACCGCGTCCTTTCAATTTTGCCAACAGCCGTGCACTGCCATGCGCTGCTTCAGACGCTTGCACGCTGCCAGCCGTTTCTTTGCGTAAGAGCTGGAAAGCTCGCCTGGACTTCTCGTCGACAAATTGCTTTAACTTTGGGTCTATAATCTTTTCCAATACGTTATGCAGTGCTTCTAAGACTGCCTGCTTTGCGCTGAATTTGCATGCAGGGCCTGCCCTGGTCATTGTCTTGACTGCAAATGTACGCGGACACACGAGCAATGTTAGCGGATGTGAGCGCCGTGCGCTCCGTTTCCCATGGTTGCGAGTAGAAAGTCCTGTTTTATCAATTTTCCGTAGCAGATAATACAAGGTATTGTTTATTCCATCCTCTGTTAGAATACTTGTCAATCATTTCATATGAATTAGGTCCCTTATCAGTTCGTAAAATTAAGATCGAAACGCGATCATCGTCTGTCAACGGCGCCAGGTTGCGTCACAAATGACAGCAAAATATGGTAGCTAGCGCTGTTCCGGGCATATAATTAAAACCGAGACTAGTATCAGTTCGACCTTTTTAGAGATAATACTAGAGTGAAATACCTTTAATTTGATGCATAAAGTATAAATAAATGTTAAAAATTGGCGAAGTTATACGCGTGCAAAGTCGGGACATTTATGCTGGCCCACCCTGTATATATCTCTGCATTTTAAGCAGAGTCGTGAGCGAATGCAATGATTTGAAGACAAATACAAATGTCTGATTGACCTTAATATGAACTCATGGCCATCACCTCATAATAGCCTACAAGCTCTCCGCAATTAAGTCTCTCACGCAAAAAACTGAAAACACGACGATATGAATTTTAAAGCTGTTCCATTAATTGACACTCGTGATATACAATTAGGCTATAAGAAGCATGTGATTATGATTATGGATTATGATGACATGTCGTCGTCGTCGTCGTCGTCGTTGTTGTCACCTGAATTGTTCGTGTTCGACTGATGACCTTGACCTTCGTCCAGAGGTTCACATGTGACCTTCAGCGTCGAGTAGTTCGGTGGAAGTGCCCGGATGACGAGCACCGTTGGCTCTCCGGACATGAAGTACGGATTGCGAAGGACGGCCACTCCTCCACCGTCGTCGTCTGCTTCTGCTTCCGGTGTGGTTGGTGAGGAGGTGCGGCTGTGTGGGCGGCGCTGGTGGGATCGACTGCAGGGGCACCAGTACTTGTAGACATGGACGCAGCACTTGATGAGCGTACCGACGATGCCAAACAGGACCGCAGTACCAATCAGACTTCCGATTACAATGACAGCCACTTCCAGCATCGACATCTCCACCCGTCGACACACAACACTTCACCATGCACCTACTCCTTCTATTCCTCCTACTCCTCTTCCTCCTCCTCCTTCTCCTCCTCCTATTCCTCCTTCTCCTTCTTGTCCTTCTTTTAATCCTTCCGCTAAATTCTTCTCCTATTCCTAAAATTCTTTGTAGTCTATATGGCACTTTAGAAACAACTGAACCTGCAGAGACAACAAATAATAAAATATTATATACTGTGTTGCATTGTATCTATGTATTCAGTAGGAATAGGAGGAAATCGAAGGACAAGGAGGATGAAGAGGAGGAGAAAGAAGAGGAGGAATAAAGCAAAACAGTAAAATATCCTCAAACAAAAGTATCATCAACAATTCAACGTGCATCAGAGTATACTATAATTATGGCAGCTTGAGTCATAGGCTACGTGAGCACCGCATTGTGATCAGTGGCGGCGCCAGGATTTCAGTTTCGGTCGGGGGGCTGAAGCCTCGCGGCGAAACTTGCTCATTTTCGCCGCCAAAATTTCTGACGACCTTTTTTTAGTCATCGACCGAAATCTCATGAAAAAATTTTCTGACGACTTTTTTTTCGTCAGCCGAAAATTGTGGATATTTCAATGTAAAAATTTCGGATGGCCCTTTTTGGGGGGGGGGCTGAGCCTCTTGTAGGGGGGCTTAGCCCCCCAGCACCCATAGCACCGCCACCGATTGTGATCTTTACTATTGCGTGATGCGCTCGTGTTCGGAGTCGTGTATACGGTACTTTAGACCGACGTGTGAACGCAGCAGATCACAATAGAAGCTGGGCACGACATCTCAGTGACCTTTCGCTTGCACAGTGATAAAGGTCAGTTCTAGCATAGATGATGGATTATATAAAATTGCAAATCGTAGGCTAATGCGCGAGTCTTTAAGTTTCCGAACTTTTGGTTAATCCATCATCTATGTTAGAATTGACTTTTGGCCACTGCGCACGCGCATGCGAGAGGTCACTCAGATGTCGAACCCGCTTATTTCACAGCTATAGTAGTTAACAGCGAAACCTCGAAGTTGATAGGCCTACAGACTACAGTTGACCACTCTTTTGCTTTAATTTGCTCGGCAGTTCGTCACTTTATCGCGCCTGCAGAAAATGGTACCCTTGATCCTCTTTTTAGATTTTTCTGAATTTAAGTGAATATATAAGCTTTTGTAAATATTTTAAGGTATCATTTGATAGAGAATTATGTTGCGCATCATCCAAGATATTTAATCCTCTAAATAAATTTCATTGACAAAAGATATTACAGATTTAGTCGAGGTAGGCCTACCCAAAAGAGATCAAGGGTGCCCACAGGTTGGCACCCTTGATCCCCTATATTGGCACCCTTGATCCTATGTAGGAACCCTTGATCTGCTATGTTGAAACATACTATAAAACAGGCTATTTTAATGAAAATAACAAAAGTGAGGGTAGAATTGACAATCAGAACACAAATCTTGCATTAACTCTAGCTTTTGGGTTAAACTTTATACAATTTTTTAATGAATTAGGCAAACTTAAAATTGGCCTATACATGGCAATGTGAATAAAAACCTGATTTAGGATAATTGGCTAAAATAGCAATTTAGTCAAACGTTATGCAGTTTTGCATTGAACTGAAAGGCGTAAATAGGCCTACATGTAGGGGCCTAATAATTTAAAATATGACACGAGTCTCTATTCTTTAGCTCCATCAGGTAAAAATCATCCATAGGGTGCAAAAAATGGGGTTGTTTAGAATCTTTCATGATCCGGACTCTTCGTTATGTTTTATTTTAAAATTTCCTATAATTGAAAAATATTGCTTCATTAAGTCAACAAGCTCATGGGCAGACAGATTAAAATTAATGTTTGCAGTCAACTGTGATCCTATGGCTATGCTGTAGATCATGGTCCTCCACAGAGCTTAGGAAAAATTGACCCGTAAATATATATCTGAACACTGCCTACAATAAATTGCAAATTGTTTATAACAAATTCATATGCGATATAATGATTTATTTTCGAGAAATGAAGCTTAATGGTGTGCGCAAAGATTAATTAGGTTATCTTTGTATTCATAATTCGTCACGTGCGCACCATTAACCTGGGATCATGGGTGCACATGCATGCTAGGATCAAGGGTGCCTCACCATAGTCTTTTCACAAAAAATACTAAAACTTTATCATCGCTTCAAATATATCGCCAAAAATATATCTGTATGGTAAGAATACTATTTTCTGTCCCCATAAATGTAACGCAGATGACGAGATTTGAAGTAAGTTGCATTTTATGAGGTTCGTTAGATGAACGAAAATCCACAATTTTCGGCTATGAAATCATGTGACAGCTATAGAAGGTAAACAAAGAAATAATGAAGGCCCAAAACGCAGCCACATGCAAATGATCATTATTATACATAGTCTGGTGCCCTGCCACAGTCAAGTAAGTAAGTAATTCCAGAGAAAACGTCAAAGGATCAAGGGTGCATCGGGATCAAGGGTGCCTGTTCTCCCCTACATACCGATGAAGGATTAGCCTACTCCGTTGCAAATGAAGTATTCGTTGAAACAGTGTCGTCATCATCATCGTCATCGTCGTTGTCGTTGTTGCAGTTCATTGGACGATGATGTTCGCTCATCTCGACGGCATTTGTCGTCGTTGCATTCCAATGCATGAATATGGATGGCTGCTGCTGCTGCTGCTGCTGCTGCTGCTGCTGCTGCTGCTGCTGCTGCTGCTGCTGCTGCTGCTGCTGCGGCCTCCTTAGAGTGCTCACCGATTGTGGCACGGTCGCAGATAGGACTGGAGGTATATATCATATATACATGGTGGGAGGTGAAGGAAGGCAAAAGTGCCTATATTGCCCTACGAAAACTCATCCGAGACAATGACAGTATTAGTCTAGTCTAAATATAGTGTAGTAAGCTACTACAGAACTTGTTGCGTCCGCTGTTAGGCTCGATATAAATCATCGAGAGCAGACCTATGCGCATGTAGGCCTATAGGCCTATATGGCAAGTAGGACCCGTCACAACAGCTGCAATTGCCATATACTCATGCAGCAGCGCAGCAGCAGCAGCAGCAGCACGACGACAGTGATTGCCTAAATGCTGTTTGTTCGGCAATCGTTTTCTGACGACTCTTCTCTGCGGCGGCGATTGGCTGCTCTTCAGAATCCTCGATGACATTAAATATAGGCCTATAATTATGTCCACTCGTACATGTAGATACACACGAATAGGGTCTAAGCATTTTCCATATAGATCATATGCATTTAAATAAACATATGCATAGCCTAGATTACATATTATGTATATATAATTACTAGATGTGTAACCCGGCGTTGCCCGGGAAATTTAGGGTTTTAAACACTACTCCACTGTGGTACCCAACGTTGACCGCTAAATTTCGGGTTTTCGCCAACCCTCTACCACACCCCGCTTCCCCAAAAAGCCAAACGTAACCCGCCCCTGCGGGGCGCTACGGAAATTATTACTGGACTTGTATGACGTCATTCGGGCTGTAGACTCTTTTACTAAAGCTCGATACTGTTTACCAAAGTGTGAGCGATGAAATCTGTCTTAAAACGCTTCTGTCTTAAAACGCTAATAACTCGAGTTCTAAAGTGAAATTTAGGGTTTTAAACACTACTCCACTCTGGTACCCATCGTTGACTGCTAAATTTCGGGTTTTCGCCAACCCTCCACCCGATCTCGCTTCCCCAAAAAGCCAAACTTGACCCACCCCCGCGGGGCGCTACCGAAATTATTACTGGGCGGGTATGACGTCATGCGGAGTAGACTCTTGAATAATGCGCTGGCGTAATCAATTACTGATGAAATCTGTCTTAAAAGGCCAATAACTTTTGTTTTAAACTGAATTAAAACCTGAAAATAGTTGCGATGACCTTATAATTTGGGTAAGAATGGATTGCAATAATTTTTTTAAACCGACGCTGTTTCATTTCCGAGCCTATTCTGCAGGGGAGAGTCAAAAGCGAACAAACAAATAAACAAACATATGGAAAGTGTTTCGGAATTATAATATAGAAGATATAGGCCTACACGAAGATGCGACAGCTACATTATGGCGCTGCAATAATTGGTCGTGATATATATGTATATTATAGGCTATATAGTATATAAGGTCGCCTATGTCAACCCTTATACGTGTGTTACTGAAACAGACATAGGGCTACACGCGGACCGTGTTGGCTATAGGTTTACATGCATTTATAAGGCTACATATCAATATATGGAGCAGAATATGAACAAGGCATACGTACATGTACATGTAGCTTATCCTGTGGCAATAATTCTCCAACCGATGCTCTACTAAGTCAAGAGTTGTCAGTTCTTCTCCTATTACAATATCATCTGCGAAGATCCTTCATTCAATCAACATTGTTCTTAGCATCTTCCCCCTCCACAGAAGGTAACCTAATTAGGCTACTTCAAATAAATGAATTGATTGATTGGTTGATTGATTGATCGATTGATTGATTGATTGATTGGTTGATTGATTGATTGATTTATTGATTGATCGATCGATTGATTGATTGATTGAATGATTGATTGATCGATCGATCGATTGATTGATTGATTGATTGATTGATTGATTGATTGATTGATTGATTGATTGATTGATTGATTGATTGATTGATTGATTGATTGATTGATTGATTGATTGATTGATTGATTGATTGACCTCATTTAATCACCACCGCGCTCTGCTGCAATCGTCGCAATCGCCGCAACCGAAACTTGAATCTATTTATCTGACAGACAGACAGAGACAGAGGCAGAGACAGGACAGAGACAGGAGAGGGACAGAGACAGAGACAGAGACAGAGAGACAGAGACAGAGACAGAAAAACAGACGTTTTTGTCTTTAAAAGTCGTCTTCAAAGATATGTTGGAAACAATAATTGTTAAATGTAAGTTCATAGCAGAAACAATGTTCTTTACGATTGACTGGACAACTGGCAATTCGTTCAATTTCCGGTGACCAGATTGGCGTGCTGCAGAGCGAAGGATCGAGGCCTCGCCAGCTGTCAACCTACTGCATGCAGGAAGGGGATTATTAGGAAGCCTTTGAAATACAAAATGCCAGAAACATCGCCAGATGAAACGAGGTAAACCGCTGCAGGATAGGAACTACACAGTCACACGCGAGTCACAGCATGCGCACAATTGGGATGAATTAGCGAATGGAATTTGTTGGTCTGTTATAGGCCAAGACCTACAATACATATACATAGTCTATAGTCTATACCTATAGAGCAAGGAAGTAGGCCACTTCTGACGCTCCTCACACACACACACACACGCACGCACACACACACACACACACGCACACACACACACACGCGCGCGCGCGCGCACCCATACACGCACACACACACACACAATACACATATGTATAATTATATATAGGCTTAATGCTATAGGAGGGGATGAGTCTTTTTGTATTGTATTGTATTGTATCTGACCATTTATAAAGCGCTTCTCGCAGCAAGAGCCTTTCAGAAGCGCTCCCAGTGTGTTCAACCCCGAGAAAAAAGCAAGTTTTCAGACGAGAGAAAGACGAGGTTACACTACCAGAGAGGATGGCAGAGCGAACTGATGGGGGGGAGCCCATTCCATATAGGGAGGGACCAATGCAGGCAAATGATCTGGATTGAGCCATGGCGGTCCTGACTCGGGGGACAAAGAGGTCAAGCCGATCAGAGGACCTAAGAGGACGCAGTGAAGTGGCAGAAAGGGGGCGAAGTAGATGTCTTATCCTCTTTTCCGCTTCGCCTTCAATCGATCTTACGCTTCGATCCTCGATTGATCGGAAAGAAATTGGTGAACGACTTCGAGACGAATTAAGTCGCCATTTGTCGGCCGCCAATGCCCGCCATTCCACCGACCGACAGACACACACACAGACAGACAGAAAGACAGCCGAACATTTAGACAGACATACAGAAGTACAGACCAACATAATTATAGACAGACGCATGCACACTGTCACTGACCATATACAGGATGGGCCATACAAAAGTGACCCCTACGGTTTTTGCCCATATCTTGGCCAGAAATAAGAATTTCGAATAAAATTTTACAGTCTTAAAGACAATTCATATTTACATATGATGACCAGATTTTATCAAAATGTTTCAAACCCAACAAAGGTTACACCACTTTTAGTGAGGCCACCCACCGTTTTTTGACGATTCAAAAACGTAACGCAACAAAAAGTGACAAAAAACGATTTTATTAGGTCTCATCTCAAATAATTGTTATCAAATAGCCTTGATATTGCCAGATCGTTTAGACCCAAGACAATATCTATAGCCGCAATTAGTCTACAGCCTGAGTTATTGTTTAGCCTATTGTAAAGGCTGTATGTACATAGGAACGCATCTGTCGAATCTCAATGATGCTCTTGCGTCTTAACCCTGAGTCTTGTTTAGTTCTGATCACTTGCATTTAGCATTCAAGCATCCATATAAGCCTGATCGAGTCATTTTGGCGCTGATCAACTAAGCTGTAAAATGCATTGGGCTATTTTTGTACCAAGTCCAGTCTTATGAAGAGTGCCTCCTGAGTCCTTGCAGCGAATGATCCTGAAGACGTGTATTAGAACGTTGCAGACTTGCAGTGGACCAGTGAGCTACATCGGCAAGAGCGCTGACTGTGCGTCTGTACGCGACTCTGTGAAAGCACAGAATAGATAGAACTACGCTTTATCCATTCTGTGGTGAAAGAGAGCGTGCGGGCCGCGGTTCGCTTCCCGAAGGTGGCTTTTTCAGAGATTCAAAATCTCGGGCTAGCACGGTCCATGCACGGGGACCTAAATGGCATGGCCAGTGGCGTAGCCAGGAATTTTTGATGGGGGGGGTTTATGGCCGAAAACCCTGTTTTTGATATTTTTTCTTACTTAAATGGAAAAATAACCTCAAAAAACCCTTTTTTCCTGAGCCAATGGGGGTTTTAACCCCCGAAACCCCCCTTGCCTACGCCACTGGGCATGGCGTCCATTCAAACGGGCGAGCGGTGATGAAGGATCTCACCCGATCAAATTCATTGAAAAATTAACCGGGTCGAGGCCATAATTATATATACGGGCCATACGGCTGCTATATAAAATCCGATTACATTTACATTTACCTTTCATCCTGATCGAGCTGTTCAGCTTGTCGGTGAAGTGGGTGAACAACGGCGAGGGATAAGCAGCCTCACCTAACCGAGGACGGCGAGGAAAGGAGAATGCAGTTAGGCCTACTAACTCTTCATTCATGTAGGCCTAAGCCTAAGCTATAATTATTGTTGCATTTGAGCGCATTTATCTTTTTCTGCTTCTCCACCTCCTTGTTGCTCTATTCATTTCTTTCATTTTACATGAAACAAAGTTAAATAAGACTCTTAATTATTCATCGATCGATCCAGTAGAGTAGACGGTGTCGACTGTAGCCTACGCCTCGCTACCAATCAGTGGGTCATGAGTTGAAAAACGCAATCGAGTGACAACTTTGGAAGTTGTCGACATCATGAGCTAATATTTTAAATTATTATTATTATTATTATTAAATATCATCGTTATATTATTATTATTATTATTATTATTATTATTATTATTATTATTATTATTATTATTATTATTATCATCATCAACATCATCATTATATTTCTCAAAAAACAGTGTACTACGGCCTCGTCGAGCCGAGGCATGCGATGGCGTTGAATCGCTGAACTGTGGCTGATATCTTCTGGAATAGGAAGAAGGTTTCTTGAGGGTCTTCGGATACGCGTGACAATCGTCGACCGAGTTCTGTGATGAAGGCCAGGCCCTCCTCGTCCATAGGTCCAAGCGTTTCTATCGCAACCGGAGTAAAACTGTATCTTGTCTGGAGTTCCGCGTATTTTAGCTTTTTCATGGCAGCGGCTATTTCGGCAGCTCCGCCCGCCATTGCAGCAGTCTCAGTCAGGTACGAAGGTGCCAGGGTATCGACAATGGTCACATCCCAAATAAGCGAACGCCCACTTTTCCACGGAATGAGGGTTTGACCATCTGGTCTTTTCCCATCGAGACGAGTGAGGCCAGCTGGTTCTCTGATCGATGGTATGCCTGCCCTGATGAGACTACGAAGCACAATTTCGTTCACTGCGGAATGTCTAGCTTGTCTTCCGAAGCCAAGTGAGCAAGAGAGACCATGCGAGCCTCTGGCCGAAACCATTGTACCACAAGTGCAAACGTGTGAGGCGCAGATGACAGCTCCAAGTCTCAAGCCTACTGCCACCCTCATCTCCTCGTCGCTAAGTCGTAAACCTTGGGCTGCCAGTGGAAGGGCGAAGAGCCAGTCCGAAGCATGTGGAGCTTGAATGGCATTGAGTCTCGCCTGATCATACGAGTCACGAGCGCGCGATGTAATCTCCGATATTTCAGCTGACAGAAGATTATTATTATTATTATTATTTTTTTTAAAAATTTTTTTATTTATTATAACAATCATTTATTAAACGAAACAAGTTTTACAAGAAAAAGCATAAAAAGTTCTTTGTTCATGAGTTAGCGACCTTCATCACAGGACAACTGTGGGAACGTGCCTCGAAATGCCACTGCATTATATCGTTGCGTACAAATAGAGAGGCGTTGGAAAAGGTACGTGGTTTCGAGAGGGTTAATTACCAGTTGCCACTGACAAACGCCGTCCAAGTTCAGTTAAAAATTCAATGCCTGATCTGTTTATGGGGCCAAGTGTTTCAAAGGCAATGGGGACGAAGTCATGTGTTGCGGGGAGGTTAGCATACTATTATTATTATTATTATTATTATTATTATTATTATTATTATTATTATTATTATTATTATTATTATTATTATTATTATTATTATTATTATTATTATCATTATTAATTTATTATTATTTTTATTAAATATATCATCTATATATTATTATTATTACTATTTAATTAGGTCAATTATTATTATTATCACCTTACATAGACTGAACACCAAGCCAATCGTATGCGTTTCGTATGAGAAGTAGGCCTATAATAATTGGCAATTGCCTACATGTGAATTGAGACCAATGGTTGTTCTCTGCCAGTGCCAGTCCCAAGCTTGGATAAAGGATGCGGGCGACACTAATCATCTTTGACATGGCAGTGTCGTTAAACATGTAACAAGAGACTGAATTACACTGGTGTTCATCAAGTTTGTCTGCCTTCTAACCATGTTGGCTGCTTATTAAACCTCTGTCTTATGCCGGTGAGTTTAGGCAAGTGCATGTCAGGTTTCTGCACGTCAGATATCACAGAGTCCGCTATCCATTCTGCGTTAAAACTTGAAATAACTTCCTTTTTGCACATGGACTACGTATGATAGCCTACGTATCTCATTTGACAATGTCTCATGTCGTGTCTCATTTGACAATGTTCAGCACGTATAGGCTACTTGTATTTTTTCTATACTTTGAAGCATGCATCTCTATGGACAACAACGATTCGATCAATATAGCCGTGGGATGAACACTTTCCAAGCATAAAATTTAAAGGCACGTAGACCTATCCACACGTGAGATCGAAATGCAAACGTCAAACATCTACTTTTGAGTAGCCAGTCTTCGACTTTCCGTAGATGTGATTTAGGTCCAGCGTGTACACTGTACACGCTATATAATACTGAATTCATTTCCAAGCCCACATTGTACCGTGTACATGTGGGGCGCGGTGATGTAGGCTAGTGGTGGGTTCGGTGTCTTGGAGCCGGAGGGTTCAAGGTTCGAGTCCACCTCAAGTTGTCGCGTTGGGACCCTGAGCAAGTCCTTCACTCGCAATTGTTTATGTGCTTCGGCGTGAAACTCCAATGCAGTGTCCGCGCTGTAGTCGGGAACGCCTCTGAGCGGAGTACTTGAATGGGCGCTATAACAAAAGCCGGAAAAATTAAAATAAAACAAAGAGCAGTTTGTAAGACGTGTTCAGTAGAGTATGATTATGATGAACACAAACGCAAACAAACATAGTTGATGAATGCCATAATTGCCCTATATGTGCTGTCCAGACTCTGATGCACAAATTAAAGGCCTATTCATTGTTCAAGTCAGACACGGCCTAAAATGAGTGTATGAAGCAGACCTACATAGTCTAAGCTATTGCATTTTTTCATCTTCATTGTTTCTTCTGTCTCTTTAAGCGACAAAGCATTTCATTAGCAACATTTAAAACCATTCTATTCGGTCGTCGTTTCGTTTCGTTTGTGAAGTTACGGAAGCTCCTCCTCCTCCTCCTCGTCTTCCTTCTCCTCCTCTAACGAGTTGCGATCGATGCGTATGCAATAATTATAAATTAGCGATGACAAAATCGAGTAAAAGTGGTACCATCGATCTAGGCCGTAGCATACACAGTCTTTTCGAACTATAGATTCGGCAGAAAATCATCGAAAATCGTTGATACATACATGTATAGCTTCAATTTTGCCTCTCTCTCTCTCTCTCTCTCTCTCTCTCTCTCTCTCTCTCTCTCTCTCTCTCTCTCTCTCTCTCTCTCTCTCTCTCTCTCTCTCTCTCTCTCTCTCTCTCTCTCTCTCCGTCTCTCTCTCTCTCTGTCTGTCTGTCTGTCTCTCTCTCTCTCTCTGTCTCTCTCTCTCTCTCTCTCTCTCTGTGTGTGTCTGTCTGTCTCTCTCTCTCTCCAAATCGTGCCTTGTCCTTTAATTTTTTGACAACTCTTCGACAACGGTGTCACTCTATCGATCGGACCTCCATATCGGACGATACAGTCTATGCCCGTTGCAAGGACAACCCCTCTGACTCGATCGACGCTGCAGTGCTTCTGAATCGACTGGTTCCCTGCACTTAGCACTTTCGAGTGGCGCTTTAGAAGTTACGAGAGATGGCATTTGACTGCGACTACAATCCATCTGCATATCTTAAAATTAAATGACTTTCTCTGACAAGTCTGAGATGACAGATGACAGCATTTGTTAATTTACATCCGGTATTGAATGACAATTACGTTGTCTAACGGATCCTCTACGCGCCTCACATGTTTCACCGCATAACTACAACTATTACAATATCATTATTATTCTTATATTATCACTTATTATTATTTCACTATTATCATTATCATTATCATTATCACCATCACCATCACCACCACCACCACCACCACCATCACCACCACCACCATCATCATCATCATCATCATCATCATCATCATCATCATCATCATCATCATCATCATCATCATCATCATCATCATCATCATCATCATCATCATCATCATCATCATCATCATCATCATCATCATCAATCATCATCATCATCATCATCATCATCATCAATCATCATCATCATCATCATCATCATCATCATCATCATCATCATCATCATCATCATCATCATCATCATCATCATCATCATCATCATCATCATCATCATCATCATCATCATCATCATCATCATCATTATCATCATCATCGTTGTTGTTGTTGTTGTTGTTGTTGTTGTTACTACTGTTATTAATATTATTGCTGTCACTATCATTGTCTGCATCGGCGTTTCTAGTTTCTACTACTCTCTTTGTTATTGCTGGTGCCGTTGTTTCTGTTGCTGGTGGTAGTGATGATGGTGATGGTCGTGGTGGTGCCATTGATCATGACGGCGGCAGCAGCAGCATCTTCAGCAGCAAACAGCCTTTCATCCTTTTGCACCTGATGGATTGATTCAGCCTCTTGAGCAGCCACCTGCAGTCGTCGTCATCATCTTCTGCTTCCGGACGTCGTTTCACAGTCGTCCGCGAGATAGGTCGATGCACCTGAAGTTTTGCTCACCTGAGTTGGATCCGAGGCTTGAGACAAGACTTCAAGTGCATCTGCACCCCACCTCTTCAATCAACGACGACGACGACGACGACGACACTCTAGAGTCTAGAGATGATATGATGACGTCGTTTCATGTTGTCTCTGACAGACTTCATTTTTCTATAAACACACAAACATTTCGATTAATTTATTCGTTTAAACCTCATAATTAATATGTTCATTGTTCATTTATGTTAATAGACCAGCATTTCAAAAGTGACTGCATGGAAGTATGTTACATGGATCATTACTAAGATTGCATAGGTCTGTCCAAGGTCTGAAAACGTCACAATCCTGAACAGGTTTAATCCGCCTATAGGCCTAGACCAACAATCTCAGGACGTATAATTACATCTTGAAATTTAACTTTTAAAGTTTACTGCTTGTAAGTGAAGCAGAAATAGATCTATGCTTCTGTAGGTTGAAATAGATCTATGGTTCTGTAGGTTGAAATAGATCTATGCTTCTGTAGGTTGAAATAGATCTGTGGTTCTGTAGGTTGAAATAGATCTATGGTTCAATAGGTTGAAATAGATCTATGGTTCTGTAGGTTGAAATAGATCTATGGTTCTGTAGGTTGAAATAGATCTATGCTTCTGTAGGTTGAAATAGATCTATGGTTCAATAGGTTGAAATAGATCTATGGTTCTGTAGGTTGAAATAGATCTATGGTTCTGTAGGTTGAAATAGATCTATGCTTCTGTAGGTTGAAATAGATCTTCTGTATGTTGAACACTTGTATCTTTCTGCATCAACGTTTTCGTTGAGACTATACTCTGCCTGTTGCCCCTCTTCTTACCACAGCTGAATTCTTTGGCCTTGAGCGTCTGAACATAGTTAAATCTCTTTACATTAAGTCTTTCAGAGTCTTCATTTCGGTTTTTCGACACACACACTTCTTCTGCGCACATTTAACATAAATAACATAAATACATATTTGCCCTCTCCTTCTTCAGCATAATATTATGTCTAAAGAATAGACCTACAACGTGTGAGCGTATACACAATACGCACATATAATTACATATAAATCATATATATTATAGGCTATAATATATATTCGGCGCCGCGTTGGTCCCCCCTGGGGATCTAGTCTGGCGTGATTGATATGTCTTAAATCCATCCCCACCCATCCCGTCCTGACACAGCAACACGTCTTTTCAGCCTTAACGCAACAGCAGCCCACTAACTCACTCACACACCGACCACCCGCACTTTAATTAAAAACCACCGACCTCCTCCATTCGCAGCCGCGCAGGATGGCCACTGCGGCTGCAGGCGGCGAGCTGCGGTAGTAGCACTTACCGGTGAGTGGAAATAAGGCGGACGGACGGACGGACGGACGGACGGGCGGACGGGCGGACGGGCGAGGGAGGGGGAGGAGGACGCGGCGGCACGTTCAGAGTGCAGGGGGCGGCGGGTGGTTGCGGCGGCGCGTGTCCTTATATGCGTAGGAGGGGAGGGAGGGAGGGAGGGAAAGGGAGCAATGCAGAGACCGAATGATTAAGGATCCCTTCACTAATGAACGGTGCACTCACACACGCACCGCCTCTTCAACTCAGCACTCGCTTCTGACAGCCGACGAGATGTTCACGCTCACATATATATATATATATATATATATATATATATATATATATATATATATAGACGACACATAATATTAAAAGTAATATCATATATATATATATATATGCTGGTTTATGATGCGCGTTAATGTACACTGCCAACTCGCACTCAGATCCAGGAGTGTACGGAAGGACGCATACACAAACACACACGAACACACACACACACACACACGCACCCAGTGGCGTCTACCAATGGGGGGGGTTGGGAGAACGTTCTCCCACGGTTTCTGAAAGTGGGGGGTTTGACTTTTTCGGGTGTAAATTGGGGGGGTTGGTGAATTTCTATTAAATAAAGGTCTGGAATACGAAAATTATTATTTGTGCATCATTTATGCATCGAAAAAATTATTACCTTGGACTAACGAACCCACGGTTCGCTTGATGTCACTTATATTTGGTAGGGAGCAGGACAACTCATAGACATTAGTGTCAGTCAGGTCCCTGGCATACAAGGGTGGAACACACCCATTCGGGATTGACCTCTTATCGCTAATCACGTTTACTGACGGAGCCAAGCCGAAGCCCCACCCTTGGCAGGTGATGAAGGCAACAAAATTAATGATTGCGACTGTCGCGCAGCAAGAATCAAACGACCTGTTTGACACTTGCTGTGCACGTGTAGCCTACCCCAGTCTTCGGACAGTGGTCCCTTCTGTAAAAGTAGCCTAAGCGTAATGAAGCTAATAACAGATGTTTCGCATTAGATTACCAGCCAGCAATGGCCCAGCATATCGCTGAAATGGATAAGAGCAGCTCTGATGTAAAGCAGAGTCTTTCCATGCTATAGAGATGCAGCCATAGGCTAAGTGCAGGAAGCTAGATGGTAGTCATTATACAAGTAGGTCTACCATAGACAACCGAATTTGGCTGTTTCTGTGTAATAAGTTTTTCTTATTTCGCGAAGAGTTGCATCGACATCAGCAGGAGTTGTCAACAGCTAAAGGTCTGCCTACGCAGAGAGTTTCTGTGGAGGATTCGTATTATTGGCTTTCAGCTTCTAAGCGCATGGACGGAGATTCAAAGGGGTGGCGGAGATGCCTATATCGTCCCAATGTTTCAGAAATATTTCATAAACATCATTATAATTTACTACAGTGTTATTCATTGAGCTTATTTATCTATAATGAAAATTCGTCTAAGATGGCAACTTAAAAGCCGCCATCACAGTCTGCAAATTTAAAAAAAATTAAGCACTGGGAGCGACATTTAGGCCTATTGATGTCTTGAACCACATCTCTGAGCACTGAGATCATGACAGCTTAAAATGCTAAGTACGGCAGCAATGTGCAAATCCAAAAATTGTATGCAATTGGGAGGCGACACTCTAAGGTCTCAAACCATGGCTAGGCTAGTATCAGCATGGAAAAATGAGTACCGGTAATTTTATTAAGACGACACCTTAAAATGCTGCCATTGAATTGTGGAAATTCAAAAAGTGTCTAATGGGTCACTGAAAAGTACAGCTATTTTGTTAAGACGGCACCTTAAAATGCTGCCATTGCAATGTGGAAATTCAAAAAGTTTCTAATGGGTCACTGAAAATGTACAGCTATTTTGTTAAGATGACCCCTTAAAATGGTGCCATTGCAATGTGGAAATTCAAAAAGTTCCTAATGGGTCACTGAAAAAGTACAGTTTTTTTTAAAGACGACCCCTTAAAATGGTGCCATTGCAATGTGGAAATTCAAAAAGTTTCTATTGGGTCACTGAAAAAGTACAGCTATATTGTTAAGACGACACCTTAAAATGGTGCCATTGCAATGTGGAAATTCAAAAAGTTCCTAATGGGTCACTGAAAAAGTACAGTTTTTTTTAAAGATGACCCCTTAAAATGGTGCCATTGCAATGTGGAAATTCAAAAAGTTTCTATTGGGTCACTGAAAAAGTACAGCTATATTGTTAAGACGACACCTTAAAATGGTGCCATTGCATTGTGGAAATTCAAAAAGTTTCTAATGGGGAGGGGCGCATCCCCTCCCCATACTCGTGCCCCTCACAACAGTGCAACGCGCATCATATGAACAGATTCCCATACAATTGTTTTAAGTCGGCGAAAATGGGGGGTTTGTTCTCCCACTCCAAGTGGGGGGGGTTAGACGCCACTGCACGCACCCACATGTGCACACACCGTACGTGCAAATACAAATGTACAGATTAGTCTACATGTGTCCATCTATATATAGGCCTACACGCGCGCGCACACAAACACACACACGCACATACATACGTACGTACATGCATACATACAAACAGGTATATGTTTTTGGTTTAAGCTTCGAAGCGTTTTTTTTTATCTTTTTAGGCGGCCTATCTCAGTTATCATTGGCTCTCTAAACCGTCATGACTTCTTGTACCCTGCATGGACCTCTCGGAGTCCAGCATCGTGCATTTGTCTCGAGACCTGTCTGTCCTTCCCTTTGCTGTGGAATGGCCGTCCTACTATGACTCTTGTCTGGAGGAGTCACTGTTTCTACCCGCTGTCTTAAGACTTTTTCCAGGGGTTCTTCGCACTGCATGGGAATGCCTCTGATTTTTAATGTGAGATGCGCTTTATAAATCCGAAGATAATATATAGTACATAATTATATAATAATATACACAATAGACACCATTACATATAATTTATACACACCTACTACATCCATACATACTGACACAGACTCATACATATAGATCCACATAGACGAAGAACATATCTGACAACTATGCATATAATAAGCATGCCGTATCGCCGTATATCGTTGCCTGCATGCATATAATTTATATTGGCTGCGCAAAACTAAGCATATAATAGTGAAAAACTACACTTAGGCCTATCATCATCATTCTGTTGTTTAATGTTTATAGGAGCAGACAAACTCACATGAAGTATAGTCAGCTTATCCTCGATCGGTCATAGAACAGATGACTGTATACGATGATGCATGCGGAATAGAAGCATTGAGTTGCTTCGTCAGGCTTTCTATAATTATTTTGTCCCACTCATAATTATGTCATATCTACAGATTAGCCTATATACAGTATAATAAATTATGATCGCACATGTTCGATCCTTTATTACACTGCAGCCTGCTCATTGCTGCAGTGACGTCAATCATAGTTTATCTGTGCCAATGTAAAATGCTTTCGTCCGTATAAGAAACGTATGTCGTATACTTTCAGAGTAGTGGTGGTGGTGGTGGTGGTAGTGGTAGTGGTAGTAGTGGCAGTAGTGGTAGTAGTGGTAGTAGCAGTGGTGTAGTCCTAAAAAATGAAGTGGGGGGACGCCTGGAAATTGAAGTGGGGGGACGCCTGGAAATTGAAGTAGAAACTGTAGCAAAAAGTGCAATCTTGCAAGAATTTTGCAAAAAAGTGGGGGGACGGCGTCCCCCCGCGTCCCCGCCCCACTACACCACTGGGTAGTAGTGGTAGTGGTATAGTGGTAGTGGTAGTGGTAGTGGTAGTGGTAGTGGTAGTGGTAGTGGTAGTGGTAGTAGTAGTAGTAGTAGTAGTAGTAGTAGTAGTAGTAGTAGTAGTAGTAGTAGTAGTAGTAGTAGTAGTAGTAGTAGTAGTAATAGTAATAGTAATAATAATAATAATAATAATAATAATAATAATAAAAATAATAATAATAGTAGTAGTAGTAGTAAAATAAGTAATAATGTTAAGCGACTGTTGGTATGTGTATTACTACCGTGTACTATAATTAATACTAATAGTATATACACCGTGGTTCAAAAAAAACTAAGCCAAATTGTTTTGCATATATCTCTAATACCTGATGACATATCACGCTGAAATTTTACAAATATTTGGAGATTTGGACCAAGAATATGTCTCCAAAATTTCATGAGATAAAGTTGAACGGATAAAAAGATATGTATCTTTCAACTTCATATGCGGAAATATCAGTTTACAAGCAATTTTCTGTTAGATTCATTGAAATGCAAGTCAAACTGTTTTTCTTATATCTCTAATGCCTGGCGATTAATCAGTCTAAGATTTTCCAGATATGTAGAGAATTGAACCACCAATATTATTCCAACAGTATGGTTTGATTATTGAATTAAATAAGATGCTCAAAATGTCCTCCTCCTGCTGCTTGCACGCAAGCCTGGAGGCGCTGGCGCCATTGAGCAACAGCATAGTCGATTATCCTCTGGTCCAGGCGATCCCAGACTTCAAACAAGCGTTGCTTCAGATCGTTTATATCATAAATTGTTGTCTGGTAAACTGGGTCTTGCATCCCGCTCCACAGTTTATAGTCGACAGGATTCAAATTTGGGCTGTTCGGAGGCCATAATGTGAGAGAAATGAAGTCTGGCGTCTCTCTTGTCAGCATTTCGATGGCTTCCTTGGCTCTGTGCATGGGCTGGGGCAGTGGGGGGGCTAGATTTCTGATTACAGGTAGAGGATGTTGTGATAGCAGAACGTCGCGATAATAGGTTCCATTAATTTTTACTCCGGGATCAATGAAGACTAAATGGGAGCGACCAACCGCCGAAACCGCAACGAATACCATAACAGACTTGCTGAAAACTGATATTTCGGGAGATGAAGTTGAAATATCCATATCTTTCTATCCGTTCAAATTTATGACATGATATTTTGGAATCCTATTCTTGGTTCAATTATCTAAATATTGGAAAAATTTTAGTATGATTAATCATCAAATATTAGAGATGTAAGAAAAACAGTTTGGCTTACATTTTATTGAATCTAACAGAAAATTGCTTGTAAACTGAAATTTCGGCATATGAAGTTGAAAGATTCATATCTTTTTATCCGTTCAACTTTTTCTCATGAAATTTTGGAATCATATTTTTGGTCCAATTCTATAAAAATTTGGAAAATTTTAGCGTGATATGTCATCAGGTATTAGAGATATATGCAAAACAATTTGGCTTAGTTTTTTTTGAACCACGGTGTAGTTGCAGATAATGTAGTTATCGTCATCGTGTCCCTGCAGTGTTTAACAAAACATCCTTCGGATCCAATGAAAGGGTGGTCGTCGACCATGTCTAAGTGACTAAGTCTAACGTGTTTACCATTACCATTACCGCTACCATTATATATATAATTCATATATAGGCTTACATATATACCGGTACTTTAAAAGTTCTTACCTGCAGTGCTTTGAAAGTTTGAGGTCAGGTAACAGTAGCACGAGTCGTAAAAGCAAACAATGCATTTGAATGAGATTGTATGGTATATACTGGTACAGACATCTCGAGCCATAGATGCAGTAGACCCAGTATACGGTATACGCTATAGCTGCATGATCGATGTAAATATATGTTTCTCTTTCAATCGATCTTCCATCTGAAATCCAAATACAAGACCAGCTTCTGACATCGAAACTACACAGTATGGGGGGGGGGGCGCATTGGTTAACACACTGACATGGAGATCAACTGAGATGAGCTCGATTCCTGAAGACCCCGTATAGGACAGACGTGCTTTGTATATAGGCTGCTATTAGTGCCGTTGTGTTGCAGGCTGTCTGTTCTGTTAGTAGTAAAGATTGATGTTAATTAAGATTGTTTCATGTAATCATATACTGTGTTGTGTCAGTTTTAAAAATAAACGAATTGGTAGCATCAAAACAAATAGGCCTACAAAGGTCTTGAAACAGAGGAATCAATTCTTCATAAGCTTGAATGTTATAGAAGATATCTTTCTAGCCATCGACCATAAAATCAATTTTAACTTTTGCGGTGCACGTAATTTCCTGGAAGTTATGGCCGTCTGCTGGGAACCGAGCAAGGGGTATACTGTAAGTAACGACTCATGAGATTGTGGACTATAGTGCTGAAGAGGTGATTATTATTATAGCACGAAAGCCATGGTGAGAAGAAAGGCTATATATATATATAAATATATATATATATATATATCCAGATTGTTTCGAAGACTTGGAAAAGGTCGCCTGCATAAAAAGTCTTTCCAACCTAAGCTATTATTCTATAGGCCCTAAGCTTACCAAACATTGGCTGATCTCAGATGCTGGTCAATTAACTATACACCCATAAATATGAATTAACCCCATAAAGTAGTATAGCTATCACATAAGAATTATATTTACCAAAGTTTATGACAAGCCTATATTTGCAAATCTATATATCACATAAGAATATTAGCCTATATATCATAGGCTATTCCTATGGCAAGTCTATTTACAAGACTTAGTATATACTAGTATATGGATATCTTAATGTCCTGCGTGTGAACGGGACATATGGTACAATTGGTACATCGCCTATGTTGATAATTTTAAAAAGGTCGTAAAATTCTGGCGACGTGAAATACAAGCAGCTATCATTGCCATGGCTATAGAACCGCATATATACACACACGATGACATAATATATTAGGCATACTCATATATAGGGTTAGGGTTAGTATAGTATATATATATATACGATATAGACTCATGTGTATATACAATTAAACAAATGCAAGGCCACAGCAAACAACGTGACGTATTCGGTTGATGGCACTCCAAGTTAATGGAAAATCAGAAAAAGTATTATAGACCTCTACGATTTGGAGAGAGAGAGAGAGAGAGAGAGAGAGAGAGAGAGAGAGAGAGAGAGAGAGAGAGAGAGAGGGACATATAGGCCTATACAATAGCAATCCTTGTTTACCCTCAAACTGCACAATTCAGTATGATTACAAGTCAGAGTATGAACGAATTATAACAGTCATAAGTGGAAGTGGACTGTCGGCAGTCATGCAAGACGCCCATCCAGTCATACGGACGCCATCTGGTGAATGGAAGGTTAAGTCGACAGTCTTTGTGAGGGTAGTGCATCATGGAAAGCGTCATCAGTGCATGCGCTCTTCGTGTTACACCATTACCCTAAAAACTTCCCAACGTACACAAGCAAACGGAAACACAGTTTACACTTTATAGGCCTAGTATATGTTGTATAGATAGGCCTATATATATATATTTTATATCTTAGATGAACAATATAAATTATCCTATATGTATAACATATATGTTAATTAAACTGGATCTATAGTCTATACTGTAAACCAGGTTTATATGTATACACAGTTTATTATATATTATGATTATTAGGGTGGTCGTTAAAAATGAAAGTTTGAATTGACTGTTCTCCAAGGCGCCGTTTGGTTCCATTCTCCCCAGAAACATCACACAAAAAGTTGTAAGAGAAAATATTAATATTTAGGACTAGCACAACGCCATCAAAGTTTTACCATTATAATAGCATGACTTCTAATGCTCAAAAGTAGCTATATGGCTGTAGTCAAACAGGAATCTTCAAACCAGGAATCAATTCAACTACCTGTGGTTGGTCCACACTTAAACATGATGATGCTACTGTCATCGTAATCATAATCATCAATTTATATAGCGCCACTTCAATAAAAATTCCTCAAAGGCTAGAAAACCTGTATAACACACCGCATCACAGAAAACATCTATCATATCTTATTTCTTTACAAATAGGCTATACCTGTTTTACCTTGTCTTGATTGATAATAATAGCTTATTGTTCTTAGACAGTTACAGTAAGGGAACAGTAATAGTATATATTAGGGATACCGGGTAAATATAAAATTTGTGCGGTTTCATCTGTGTCCTATATAATTAATTTATTCTGCAAAATCACAAAAATTCTTAATGAGATCTGATTTCTCAGAAATATTTCTTTTTCTACCGTCATTGTTCATGGTGTTACTGGGTACAAGGAACTGGTGTAATATTAAAAAGTAGAAATCCATTATTTTTATATGCGAATTTTTTATCTCAAATTCAGGCTAAAATGTTTTCAACCTGAGACATTATTACACTGTCTCACAATTCAAATTGCATTTGGTCTTTGCATGGGTTTGAGCTATGACGTGGTTTTCACGATACACTTCCCTCAAAGTGAAATCAATGGCATGTTGCCCAAGGAAGGTGTTCATCTGCCACCAAGAGTGCAGCAATGGGTGTTGTCTTGAGGGTGCTATAGTTACTCCCTTGAATTGGTTGGTCATCTGAGATGTCCTAATGGCCACTGTAATTTCAGCTGGATCCATTGCTGAACATGACGTAGAGATCTTGAGTTGCATATAGCTTACGTGTTTGACACCATCGCCTTTCATGCTAATTTATAATAGGTAGTTAATTTGCAATAGCTAATAAAGGCAGTATAATTTGTGTCCACTCTTGACAGCACTTTCTGTGTCAATTGTTTGACTCTGTGTTCATCTTTTCAACTCTAAAAGTACTTTTAATGAGATAACTTCTATATTATGAAAAAGACAACAATGTGAGTAGGCTTCACGAGACACTCAATTATGATGCTCTCTTTGGAAGTTGTTTAAAAGCTGCTCTTTAACTCCTGTGTGGTAATAAGTAATTTCTTAGATCTATAAAAATTATGATCTCAATAATTTCAACATCTATTTTAATTCATTTGTTTACAGCAGCTCTTGATAAATGTTATCTGTGATGCGCTGTGTCATTCTGCTCTGATTGCCACAATAGACAAAAATACATGAGTCATCAGTAGTTTTCTCTAGTTCAACTATTATTGAGGTCCCTGTCCGTATTATATCAGAATTTGTGTTAAAGTTAAGCATGTAACAAAGAGCTTTTAGTGTAACAAAGGATTCCTGTAGATAGAAATCAGGTCTATCAAAAGAACAAAGCAATGTGTTGGCTTACCAGTATAGGTTTATGGTCATCGATCTCAGGGACTCACGAGTCAAATACTATTGTGATGGTCAATTGTTCATAAAAATATATGGCAAAACATTATCATCATTGTAGAAGTCAGACATACTTGTCAGTCGAGCTTGAGTAAAAGAATGTAGCATTTCTGTTAAAACTAGTCATAGGTCCAAAAATGTAGCTAAATTATCATTAGCCTATACTCAAAAAGACGATGATATTTCGTAAAATCCAAAACTTAAAACACGTTGTGCTAGTCCTAAATATTTTTCTATCGGGATAATTTTTGGGCTGCATCGGTCTTTTACCAAGTGGCACCAAATGGTGGGTTGGAGAAAGAATAAAAATGAAGTTGAAAATTTGCCATTACAGATGCGACCACCCTAATGATTATATATGCATATAATTATATATGTATATATATGCACATACGTATAACCTATACATACTTACAGATTAGCGCATGCATACATGCGTGCCTCAGAGCGTATACACTTGCGTGTGGTTGTACGCGTGAGTGGGCGTTTGTCGGTGTGTCTATCATTCGAAAGACTTCCGGCAGACAGCAGACATGCTTAGCAGCAGCAGCAGACTTGCTTAGCAGCAGCAGCAGCAGATCTATATGTATGTACTATTAGGCGTCACCATCAATCGCACTCTAATGCTGCTGCTGCTGCTAACACTACTACCACCATCAATATCACCACTACCACCTCCATCACCACCACCATCACCACCACCATCATCAGTGCAGCAGCAGCAGCAGCGGCAGCAGCAGCTTCGAGACGGCCGACGTATCCGGCCATTCGCTGATGCGGTTGGCATGCAGATAAAACGAAGCCTAGGGCGGCGGCGACCCTCCCCTATGTATATATATACACATGTATATATATATCTATTATCTATGTGTATGTATATATATATATGTATATATATAGCAGCGAACGGAGGCAGCAGTGACGGCGGAGGAGAGGCATAGACCGATGTTACCATGTACGCTCGAGTAGATAGTTTTGTACAAATCTGTGCAGACTTCTCTTCAAGCTGACTATAATACGTATACGTATACTGCGCCTGTTGTAACAGAGACTGAGTCATAATTATTATGATGTGGATATGGGATGGGCAGGCAAACAATACCTTAAAGCATTTCCCTATCCCGTTGTCTTCTCCCCTTAAACTTCGGGTTACCTCCCCATCTCCCCTTGTCTCTCTCGAATTCTTCCTCTTTCAGTGCGCCGTCATTCTGTTTCTACCAATTCCTTTCATTTGTGTATTCCCTATTCATCCTTTCTCGCTTCCGAGTCTTATTTGTTTATCAGTTGCTTATTCATAGAATCCTAGTCATATCTACGCATCTAATGGCACCAATTCCTGGACGGAAAGAAAGGCTTTCCAAGTATAGGGCTCCAGTTTCCATTGTCTGCAAACTACAGTTACTACACCCAACACCCCAGGCATCGGTCATAGACCTGTTTCTTAAGTGTTATTAGGCTAACAATATGCCTAAGTCTTAAGTGGTGAATATTAATTCTAACCTACGAATACATAACAAATTTCAATGCTCTTTATCTCCCATTATCCCATTGCTATAAGCGCCTACATTTTCATGGGCAAACCTCACCCAAATTTGGTTCAGCCAACTCGATGGCATATCTTAGAAAAAAGACATGTGGCTAAACTGGAATGGAGGGAATGGTCGGATCATCCAACCTTATTCGTGTATTGGCCTTTCGTTCTTTTCCATCACGTCATTCTTATTTTGTATATACTCTGCCTTCAGGCCGGTTAGTATGCGTCCATTCTTCATTCGATGACGTCTCTTACTATCTCATTATGTGGCCAATCCCGTTTCTCTGCTATCCTCGTATTGTAACCAGCATATTGACCTTTTCTCTTCAACCATCTGTAGAATTTCTTCAGTCGTCTTGTGTTCCATCCAACTTCTTTTTCCATGGCTATTCATCTTCTTATTTCCATCACTATAATTTCGCGTGTAGGCTACGCGTCAGTGAACAATAATTATAGGATTTATGACGCATGGTGGATTGTTGGTAAAATGCAGGTGGAAAGGCCTACACGCCTGTATAGTAGCCTATAACGACCTATATAATTATAATTATGGCCTCCACATCCTATTCCCTTTTTCGGAAGTTTACATAGCGCCCTTTCACGAAAAGCTACTCAGAGGTGCTCCTGACTCCAGCACGCCCAAAAAGAACAGTTTTAAATTTGGTGATAGCCTATCCTCGTACCTCTGAAAATACACACCTATGACTAATAAAAGTGGATGACAATCAAAAGTTCAAAACCTGTGAATTTAAATGTTACCATTTAAGCCAAAGTATTCACATGTATGGTGTAGGCCTATATAACTGTCATAGACCTAGTTCGCAAAATGATAGTTGGCCTATGTACTGTTGCTGCACAATTGCTGAGCCTTAACATATAATTTTACGGCCTGCAGGCGTATGTACAATGTGCATGTAGGCCTATGTATGCATGATACACACATGACTCAAATGATTAAGCGAGATAATAAATTGCGTTTCAGACTCACGAAGAGCACCACAACTTAATTGCTCTACAGCAACGGATGACGAAAATATCCGTTCAGAAAGTAACAATCAACACGTCATCTACAGATCCACACAGACAGACAGACAGACAGACAGACAGACAGACAGACAGACATACAGACGGACGGACAGACAGACAGACGGACAGACAGACAGACAGACATACAGACGGACAGACAGACAAACAGACAGACAGGCAGACAGAAAGACAGACAGCAGAAACGACTGATCGAGAACAGACGAGATCTCACATGTGTTACAGGGTGAACAACACAACCAGATTAACAAATTCTATCGAATACACTGTGGCATTAACATGCATGCAGCGGTGCACCATTTGGTGGCATAGGCGAATACATGGGCGAATAACGATAAGAATAGGTCTACAGCGCCATACACCCAACCAATACAAATCTCGAATTTCCACGAAACATAGCAAGTTAGAGAACACTTCGTTAATAATTATTGACTCTAACCAATTATAATGGCACCAGATTCAAAGTTCAGACTTTTTCTTTCAATAGCGGTTGCAGGATTTGAGAACTTCACCAAATATGTAGGCTAGTTGTAATCGCAATCGTAATCGTAATCTAGAATTCTAGAGCCCCACTTGAAAGTCAAACGTGTGGCACTATTGCGTAGCAGTCTCAGATTGACATGGAGGAAGTAGGTTGTTGTTAAAAATGGTTAAACAACTGACAACAGTTGTTCAATAACCTTGGAAACATCAGTAACATTAGCTATTGCCCTACAGCTAGAGTGCTAAGATATGAATCTGAGGGTGACCTTCAGATTGCAGGTTATTCTTACTCTATAGGCTTACGGCCAACCCTGTTTACTTGACGCAGCGCTCGTGAATAAGCTGGTGCCCCGCGCTTAGTTTTCGAGTAGCGCTTTAGAAGTTTGGAAATTACGAATACGATTACTCTGGACTCTACCGGAGACTTCACCAAAGTGGGAAGATTTCTGAAGCTCTTGCAATCGTCACTGAAAACTACAAACTTCTAAAACGCAATTCAAACGCCAAGCTGCAGGACAGTTGTTTCTTCACGAGCGATCTTAATTTATTGTTTTATACTGTCATGTTTCAGGATTCAAATAACTCATAATTAACATTTGTTTCTTAGCTTTAAGCCTCAATAGTACCGTATAGGCCTACCGATGGCCTGCTCTGCTCTATAGGCCTACAGTGTCAGTCTATAGACTTAACATTATTTACTTGCCTTCCATAGCAATTCAGTAGGTCCTGTCTATCAGAGACATATGACGTATAACTATCGTTTCGGATACACTGCATACAGGCTAGATATTTTTTAATTGTGAAATAATGTGATGTGAGTCTTGTCGAAACACTTTTTTTACACAAATTGTATTGACGTTAAGAACAGACTGAAGATCGACTGTTGTTTGCGTTTGACATGCTGTATGAGCATTAAGACAGTTCTAAACGATCGAACAAAGTTTTCCAAAGAATAGCTCGTCATCATTCTGCGTGTGAACCAACCAACTTTCATTTCAATGCGCATGCAGCTATGCATGACATGCATATTGTATCTTAATAGACATACACACATGTAGTGCGGTGTTTAGTTTACACACACAATCTTCATAGGCATATGTGTGGAAACTGTGTGTTTATGGATTGGGTGCGCATGTCTTGTTGATTTGGAATCATCTGGATGACTTCCACTCCAATGACTCCATCATCTGCTTCCCAATTGCACTGAATGGATTCACAGTGAGAACCGTTTCCTGTGAGACTTATGCTTAGTAGAAGGCAAATGTTTCATTTTTACCTTGGTTGAATAGAAGACAGAATATACATTATACAGGGTGGGCTAATAAAGAAATCCCCTAAAGTTTTTTCAACATCTTAGCTAGAAGTAAGAATGTTTAAATCAAGCTTTACAGTCTTAAAGGTAATTCATATCTACGTAGGCCTACAGCAGCTGAATTTCACCCAAATATTTGAAACAGAACAAAAGTTATATCACTTTTAGTGAGTCTTCCCACTTTTTTTGACAATCTAAAAACATAACGCAGCTAAAAGTAACAAAACATGATTTTATTAAGTCACATCTCAAAAATAAATCATTATCAAATAGACTTGATATTGCCTCACAACTTGTGTTTAATAATGATAATGATTATATGGAGATATCAAGTTTATTCGCGAATCATTATTCTAGATGTCCAATTTCTCCTCCGTCAAGCGCATGCTGACGATGAGGCCTTTACAAGACGTCTCCAAGTTGCTCCGTCTCTGGTCTTATCTATTTGATAATTATTCTAGATATGACTTATTAAAAATTAATCGATTTTTTTTACTTTCTCTTGCCTTAGGCTATGTGCATGGATCGTCAAGAAACAGTGGGTGGACTCAGTACTAATTTATAGCTTTTGTTCTGCTTGAGAGTTTTTTTTTAAAATTTGACTGTTGTGAGTAAATATGACCTAGGTCTACCTGTAAGACTACAAAACGTAAAAAAATTCTTACTTTTTGCCAAATTTTGGCAAAACCTTAGGGGATCACCTTTGTGCTCACCCTGTAGATGGACAAGGATATGGAAGGAGATCCAGGCAAAGCAGACAGACACACAGACAGACACACAGACAGACACACGCAGTCAGATAAACAGTCAGCCATCATTATAGCAATAATGATCCGTACGTCTATGCTCCTCCTCCTTCATCTTCCCTCTTCCTCTTCCTCGGGTTTAAACAGTTCCAACTCACACATCTATGTAATTAAATTCTAATTGTTGACACTTTCAAAAAGGTTTTTCCTTGTTCTTTTGACATGAGCTCGGTCTTTGAAAATCTCGACCGTCACATTCATTTGCATGACTTTGAACGGTCCCTCTACTGCTACTGCTACTACTACTCGTAATCGTAATCGTAATCTCCTAATTTCTAAAGCGCCACTGGAAAGCCAAGCGCGGGGCACCGGCTTATTCACGAGTGCTGCGTTGAGTTACAAGGGTTGTCCGTGAGAGTAGTCCGTGGTGGTCCGGGTCGAGTTACCATAGGACCTAGTCTACTACTACTACTACTACTACTACTACTACTACTACTACTACTACTACTACTACTACTACTACCACTACCACTACCACTACCACTACCACTACCACTACCACTACCACTACCACTACCTCTACCACTACCACTACCACTACCACTACCACTACCACTACCACTACCACTACCACTACCACTACCACTACCACTACTACTACTACTACTACTACTACTACTACTACTACTACTACTACTACTACTACTACTACTATAAAGGGCTATTGCTAGTGCTATGATTATTATTAATACCTTATATTATTATCAGTAGGCATACTATGACAAAACAATGCGCAATAAGAAAGCATACATGTTATACTTTTTGAGCGTGTTGTAGCTTGCAACTGAGGTAACTTGAAACGCGCGGAACTGCGTGTATCTGCATGCATAATGAGTTTTTTGAGTGGCTGCTTATCTATCTGATTAAATACCTACGGTCAGTACATGCAGTGGGCTAATAGAGTCTGGCAAGGCCTAGGCCGAGGCCTACGTCTAACGAAGTAGGCCTCTGTGCGTCTATATGCCTATATAATATGCATGTCTATCAGTTTATGTATTTGCATTTGTGTAGGGGTGCTAGGCCTGTATCGTTACTTTTAGCCATAATCAACCAATACAAGTAGAATTAGAAATGAGTCAGCCTTCGTATTAGACAAATCGCAGACGGAACATAGGAGGAAGACGAGGATAATAAGGAATAGGAGGAGACGAAGAAGCAGAAGAAGGAGTAGAAGAAGAAAAAAGAAGGAGGAGGAGAACGAAGAGGAGGAGCTAGGAAGAGAAGGAGAAATAGAAGATGGAGGAGAACGAGAAGATAATATTAAGACGACGACGAGGAGGGAAGGGAGAAGAAATGAGAAATGGAGGAGAGGGAAAGGGAGAAAAAGAGAAGGCAAGGAGGGGAGAAGAAGCAGGAGGAGGAGGAGGAGAAGAACGAGGACAAGAAGGAGGAGGGAAGGAAGAGGAAGTGATGCAGGATGAGAAGGAAGAGAAAGTGGAATAGGAGGAGAAGGATAATACAGAAGGAAGAACAGGAAATGGAGCAGAAAGAAGGAAAAAGGAAGAGCAGAAGGTCAGAAGGTAGAGGAGGAGGAGGAAGAAAAGAAGGAGGAAGAGAAGGACAGAGAATATCACCGGAGAAATGGAAGAATTTCACAGATTCAAAGATTAGAAAGTCGAGAGAAACTGGAATTGAAGTGGAGAGAAGTGAATTGAAGAGAAAGGAGAGGAGAGAGAGAATGCTGGTGGAATTAGATGGATAGGTGACGAGAATGAGAAATTGGGAATGGAATGGAGATGAGATGGAAAGGGAATGAATGGGGAAGAAAAAAATCATAGCAGCAGCAGCACCATCACTAGCAGGCTAGCAGCTGAATATCACACCAGGTTTTTTAGCGTGTAGTTGTACACAAAATGTGCAGTTCTAAAATGATTTGTACCGTTGTAAAAGCACTTCCGTGCAGTTGAAACTAGTAAAAAAGCCAATTGTCCTCCGATTGGAAGTAATTTACCATGGAGGATGGGAAAGAAAGGAAGGGGTTGTGCAGTTCTAAAAATTCCTTAAAAACAGCCTTGCAGTGTATCACACTATAGCAGCAGCAGTGTCAGTAGCAGCAGTAGTACCAATAGTGAGTGGTACGGTAGCGATAATGATGATGATGGTGGTGGTAGTGGTGGTGGTGGGGTGGTGGTGGTGGTGGTGGCTGTGGCAGCAGAACCAACAGCAATAGCAGCAGAAATAGAATAAAACCAGCAGTGATGCTGATAGCATCAGCGAACACAACAACACCAATAGTGACAACCAATCAATCAATCAATCGCAATTTATATAGCGCCCCTTCAAGGTACCTACTCAGAGGCGCTCCCGGCCGAGATCAAGCGAAAAAAAAGTCTTCAACAGTTTGTGAAATTGAGAAGAGCTTGGGAGGTGTCGCATAGTCAAGGTTGTTGGACCAACCACAGAGCAAAAACAACAGCATAGCCTAAATAATAACAATAGCAATAATAAGTGTAATGAGAAGAGTAAAAGCAAAACCGATAACAGTAGAACCACGACTGCATTAGACATGATCGTACATTATAACCAGCCTACCTGTATCAATGAGGTGCTCAGACTATACTCTAACATTGTATAAACTGCAGTTCCAGATCTAATGTTGTTTCCCGAGAAGGGACAACGATGAGAAGAAAAGATCTTTGTTCCTCTGTGGTCACGACGTCCAGATTAAGATTCATTGTGCTCCTAAATCCAAGTTTCTCCCATCAAGACAGTACTGTTGCAGACGAACTGGTTGGCGTCGGTGTGGCAGAGCATTAGACGCAGTGGTACGGTAGTAGACTACGGTAGTCGGCATCAAGCAGCAGCAGCGGGTCGTCTCTGCAGGCGCTTCCGCCTTCGACAACTCTACTGTAGGCCTACACTGTGCACTGTGCAGTCGACAGCCAACTTATACACGTACATGTACAGGGCGCGCCAAAAAAGTAATCCCCGACGGTTTTTTGCCCATATCTTGGCCAAACATACGAATTTTTAAATGAAACTTTACAGTCTTAAAGGCAATTCATATTTACGTACAATGGTCAAATTACGAACAAAATATTTCAAATAGAACAATTAAGTTATATCACTTTTAGTGAGGTCACCCACCGTTTTTTGACGATTCCAAAACGAAAAGCAAATTTTTAAAGGTTTTTTGCTGATATCATGGCCAGAAGTAAGAATTTCAAAATGAATCTTTACAGGCTTAAAGACAATTCATATTTACACATGATGGCCAGATTTCATCAAAATATTTCAAACAGAACAAAGGTTATACCACTTTTAGTGAGTCCACCCACCGTTTTTTGATGATTCAAAAACGAAACGCAACAAAAAGTAACAAAAACGTGATTTTATCAAGTCCAAATAACTGTTTGGAACTGAACTTGTTAGTGATTTACAACTTGTGTTCAATGTGCCCACCACCAGTGCCAAAACTTCTTTTGAGTCTCTTTGCAAAGTTCTTGACGAACCTGTTGATTAATCTGACAGATTTCTTATTTACCAATTTGATTGTCATCTTGCTAAGCGACTTCTCAGTTACGTGAAGCTACGCTGGTACCCTGTTCCTTTTTTAAATAGTAATAATATTGATCATCTGGCAATATCAATGCTATCTGATAACAATTATTTGAGATGAGACTTAATAAAATCGTGTTTTTGCTACTTTTTGCTGCGTTACGTCTTTGTCAAAAAACGGTGGGTGGCCTCCTTAAAAGTGCCATAACTTTTATTCAGTTTGAAATATTTTTGATGGAATCTGACCATCATGTGTAGATATAAATTGTCTTTAAGCCTGTAAAATTTCATTTCGAAATTCTAACTTCCGGCCAAGATATTGGCCAGAATAATTAGATTGGTTTTTTGTTACTTTTTGTTGTGTCGCGTTTTTGAATCGTCAAAAAACGGTGGATAGCCTCACTAAAAGTGATATAACTTTTGTTCTGTTTGATTTTTTTGCAATTTGACCATTGTACGTACATATGAATTGCCTTTAAGACTGTAAAGTTTCATTTAAAAATTCGTATGTTTGCCCAAGATATGGGCTGAAAACCGTAGGGATTGCTTTTTTTGCGCACCCTGTATACTGTATATTGTATAGACCGATGCTGCTGCCGTCCAGTGCTACGTAGGGCCTATAATATGCCACCGACATCGACACAGGTCCTGTGCACTCCACTTAAAGAAAATCATTGCGTGTCTGTCTCTGTCTCTATCTGTCTGCCTGCCTCTCTCTCGTTCATGGGCTCGTCTCTCTCCTTCTCTCTCTGTCTCTATCGCTGTCTCTCTCTCTCTGTCTCTCTGTCTGTCCGTCTGTCTGTCTCTCTCACTCACGGTCTCTCTCGCACGGTCTCTTTCTCCGTCTCACTCTAGTCAAATTACATCGCTCGCAGCGGTGAGCGGTGCAGTGCAGCTAGTGTTGTGTGCTGAGCCCTTCGAGTGCCCTCCTGCTGCTGCTGTCGACTCCATGCACAGAATAACAATTGCAGAGAAATCTTGGCATGCAACTTGTGGCCGAACATTATTCTATGCACAGCTAGCATAAGAAAAGTTCGGCTCGGTGCACTAAGCAGTAAGCACTAACGAACGAAACGAGAGACTCAACCAGGGACGCTGAGAGCGGGGTGGAGGGGGGAGGGGGAGCAAATGCCCAGAGGCCCGGCGACTTTTTGGGGCCCGGGTTAGACATAATTTATTTATATAGGCTACCTATACAAAGTTAATGATTTAAGCAAATTTTAATGCGTTTTGAATATAATATTAACCTATAGTCCTATACCACTCATGTGTTCGCTCCCACCGGACAAATTTGGGCCGATTAATTTTTAATCTTTTCCTCAACTTAGTCCCCCACCCCCAAGAAGGCGCAGACTCATAAATTTGTTTCAGTGAAATGGTTCTTTTCACGAGCGAAACTTCAATCGAATGACTAAAAAAGTTCAACTTTTTGGTCGAGAACACATTTGTCGGCGCCGCTCGTTCTCGACCAAGTCTCAGCCCCAACAAAGCCCAAGTTCTTTTTAGCACCCCCCCCCAAGAACGGAAACCAAATTCCGCCCATGACGTATGTTGTGTTTGTTCCATTATAGCCACGTTCGGAGAAGTCCTTACCTGGATTCGAAACCGCACCTCACTCGTTTTGCTTGAACTGGCTGATGCACCAAATTGAATTCACTTCATCACCCAATGCAGTAGGCCTATTAGAGCTAGGTTTGTAGTTGGACAGTAAGCTTATTTATGATGTCGTCTTTAGCCTTGCTTTTTGTGCGCACACAGACCACACACACTCTGTATCTCGCTGCACACAACCTTCGTCTACCATCCCAAAATTCCATACAGATGACAGTAGAAACACCATAGCGGTTATGACAGCATAGGCATTACACATGGAGTGTCTATCATGGGTAGGCCTACATTGAAGCACGATTCTATAGTTCTGTTCTCATGGCTGCTATAAATTTCAAGGTAACCGGCCTGTGCAGTTGCTTCTTACCAAATCTCATGTCGGAAGTGCAAAAGTAGTCTGCCAGATTCATGTCACAACGTTATGAGAATGAACATTGTGTCCTCATTGAGAAGGGATGCATGTCTGCTAAAGAACAAGCCTATATACCTACGACAGCATCACCCAAAAGACCTTGCTGCAGATAACACCAGACTGCTTTCCGTGTAGATTTCAAAACGATGCATAGGCCTATCATCATCATCATCATCATCATCATCATCATCATCATCATCATCATCATCATCATCATCATCATCATCATCATCATCATCATCATCATCATCATCATCATCATCATCATCATCATCATCATCATCATCATCATCATCATCATCATCATCATCATCATCATCATCACCACCACCACCACCACCACCACCACCACCACCACCACCATCATCATCATCATCACCACCACCACCACCACCACCACCACCACCACCACCATCATCATCATCATCAATCATCATCATCATCATGATCATCATCATCATCATGGGTTAAATACCCGTAGGTGTCCGACGCCACTCTCTGTCTGAGTCTGTCTCGCATCATGCTGCCCAGCTTCAACCGGTCCGGTCAGCAGGTCTGCTCCATACCATTAACATCTTGGAGCAACTAGACCACCTTGCCTGATTGAAGAGAATATTGGGAGAGAGGCGTGAAGGAGACAACCTGGGTCAATGCCTGTATGTGTCCCACGCTAGGCCTATAACATATATTATTATATATCTCGCCAACAATCAAGTTTCCTGATAATTAGAATCAAATAAAAATTATGATTGGTTTTCCACGCATGCATTGCTTAACAGCGTCGACCATGATATATGATATACGGTGTTTGACTACAACCTTTGGATACAAGGATTCAGTGTGTGTATTAATTAACATCTGTGGCAAGTCTTTCCAAGAGTCTCAATTCCACGGAATCCTTTTATATTTTGACAACTGTTTGACTTTATTCTACAATAATATATCTTCGGCGTTTTAGTGTGAATTGTAGACAACAGTTGTGGTATTACCGACATCCGATATTTTTGTGACTGTGAAACTTGTTTCTCAGTATCTTCAACTAGCTGAATCACCCGGCGTTGCCCGGGAAATTTCGGCTTTTAGTTCCCAGCCACGCCTGACCCCGCTCCCGCCACGCCTGACCCCGCTCCCACGCCACCCTTCTCACTTCGCCTTCCATCGGTCCCAACCCGTTCCGACCCTGGGGAGCCCGGCGTTGCCCGTGAAATTTAGTTTTTCAGTCCAACCCAGTTACAACCCGTCCGCATTTGTGCGAAACCGCGTGCGAAAAGATCTGACCTCGGCGAAAAATGAGGTTAGGAATCTATTGGTTCGTTGAAAATCGATCGGCGAAAATTATTGCGTCTTAAATACTGATACATACGACATGGTTAAGATTAATTAAGATTAATATTAATTAACGGCATAATGCTCCATAAGAATAAGCCCGGCCATGACGTCATTAATGTATTGGTTTGAATCATCAATATATCATCGGTGGTTTCAGTGTAAGCAAATGGCGTGTTAATAAAGACAGGCGATCAACGTGCATAGCTTTCGAATCGCGTGTGAAGTTAAAATGTTGACAGCACGGGCTATAAAATTAATTGACAGCTGAAAATAGTGGCGTTTAACTCCAAATGTGGGTAAGAATCGATTGCAAATTTTTTTTTAAACGAATCGCTGTAATTTCCGAGTAGGCCTCCGGACAAAATTTATTGCCACACACACAGAAGGACAAACTTTGAGCTTTATATTTATAGATGATCTTCAATTCCTCATCTTCTGGGATGTTAGACTGTTAGGACTGTGACATTCATGAGTTAGCCTATGAATAGTTTTCTTATGGTAATGATATTTTAGTAGACTACAAAATAGTCACAAGTCTGAAATAAACTATAAGATGTTTACTTCATACTCCAAGTAACACAATGACAGGTGGAATTGTTGGGACCATGAGGCTTGGCGACCTTACTGTGAGAAAAGTTCATAAAAAATTATGGGCTATAGTCATTTACATTGCAATGGAAATTTCCTTAGGAAAACTAGCGGTAGGCCTGATTGGGATAATAGTCTCTCAGCATATAGACCCATATCGTTATTGTAGACAACAAAAGCAGTTTCTTTAATTTCCTCTGGTTCAGTGCTAAACAAAAATATGATTACTAGTGGTTGCCAGGATTTTCAACATGTTTTTCAGCATGATGGCAATGTTGCACAGTGTACACATCAACTCACAAATTTTCCCATTTAACATAATCTGGAAATCACGATGGTGGAATTTAAGTCAATCAACCCAATAACTTGAAAACATAGTGATGATCCTATTATGCAGTTGCTTCTTATTTAAGCAACGTGTTTTCCATGTGTCCGTTCTAACAGACGCTGGCACTAATGGGTTAACGACTTACACGGCCTCCAACAAAGCCAATAATACTTCATTAACACTATTCCACTGTCACACAAGATAAGGCCATCTATTTGTTTGTTTGTTTGTATGTGCACTTGTTATAGCGTCCCTCAAGTTCTCTCTACTCAGAGGCGCTCCTGACTACAGAGCTGACACTGCATCTGAGTTTCACGCCAAAGCGCTGAGCAATTGCGAGTGAAGGACTTGCCCAAGGTCCTTACGCGGCGACTTGAGGTGGATTCGAACCTCGAACCTTCCGGCTTCAAGGCGATGACGCCACCCCTACACCACCGTGCCTCAAAAATATGCTATGCCACCTGTGCTACAACCTAATATCACCACCAGCACCATTAGTATGTTTTGTCACCTCAGTGCCACTCTTATCTTCAACTTCAATGCTACCACTTACACCACAATAACTACACGAGTGCCAATGCAAACCTCACCCACTGCGATCACCTCACACACTGCGATCACCTCACACACTTCGACCACAGAAACGAAAGAGTCAAGAACAAGCGCAAGATGACCCTCCATAAAATATTTACTCAGCAGCACAGCTACACATGCTACAATATGAAACCAATTTATGCAAATTTAGTATACAATATGCATCAAACAGCTTACAAAAACCACATAATATGGCTATATACATCATCACTGTATCTACGTCAACCATTATACATGGGTATAAAATTAAATAAAAGTCTATACACTGATAGAAACATCAGCTCATAAACAATTTTTTGATAGGTGAAGCATAATATTTATTCATATAATGCAAAATAATTAAGGAACTAAACAGTCTAATTATGCAAATAAGCATTTAAATCTTTTATTTAGAACAATAGTCAACATGGGCAAAGTTTTTTTGCTCCAGATGGTGCAGGTCCAGAACATTGACCCCCTCAACAGAAAATATAATCACAACTCGCTCCGAATAATTATGTTCAATTTCTTGAATGGAAATGTATTTAAAAAGCAAAGCTAATCAGCACATGTCAACATTTCCTAATAGTAACACACATCAGAAAAATTATGAAAACTAATTAGGAGATAACGCTAAATTGAAACACATCTACTTAACGACTATCACATAAAAACTTAGAAAAGCAAATAAACAACAACGCACAATCATGAATAGAAAAATTAGCATTTCGTTTTGCATAAATTAGAATTCTTTATCATAGTATAATCAGTACAAATTATATACAGTTGCTGTACAACGGGCATTTGAGTGAAGTTAGATGCACACACGCACAGCAGACGTGTACATGGAGACAGACGCACACAGACAGACAGAAATAGAAAGACACAGATCACATGAAACATTCGAACATACAAAGACGTTAACGTATACAAACAACAGATACAGCAGAGTGTTATTATTATTATTCAGCAGAGAAAACATACATACAAAACAGAAAGCAGACGAACAGACAGACAGACAGACAGACAGACAGACATACAGACAGGCACATGATAAAATAAATATATATCAAGAAATACAATACCGGTAGTTATAAGAAGCTACCAGTAATAAAAAAAATGAAAGAACAGAAAATGATCTATGGAACAAAACAACAAAGGAGGCTAAAGAAAAGAAAAATCATACAAATGAATCGCAAGATAATCTTCACAATAATCACTTGCTCGAATCAGTGGGAGAGGAAAACCTTCACAACATCAAAAGCACATAAAAAATCAGCAATCTTCACATTCAGCGATTCTACATTTAGAAATGTTCAAGGAGAAAGCAGCAGAGAACATTCACGTTAACTACAATGGCATTGTTTCAATAGCAATCAAACAATCAGTTTCACCAATTTAAAAACAATCAAACATTTAAAAAACAGCATTTGTACTGATCTTCTAACAATTTACGGTTCAAAGCCACAAAAATCTTATCGAACTTCAAGGTGTGATTCTTTAAGAAACTTTTCAGGGCATTTGAGCATTGGCTCTCCTTGAAAAAAATCAGTGAAGACAACCGACTTCTACTTAACTTCAAACAATAAACATCAAGGTCATCGCAAATTGATGAACTGATGAACTTCACAGTTGCCTCCCTCCCCTCCGATGACGATTTTTTAACAATGGCAAACTCTCAAATCTAACATTTATTAATGTAGAGATGAATTACATATAATTATATATATTAGTGTATATTCATACATAACATGTGTGTGCATGTGTGTATGTGTGCATTGCTGCAATGGAAAGATTATCTCACATAGTTCAGTAGACAATTTCTAAAAGCATTTCAATGTCTTTAAACTAAAATTAGATTGACGCTAAACAACTGAACAACAATGTTTCCTCCCTGGTTGCCTGGAAAGTAAAAGAGAAAATTTAGAATAAAATTTAGAATATTTATATTGTAGTATTCCTCATAAAACAATCCAAACAGAAGTCATTAATTTGCAATTTAACCAACTCCATAATTATTATGGTTTCAACTGCAAAGCTGTGTCTAGAGAGCGAGCTATCCATAGAAAGAAAAACTGCATTCATGTTGGACAGTGCAACTGATCAAAGTCACAGCAGTGAAAGCAAAGTCTGGCATTTTACAGCAAACTTATTGTAATGTAAATCTGTAAATATTGTGATGGCATCTCATCAGGGTTTTTAAGCACTTCTTGTATAGCTGTATGGATCAGTGATCTAGTAGTAGTCATTAAGGTCGATATGACTAAATCCCAATAAAGTCACTAACGAGACACTGAGAAATCGTTTCATAAACATAGAAATATAATCAAAACAGATATCAACTGCTGCATAGAGAAATCATTAAAAGAAAACAGGACACAACATGCGTAACGTTCAGAGACAAACGTGTAAACTATAGTTGACCTACATTTACTAGAGCAATGTTCTCTCCAAAAGTGGTATTTAGAAGAGTCATTTTGAAGTCATTTTAAGAGTCGTAAAAATCCCATTCAATATCTTTAATGCTGTTGTCAAACAGCTCCTGAGCTACTATAAACAGCTACTAAGCTACTAAAAACAGCTACTAAGCTATTTTAAACAGCTACTAAGCTACTACAAACAGCTACTAAGCTGTGTTGTGTATAGTTTGCATAATGTTCACTAGAGATCATGCCGTGGATTTCTCAGTGCCAAAAGGAAATGGCGTGAACTGGGAAGACCTCAAATGGTTAACAATGGTCACTTGAAATATTCAAGACAGTAAACAACAATAAACATAGAATTGTTATCTCACATACTTGCATATGGTTTTATTAGAAAGAAAGAAAAATAGCTCTAAGGAGGTCATAAATGTGCTATAAATGCAGAATCAAACATGATTGCACATAACACACCTGCACATAACATGTACACAAACACACTCACACACCTACACACACCTACACACACTCACACTCCTAGGCATACACACATTACCAGATATCTGTATATGCACATCAAATTTCGACGCAACTACACATTCAGTTTTCCCATCATATATCAAATAATTATACCGTATAGAAGTTTAAAATGTCTGTAAGAATAAGTGCACTTAGGATGCAGTGGACGACTATTCAACAAAATAAAGTGGCCGTTTAGTTGAGATCCAGAGATTTTGTATTTGTGAATTCTGAGCAAAAAACACGCAGTCGCCATTCCACTACGATGGACAAAGAATTCTCAGCAGCGGAAGGAAGACTCAAATAACCGCATATTCCATGGACACAACACCGGAAAACTTCACGAACAACAAATGAAAACGAGTTTACAAACGATCATAAACACATCTACATGTTTCAGAAACATCATAATGCGACAGAAGAGCTGGAAATCTGACCAGCAAAATGATGAAATATTTGTGTAAAAAGCAAATCTTTCAAAAGAACCTCAATACAACAAACAATGGGCATACCAGCAAATAGGTGTAAAGTACAGATGATCATTCATTCATTCATTCATTCATTTCAGACACTTATATAGCACCTCTTCAAGAGTAACTACTCAGAAGAGCTCCCGACCCAACCACGCCATGACCTTGTATAGTGAAAGGCATCTAAGGGATAACTCGAAACGAGCCACAATGGATTCCGCCACAAAGGTTTATCCAAAGGGATCGCAGTGCTTTACAGTCTTCAGATGGTAGCATATGTGGCAAATTTCTCTAGTACAAGTTATTATATCCGTGTTATTATATCAGTGGATAGTTTGTAGTTAAACATGAAGACAGCCAGGTTGGTTTTAAAATTAAATGAACAAACAGCTTCTAGTAAAATTATCACATCTGGGGAAAAGCAGTAACTTCTGCTCTGTAAAATATTCCCAATTAAATTGTACTTAAAATCATCTAAGTAAACCATTTATATCACTGTGGTTGGACTGAGTGGCTTCTTGAAGTGGCACTATATAAATTCTTGAAATTAAAGAATGAATGAATGAATCTAATCATCAGTTAATAGAGTATCCCTTACATAATTATTATCGTACATATAAACAGCAAATCATTTTTATCTTAAAGTTTGTACAGCACAGAAGCCAACTGAAATGTGCCACATTTTACTAATGTATCTTACTCAGAAATTGCAAACTTAGTAACATATTTTGCAAAGCTGGATTCTCTTTTACTCTGACTAATACAATGCAACAAGCAGTAACTTACTTAGACTTAGTTCCTCCTGTTCCGATCGGAGCATTGGTCAACAAGTCCTCGCCATTCCACACGGTAACAAGCAGTAAACACTGACAATATTACGGACATTCACATGTCAACTTTGATTAAAAGCGGATTTAACTGGCCAGAGAATTCGAAAGGTAATAACTAAGATTTGCATGCATACATCAAGTCCTTCTGCATCTTGGTTGCTTCACTCCCTGGTTGGTTGCTTTGCTCCCTGCTCTGAGGTCCTCTGGTTGCTCGTTGCATGCGCGAGATGGGGGGGAGGCTAATGTTCAATCTGACTTCTGGTTGGAACCATATTCTACAAGAACTGTAGCTTAAATTCCTCAGCTTTCTCATCACCAGTTTTGTAACAAATGAATTCCATTTTATTTGCTAGTGATCTGTGATTGGAGCATCTCTGAATTACAAAGTGGTGCTTTGTAGATGTTTGATAATAATAATAACAATTACAGTCAACGTATGTATATATGTGGTTGTCCATAATGCCTGCCTACAATGAACCACTGATAGACAGCAATTCCTAGGAAATAAATTGCTCAAGCTCAAACTCGTATTTCGTTTCTCTCACTAAATGACTTTTGAACTCGTACCCAAAAAATGGACGGTCAGTAAGATGTCCAATAGGAGAAAATGTACCATCACTTATTTTCACAGTATATTATTCAAGTAATGAATTGTTTTGTATATGATAGGCCTACTAGCTGGGGCGCCCAGCGTTGCCTGGGAATTTTAGGATTTGGGCCGTTCCCCGCCAATCCCTCCATCAATATATTAATTTAACTTAAACATTCAGAACATAATGATGGAAGGTCATTATATATTCACTTGTGCCACACATAGTCAACTCATCCAAAATGAGTACACCAACTGTACACTGTCAATTGTACGATCAAGTTATTGACGAGGGACCATCATCACCCAACAACAACAACACTGCTCTCGTATGCTCTCGTAAGGCAGACAACAACTTCTGCCCTGTAAAAAATTCCAGCAGTAGAAAATCACAATTCTCAATGTTTATTGCTAAAATGTCTAAACAATAAACCGAAAATGACATTGATACACATACATTGTTGGTTCAGATTGTGGAAATTGATCAGAATCTGTAATATATTAAATGATAACATGATTGAGCAACAATAGGTCTTATAAATCAATCTGAGCACAACTAAAGACTCACGTGACGTCGCACAACATGAATTGCAATTAATATACAAAACATGCTTTCATTTAGAGCAGACTTCACAAAGAAAAAAACACAGCTCACCAACAACAGTTACTTTCAACAGTAAAAAAATCACAATATTATTTATAGCAGTCTTTGATATCTCAGCAGCGTCACAATATATCTACAACGCAAAGTTCTTTACAACTTGCCCAAAGATGTTTAAACTATTTTGGTAATGTGCCAAACAGAAAGCACATAGAATAGTTTGATATGCATCATCAGATTGGTGAGCGAGTCTCTAATTTCAATGGTTTTAGTGAATGGGCAAAGCGCTATTTTGGAACTGCATCTATCTGACACAATAATCTCCCACAGTCCTTTTATTTCTCTGCACTTGACGTCTGACATGAACTGAAAAGTAGAGACAATTATTATTATTGTCTGCATAGAGATCTACTGGCTACAGCTCGTCTACTAGAGTCAGTACATCCATACATCCAAAGCAAATCTAAAAATAGGGTGGAATATAATTCAGTAAATGGAATACAGGGAAATAACAACTGAAAAATGGAACAATGCAATCTTGCAACCTGCAAGTGTCAAAAACAGCAACCACTATAATTTCCTGGATTCAAATCCTGGACAAATGAAGCATTGTCTACTATTCACTACAAACACAAGAAGAAACCTAGTTTGTGTAGCAGCAAATTTCAGCTCAGTTGCCTATTGCAATGCCAGGTAATGTTGAGGTAACTTGCCGCTAATACCTGGACTCATTTTCTTCCAGACACACGCTGTCCTCAGCAGCTGTTAAATCCTATTGACAATTGAAGAATAACAATCAGAACAATGGACAGTTGTTCTTCCTAAACCTGCGGCTTGCATTATTGCTGATCTGTACGAGATGAATTTGTGTGTGAATCCCTGACAAAGCGACGAAAGGAGGCAGTTGCATAGCATCATCCAACCACATGCCGTGAGTTCTGAGCTCAACTGATGATGATGACACGTGATTGACTTCATCATTCACACGCATCACTTACGTTAGTCTCTGAGAAATTATCTAAATACTTTGCATTGCCCAAATGCTTTGCTTTGTGTGACCCCATCTGGGCCGGACCCATGACGACGTGACCACAGCCGGGATGTGCGCAATGGTAATGCGTCTGCTTAATACGATGGACGCACGTGGAGAATCCGCAATCATCTCCCAGCGAGAATTTCTGGAAGCCATACTCTGCGATTCGATCCATCTTCGAGTGGTGCTTGCGGTGGGCGACCACTTTGCTCGAATCAGTGCAGATGAATGGACAGGAGAGGCAGTGGAAGTGAGTTGCCGAGCGAGCATGCTCACAACCGGTCTGATGGCAGTCGGTCTTCGCATGGAACTGCTGGAACTGATCGCCCATGATGACGTCGATCCGTCGGTGTCGATCGCTGTGCTGAAGGAAGCGCGAGTGATCGCAGAATGAATAGCCGCAGTCGGCTCGTGAGCAGTGGTAGTGCGTCATGCTGAGTCGGTACGCACAACGCTCCTGGCCACAATCTTCACTGAAGCGGAATTTCTCGTATCCTGGCGCTGTTGCCAATGTATTCTTCTCCTCTGTGACAACAGCCGATGCAACGCTGAAAGCCTTTTTACGGCCAGATGATGAAGAGTGGTTGTTGTTCGAATTCAATGCGGCTGCGTCCAGAAATGACGAGTAACTGGATGAGTTGCTGTTGGTCAGACCAGTGGCTTCACCGCCACCACTCTGGGATGGTGCGCCTTCACTGCTCGAACTTCTTCCGCTTGGTTCGAGACGACCTGACGAGAGATCAATGACCAATCGATCTGCCTCCGCATCTTCATCACAATCATCAACATCAGCAGCATCTTCATCATCATCATCTTCGCCTGCATCATCAACAGTAGCGTTCGTCTGAGGTTCTCCATCATCGGAATCATGCCTAGCAAATGTTTCTGCTGGAGAGTGTGCCTCCTCCGCTTCCTCCTTTTCCTCTTCCATCTCTTCCTCTTCCAGACTCGACGTCGTCTCTCCGTCGTCTACGATTCCATGCTCCTCCGGCATCCGCAACGCTTCTTCACCGTTTGACATCGGTTCATTTCTTTGCGCCTTGACAGCCTCCACAACAAAGCCATGCCGTGCCACGTGCGTTTTGAGACGCGCTGGGTCGGAGAAAGCCTGGTTGCAGTCGAAGCAGTGGAAATGGTCCTTCTTCTTGAGCTTACAGAACGGACGACCACAGTTCTGATGGACCGCATGATGCATCTTCAACTGCATCGATGTCCAATCAACAGGTGGTACGTTGTTCGCCTTCTGCTGCAGCAGAACGGTTAGAGGTGCGGCAATAGTGCAAGATGGCATGGAACTGGTGCTGAAAAGCAGTTGGTTACAACCGTGTGGCATTGCTAGATCAGCAGTCGTCGTGGCATTGGAAACTGAAGCCTGGAAAGTCACAAGAGCAGGTTTTGGTGCAATCGAAACGAGCTTCAGCGGAGATGAGCTCAACTTCAGGTCAAGACCTGACGTTGTGGCTCCACGGGTCACCATAATTGGTGCCACAGTTTGCCTCGGAAGCCCCGCTAGCGGTTGAATCGTTGTCAACAGCATAGGCGTCAATCCGACAGGATTTGAGGAAATAACGACCGGACCATCACGCGAAACGAATGTTGACACTGGCAAAAAGGTGGCCGTTGAGCGAGCGGCTGTGTTCAGCGACCCGAATCCACTGGTGATTGTGTTTGGCGCTAATAATGTCGAGGTGCTAAATGCAGATGAACTTGGCTTGGACTTCATCACGTGCGTCCCAGATCCACCAGCACCGTCACTTTCAACGGCACGGTGCTTGCGATCGTGCTGGACCATTGTGCTGTAGCGCACGAAGGAGTAGTCGCACTTGGGGCGAATGCAGTGGAAATGTCGGTTGGACTGGTTGTTGTGACAGTGCGCACGTCGACAGTTCACATTGCGATCAAAGAATTCGAAGCCATCGGCAATTGCGATGAAGCTGTGGAAATCCTTTGCGTGCAACGCAAGGACGTCAGCGCGATTTGTAACGTGGTGACATCTCGGTCGAACGCAATGGTAATGTTCCAGCTGACTGTAGATGCACTTGTCGTCGGGACATGCCTGACCGCATTCGTACTTCTGAAAACCATTTGCGATCGGAGAACTGGACCCGGTGAGAACCGCCTGAGTGTGAATCTCTTCCTCTGTCATCTCGACCTTTGGAATGACGGGAATGTCGCTCTTAGGGAATTTCGGTGGCCGGCCACGTTTGCGCTTGAAGTTGTTGAGCGAAGATGACGACGGACCGAGACCGGTCGTCTTACGACCAACGCTTTCGTGCAGTTTGTGATGTTCGAGACGATTGAATATTGAATCCTTCGATGAAATGACGTGGTTACAATTTGTCTGCAATCACAACACATTTCAATATTAGTGCAAAGAAGGCTTTATACGAAATTTACTGAATAACAGTGCATACCTATAATATCCACCGAATTGAATTGAAAAGCGCCATTATAGCAAACACTTGGTAAACGCTGCTCAAGTTGCTCAAATGTCCTTTAAAGACCTGGAAACTATATCTGATACGTGCTCTAATAAGACAGAGATTGTTAGTATTAGAATATTTTGTTGCATATTTCCAAATTCTTCAATTAGCATGAGCAGAAGCAAAAAAATATATTCCAACAAGTTTCTATGCAGATTTTTTATGTGGCTCAACATTTTTAAGTATGCCGCAGAAGACATTGAATGATGGACTCCAGGAGTGAAGCCAAATGAGTTGATCAATGGCAACTAAGCTGTGCTAATTTTTTTCAAATATTAGGCTGATAACAGTTTTTCAAATAGAAATGATCTATAGATCGGAATTATAAAAATTATAATATAGTGCAAGAAGCATGTCATTGTCACAGGCAATCTGTGAAGATTTGTAGTGCAGTGCCATTGTAGTGCAGATCAGTGTCACTAGCAAAATGCTAAAAGAACAATTGCCTTCACACAGCTCTCTAGTGATGGCCAACAAACATCAGCCAACCTTTAGAATGAACTCAGTAAGTGGAAGAGTCTGTATTATTATTATTATTATTATTATTATTAGGATCTATTGAATGACTACATTACGTAGCCTAATGTTCAAAAGGAGCATAGACATTAGCCTGTAGACTAAATGACTTTGTCATTTTCTTTTGAAAAAAAATAAATGTGTGTTATTATTATTATTATTATTGTTATTATTATTATTATTTCTAGTATGCTTCCCAGCATTTCTCTCAGATGGAACGATCCAGAACAGCATTCCGAGACCATTAATTATGAGTAAGTAAAAAACAATTTAGTTAAATAAAAAAATTTAATCACAAATTATTCAGTTGCAATAAATTTCAGCGTTTTCAATGCTTATTAATGCTGGTGTACTTAAATTAAAAATATTAGTGTCCCCATGGTCCCAGTGGCGGCGCCAGGATTTCAGTTTTTCCATTTTCACCAGCAAAAATTTCTGACGACCTTTTTGTTAGTCATCCGATCCAAATATCACGGCAATTTTTCATTTTCAGCCGCCAAAATTTCTGACGACCTTAGTCATTTGGTCGAAATCTCATGTATATGGTTTCAGTTTTTGGGAGGGCTGATCACAGAAATTTTAATTTTTACATGTAAAAAACCGGATGGCCTTTTTTTGGGGAGGGGGCTTAGCCCCCTAGCCCTTCTAGCGCTGCCACTCATGGTCCACCGTTCACTGGTATACCTAAGATAGTTGCTGCAACCAATTTACGATCATTAATTAATCTGTTGACATCAACATTTTCTCTACAATTATCACCTTATTATTTCTATAGATGAATAAATTATATGTTATACCCATAAGCAGTGGTAGTGTACAAGTTTTCCACTGTGCTCACAGCCCTCTGAACACTTGGTGTCTGCATCGTATTTGGCAAACGTCAGAGCAGTTATGCGGTCTTGCTGTTCATGGAATCTAAGAAATGACACAGCAAACCAAAAAATGTCAGCATATACAACATTTACTCTTCTTCTTCTTCTTCTCGTCAATTTATTATACGCTTACATCTTCAGAAAACTGATGCACATCCGAGATGACAGAATTTCAGATGGAAATCCATTGTCCCTAAATGTTGCATATTACCAATAGTCAGACAAATTTAAAAAACACTAGATTCCACTTTGTTTGATGGAAACATACTTTGAAATACAGCAATTGATATTGATATCCTAAATCATCTGCCCCCTCCACATCAAAGACAAGAGAATTTCCAGACGGAACTAACATGACAATTAAACGATATCAGCCAATTAGACACCACACCCGGATTGCAGGCTTAGTTAGCATATATAAATTACCACATTACAGTAAGGTATTTTCACCACCAAACTGTGCCAAAGAGCACGACTTCTGGATTAGCAGAATTCATTTGCTGTAACATCATCAAATACGGTAGAAAATCATCTGCGTGGGGGAGTGACAAGTTAAATTTGACAAAATCCATAGAAACGAATTAAATGCTCACTTTGCATGCTCACGTACGCCGTCCTTCGATCGGAAGAGCCAACCGCATTCTGCTTGGTTGCAGTGGTAGTGATCTTTGTACAGAAATTGACATCGGGCATGACACGGGTCATTAGCAGTGTACCTGAAAGAGACGAAGAACAAGTCAGTAAGTCTGAAGCACACAAAAAATGAAAAGAGAAAGTCAGAAGACAAGAAAATTACAAAAAAAGACAGAGAACCGGTTGAAAAATGGAGATGACTACTAAAGGTCTTTGCAAATATGGCAGACCATAAACTTGAAAATGATTTTAAGAGTCTTGCGAATTTTACAAGAAATGCTCCCATTATTTATCATCTCCTACATATGACACTTTTCAAAGTAGAACTTCATGGATCCATGCGACGTAACAGATCAAAAGACGCAGCACGGAAACAATGTTTTGCTCAAAACCTGTCAACTTAGCAAATACCTGACCACTTTTATCAGAATCTCTGTATCATAAATGATGCATCCATTAAAGACTGACTGACGTAAACACATTAAACGTTACTCAGATGATACGAATGATGATGACATTTCTTATCACATGTCTCTCTGGTCAATTCATACATGCTTTCCCTTTCAACGTTTCCATAACAGCAAGCCTCTGCCATCACAAAATCTCCTATTTCGCCGTAACACAGAAAAACCATTATTAGGGCGCCTCATCAAACAACTAGCAACACACTGAATGACTGAATAATCAAACGAATGAATGAATTAGCAAATGAATTACCCATTTCTAACACCTAATGTCCATTCTAATGCCAGTAGGTAGGTGGTAAATCTTTTTTTAATTCACCTGGTCAGGTATCTCTTCCAAGACTCGTCTCTTTCCTTCTTCTCGTTAACAGGTGGTAGAGTCTTCGGTAGAAAGAACGGCGTCTGCATCAACGATGGTACAGCGATCAGTGATGACGATGCTTCAGACGCGCCGCCACCGCATCCATCTTCATCGCTTTTGCTGTCCGTATCCATCGCCAGCAGAGGCGCCATGGTAATCGGTAGATTCAGCGAATCCCCAAGATCCTTTCCAACCAAATTCGACGCCATTTTTACCATTCCAAGCGAGAGAAAACTCTCCCCAACTTCATCGTCCTTTTCCACTTTTACATCCAGGTCCATTGCGACCGACTCACTCCCAATGTCAGAACCTGTCAAAATTCCACTAGCACCGCCCACATTCTCAACATTCTCCATTTTCACCATGCTTGGCATGTCCATGACCATGACCTTCGCTACTTTAACTGGGATGCCTGCGTCAAGCTGATGCTTGAAATTTGTTGCCAAGACAACAGGTGGCTGACCAATGACAGCCGCTGGAAGGGGAAGGCTGTCTGAGGGGGAGGCAGTCAACCGAATATTCGCCAAAGGTACTGGTCCGATCTGCTTGTACATCGCCTGCTCAATTTCACGTCGTTCGTGTTTGCGTTTGTGCGAGTACAACTGACCTGTTGAGTGGAGCACGTAGCTGCATCCTGAAAGAAAGTTGCATTTAAAAGTCTTATTAAGTCTGAGGCGTTCGATTGATCAATCAATGATATCTAACAAACATCGACTAATAAATCAATCAATCTGATTGGTCATGCAATTATTATACAGATAATCAACAGCCAATCACAACTCAGTGGCAATATCCTGCAATAAAAATGCTAAGCAAGTAAGTAAGTAAACTAAGGAGCTTTAATATAGAGCTTCAATCGATCAATATTATTCATCTTATTCAAACTCTTCAATCTGACACAGCCGTAACTTGAATTACATTAGGTTAGAACAAATTGTCTACCATTTTCGCTGATAATTCTAATGTGCAGTTTAAAGAAGAGTGTTTTTAAAATTAAAATAAACATCAAACAATAGAAAAAAATCACCCTATTGTCGAACAGATTCATGAATGTAAAGTGGCAGAGTGACATGGATGTGATGTGATATGTCTGTATCAGCCTTCTCCATACCTGTACACCAAATGCATGCGGATAGCAATTGGTCACTTAAAGAATATTCTTATCTTATCCTATTTACGTAAACATTGCAGGCACAACAGAAAGCAGATGTGAAGCTGCATGCCTGGTCGAATGCAGTGGATGTGATTGCTGACACGGCTATAGTGGCATCCACCGTAATGACATTGTTCGTATTTCATGAACTTCTTGAATCCATCTCGTGTCAAGATTTCATCTTTCTGGTGATAGGTCTTGTGCTTCTCTAAAGAAAAGAAAATGCTCAAAATAAATGGGATTAATCTATTGCAGCTTCAAGAAAATCATCCTATTATTATTATTGTTGTTGTTATTATTATTATTATTATTATTATTACAAGCTGTTTGCCTGCCCTAAGATGACAAATATTTCGTTCAATGTGCTCTATCCCGCTCACTCTGCTGTCTTGAGCTCACTGTGCTCACTTGTGCTCACTGCATAGTGCATAGCCTTCTGATCACTGTGCTGCTTTCTACTCTCTCATGCTCACTGCATTTTCTTCTGCTCCACTGTGCTCTCATTTGCTCACTGCGATCACTTATGCTCACTGTGCACTTTTCTGCTCATTATACCCTCTTCTGCTGACAGTGTTCTCTGGTTTTCATTGCTCTTTATGAAATCACTCTCCCTTCGGCAAAGAATTTCATATAGTGAGGGGGAAAAATCCTGTGGCTTCTTGCATTGAACAGTTGCTGGCTTTGCCAATCCCTAGCGCTCAGTGTCCTCACTTGAGTGACCTCTAGCAGTGAGTTACAATAGTCAATTCCAAAGCAATAGAAACATGCCTGTGCAGTTGGTCATAAAATGCAAATAAAATGAAGGACAAGCAAGGTCTTTATTGTCAACAAATCAAAAACAAATGAGTCAGAACTTGGGAATAGTAGGCATAGATTTAAGTGATAATTGGATGTATAGAAATAGAACAGGTTGACAAAATTTTCTAAAATAGTGTAACAGACACAGAAAACCTTCAGACAGAGAAGCAAAAAAACTGCTGAAAATTTATGCAAGAAACTTATCGTCTGTTTAGAGTACTATGGTGCTAACTCCATGGCTAAATGCATTGGTGTTAGAACCATTGTACTCTAAGCAGACGTTATATGAGTCTTGGTTCAAGCGCTTGCATCTCAGCAACAGATGTACAGAGAGTTTATTGCAATAAAATTGAAATTTTGAAAAATTTAAATAATTACAACTCAATTAAAAAGAAAAAAAATTCAATTAGAGTCTATTAGTTATCAGTTATTATCTATATGTTTAATTAACAGTTACAAGGTGTTAACTAATAGATATTGCAATTATAGTTTCAAATTATTAGACTTGAAAATCAGAAAAATGTCCACCACACAAAACCAACCCATATCTGCCTTGTTCTTGAACGTGAAATTGCAGCCAGGCCTTCGACAGTGGAAGTGCGTTGTCTTCTGACCTGCAAAAGCACACGACACCATAGCACAGTTCTCGGTGGCACGGAACCTCTGGAATCCCTCCTGGATGATAGCCGAGTCCTTGCGGTGGTAGTTGGCATGCATCTGCACATCCGACGTACTGATGTAGACCTTGCTACAGCCATCCTAGAAGAGAGATCAGAAGAAGTCTATTAATGAATCCACACTGTTGCATGCTAGTCTAGATACACTGCACCAACACCAAGCACACATAAAAATGGCAGGAAGTAGGTTAACATCTTTGAGGCTGCCATATATTTTCATGAAATCAGGATATCAGACATAGGGAGTCATGTATGGGATCTCTACAGTACACCCGTGTCATTCTTCATCAATAGAAATCTTTACACGCAAAGTCCTTTGGTCATAAGATGAGAATACAGCTTCAACACTGATGACGTAGAGCCTCTAAACGAGTACGCATTTAGACGTTGATTGCATGTAATGCTCGGCTACAGACATGCCTGCTAATGCTAACTAACCCTCACCTTCAGACAAAGAAGGTTGTCGGTGGGAAGGGTTGTGAGCGGGAAGGGTTGTCAGTGGAAAGGGTTGAGGTGAAACAAACCCTGCTCACCTGGAGACAGTGGTAGTGAGTGTGCTTTCCGTTATGACTGCAGTGAACGGAGAATCTCTTGGAGCAGTCATCCAGCGGACTGTATCTCATGAAGCCGTGCTGGAGAGAGTCCTCTCGCTTCTTGTGCCATTTGAAGTGTCGGATCATCTCCTCCTTCTTCGGAAAAACCTTCAATCAATTCAGCAATCAAAGAAATGAAAGAAATAAAAGATGCCTATACTCTCAGGACATAACTAAACAGCCAAGAACTGGTACTCGGATGCTCAGACTTAACAAAACTTAAATCAATTAAGAAATCAAATTTTTTTGGCATAGCATCATCGGCCTCTATCATTGGCTGCAGTTGATTTAAACTAAGTAATCTAAGGCGGTGTGCAAAGTTCCCTACCACGTGAATCTGAAAACTGGTTGATGCCATAACTAAGGACGTTGAACTGATGGAGTAACAGATCACATACTAACTCATCGGTAATTCTTCAGGTAACCTTCACACAGCATCATGTGACAAAATCTGTTTCAATGGATGTCACAACTAGCTTCAGGGTACTTTCTATTCAATAAATTAATCAAATATTATACTTGACACAGAAAATCTGACCCCTTAATATAACAGCTGGGCAATAATCAAAAAACGAATGAAAAATAACTGAAAAAATCAGTTTGATGTCAAGAAGCAGAAAGTTGCTAAGGTAGATCCAGCATACAGCTTAGGCCTACTTACTTACTCAACAGTTACTGATACTCTTCCACTTTCACAGATTGTGGAGAGGGAAGAGAGAAGTGGAAGAGGAAGAGAGATATCATTATGGCCTACTTACCCGCGAAGTGCATGCTGTGCAATGGAAATGTTCCTTGAATCCCTTCTCTCGACAGACCGCTCCACTGCACTCATCCACTGAATTGAATCTTCAAACGACAAACAATTTACATCATTTAATATATTTTTACACCATGTGTCTACTTTGCATTTGCACAAACAAAACCTAACTTACTTACTGACCAAGATAGTCTATTATACAATACAAGTCAATGTATGAAGTCAGATACAATCAACACACTGCATAACAATTACTACAGCTACATTCAATAGATGTCAACACGGTACACATCTAAAACATCTCTCTTCAACCTGATCCAATGCACTAGGGCTGTTAAGATCTCTTAGACTTACCATGCTTTCAGCACTTACGCTCTTCACAGGTCTATTAATTTCCACACACATACATTATATCATACATATATCGTATAATTATTATACATAAACATCATCATCATCATCATTATCCTCAGTTCCTCATATCCTCAGTGATGGATCCATTTGTGAATAAATGACCTGCATTTCTAGCCGAGTCAAGTACTATTCTCGTGTTTAATCTCACATCTTGCAATACATTATGTGGGATTTGGGTAGATGGCAATATTTCCACATGGCAGACCATTGCTAAACTCTGAATGACTTCATCTAGAAGAGTTGCCTGATAACAACAATGATAATAATAATACTAATAGGTGACCCATCTGCGCAAAACCAGTCGTAAGTCGAATTTCTGACTTTTTAAGTTTAATATACTGTTTTAAAGAGAAACAAATTCTCTTTAAAATGATACCAATTTTATCACTCTATCTTGATCCAAACTGAATTTATGGATGAAAAACTACTTGCATTATGGATACTATTTATCGACAAAAATGCATTTAAGTTGGCCTAATAATATAAATTGCAAATCATAACTTGCAAGAAGTCATTCAAATAATACTCTTCAATGTTATTTTCCCACAAACTTTTTGGTTATTTGCCCAAAAAATTATCTAAAAAATAATTTTCTGCAATAATCTAACAATTGGAAAAAATTGACCTTGCTCTAGTTTTTGCTTGTTTTCTTGAAACGGAAATTTTCGACTTACGACTGGTTTTGCGCAGATGGGTCACATAGTAAGAAAAATAATAACAATAAAAATATTCATTTAATACTATAGTTCAAACTGACAAACACTCAGAAACACTACACGATATACTGGTACACTATATGATATACTGGTAGTAGCAACTTGGTCATACACATAGATTGAGTATTCGTGACTTTTGGGTTTAATATTCGTAAATAGTCATGAATATTAAGATTTTTTAATATTCGTAAATATTCGTAAATATTCATTAACGGATTAAAGTGAACCATCCAAAGCGCAATGTTACCCAGTAAAGCAGTTTAAGTTTCTGTAGTCAGGGCAAGGCTGAATTAAAATATGCGATGCGCTTAATATGCTGAGATCGGGATAATTTTTGCTTGTAATCTGGCACTATTATTTCCTGCGTTGGAATTTATATTTACTCATCCTGCTATACTGATATAAAACTACTTTATCAATTTGCAGTTACTATTATAGGCAGTTAAAGTTTATTTCTAATTTAGTCTACTATTGCTGCTACTTGCCAACTGCCATCAGTGACTCTATCTCTTTTCAGTTGGGGAGGATGGTCAGAAGTCAGACAAAGTGACTGACATTAAGTATCGAATGTGACAGACCTATGAATGCTGCATGGCCACAATGGCCAGACTCAGCAGAGACCTGGAAGTTTTTAACAATAAATCTATTAAAGTTATTGTATACCTTACTGATATAGATCTATGCGTAGGCTAATTCAATTTTGTACAATTCATTCAGTAAAAGTTAAACATTTTCATAAATAACAAAATAAAAATTAAGAATAAAGAATTTCCTGAAAGAACATAATATTTTACGAATATAATATTTGTTGGCAGTTTTAATATTCGTTAATATTCGTGAATATTTGACAATCTTAATATTCGTAATATGCGAATACTCAATCTATGGTCATACATATACAATTATACATATGCTAATTAAAGGATAAATTCAGAGATATGGCACCATAAGTTTTTAAACTATTTTTTGGTAATAAACTTTGATTGTCTTTTGTGATGATCTTGATAGTAACCTTCAAGACTGTATAATATAAAGAATATGATATCCAAAGAAGTGGAATGAATTGTTGATGGCTACTTTGCATCAGTGCAGAGATATATTAGACCCACTCCATGGCTAAATCATTCTTTTAACAGACCTTGATTCTCTATGTCTAAGCTTTGGCTACCACACCATGCAATTCCCTTAGTCTCTCAGTCACAAGATCCTGTCTTAATAAGCATATCCACCAATGCACTATCACAACATAGTCACAGCAGCGACATGGAGATGTTCCTTAACACATTCATGATGAGAAGCATGTGCTAAAAGCAATTGGGAAATCAATGCGATTCATCGTCAAAGAGTTCAAGACCTTGCACAAAATGTTCATGTACTAAGTATGCATAAATTCATCCTCTGAACTTTTGTATGTTGTCATTGTCACAGTCATCATTGTAGTCATTGTCACAGTCATCATTGTAGTCATTGTCACAGTCATCATTGTTGTCATTGTCACAGTCATCATTGTAGTCATTGTCAAAGTCATCATTGTTGTCATCATTGTTGTCATTGTCACAGTCATCATTGTTGCCATATTTGTTGCCATTGTCATAGTCATCATTGTTGTCATTGTCAAAGTCATCATTGTTGTCGTTGTTGTAGTCATAGTTGTTCTCATCAACACAGTCATCATTGCTGTCACTGTCAAAGTCATCATTGTTGTCATTGTCATCATTGTTGTCGTTGTCGTAGTCATAGTTGTTCTCATCGTCACAGTCATCATTCCCTTCATCATTATCAGAAACGTTACTCGTCTAGAAACTGTTCAGAAAGATGAATGTTAATCAGGTGAGACTGATTTCTATAGAAAGTTATTGAAGATGAACTCTGGATTAGTTACTAGCTCAGGTATCCAAT
>OX457043.1:34619279-34681779 GCA_949752735.1 Lumbricus terrestris
GTAATTGGAATGCCACCTCAACTGACGAGACAATTAACATAATAGGACACTCTGAAGCCGTAATAGTCAGGAATTTATGTAAAATATGCTCAAAGAAAATAAGCTGCCTTAAGTTCTGTGATTTCACCGACCAAATAGTTTTGTACCTGCGCTTCTCATGGAATGCATATTCGCACAGGACCATAGTCAGGGCGATGAAACCATGACCCACATGAGATGAAAACGTCAGAAATGATATTAACTGAAGCAAATAAACTTCAACTTGGTATGCGATGATCGTAGAGAAAAACTGTAAAGAATGTCAGTTAATACAGGTCTGGGGTTGATTGTGATTCGAGGTAAGAAAGACGAGTAAACGTTTTGTCCACACGACTGTCATGAAACCAAACATTCTGCACACAACTCATAAATAAACAGCAGCGATGAAATATGAAAGAGATCGTACTAATAGATAGTTAATGAGACCAACAAGAAGAAAGTGAACAGCACCCAACAGCGCAAAGCAACGACTTAATCAAAAGAGCAACCAGCATTAGTCAGACCAACAACATCTGACAACAATCAGAACAACATCTGACAACAATAAGAACAACATCTGACAACAATCAGAACAACATCTGACAACAATCAGAACAACATTTGACAACAATCAGAACAACATCTGACAACAATCAGAACAACATCTGACAACAATCAGAGCAACATCTGACAACAATAAGAACAACATCTGACAACAATCAGAACAACATCTGACAACAATAAGAACAACATCTGACAACAATCAGAACAACATCTGACAACAATAAGAACAACATCTGACAACAATCAGAACAACATCTGACAACAATAAGAACAACATCTGACAACAATCGGAACAACATTTGACAACAATCAGAACAACATCTAACAACAATCAGGACAACAATCAGAACAACAATCAGAACAACATCTGACAACAATCAGAACAACAATAAGAACAACAAAAGCAGCAACAACTGCCACAAATCAGGAAAGGATGAAACAAACTGGAAACCACTTGCAACGAAACATCTGTCCTTCATTATTCTGTAACACATCATTTCTTCCTTTGACTTCCCACTCAATCCATCCATCAAACGATCGGTTGATAATAATGTTAACCAATTGATTGACCAACTAATCAACCAATCAAACTGTCAATCAAACACAACAGATCAGCAGACCCTGTAAAAATCTCACTTCAGCCAGACAGACAGACAGACAGACAGACAGACAGGCAGAGACACCTAACCAGATGAACGACGTTCATTGAACGTGTTAGGGCAAAACCCCGACTGGGAGATGACGTACAATGACGCCATGGACATCCACCACATACTAGCAATATACGTCTAAGTTCGACAGCGCGTTGGCACGGCAACCCATTCCAATCCAACATCAATTGTTCGCACAATTGCTCACCACGGCCGCCGCCACCCATGCGTGCAGAGGCCAGACGAGACGGTCTCGGCTGATTGATCGCACTGAGGCGCGCATCAATTGACAGCAAATTTGCACTATTCCACACAATAAGTCATTCGCCAAGTTTCCATGCACCACAAATTATGCATGAGGCTCTCACACGGTTGCTACGGTGACAACCGGCTAATCAGCGGTTGCGATTTAATCAGGAAATCAACACACAGACAAATAAAAAGATCATGACTGCCAAGCAGGGAACCGGTCAATTAAAAAGGTATTGACGAGTCAATTAAAAAGCATGGAACCAGTCAGTTGAAAAGCATGGAACCAGTCAATTATAAAGACATAGAACCAGTCAGTTGAAAAGCATGAAACCAGTCAATTTAATAGCATGAAACCAGTCAGTTGAAAAGCATGGAACCAGTCAATTATAAGGACATAGAGCCAGTCACTTAAAAAGCATGAAACCAGTCAATTAGAGAGCATGGAACCAGTTTAATAAGAGTATGGAACCAGTATGATTATAATAATAAGAGTATAATTAACCAGTTAATCAGCTGATTGATCAGCTATAAGATAATAAAAACTGACAGCACAAAATGAAAACACGAGAAAACCTGGAAATTGGCCCAAGGGCGTTAATAAAAGATCATGGTGCCAATGAATAGGCATGAAAAAAAATTATTGTGACCACCATTTTGAGCATGGGATCTTACTTACGCAAAGAATGGACACAGGACAATCTGTGTAAAAACCTACTACTACTTAACCACAGCATAAAATTCATATAACACTACATGAATATTCAGTCAAATCTACTTTGGAGACTCACACTGTACGTGCTGTTCAAGCGTAATTGCAAATTCAAATTGATAAAGCACCACTGGAAATCTAAGTACATGGTACCAGCTTATTCACTGGACTATTGTTACAAAGAGCATTTGAATTAGTCAGCAAACTCATCAAAAGTAAAACAGTCAGTAACCATGTAATACATTAAATCCGGTCAGGAACAAAGTGATCGTCAGAACCAGAATGTAGCCCATGGCAAGTACCAATCTTGAAAAGGTGAGAATTGAGTCTGGGGTTTGATACAGAGCTCATATAGGACACAGTGCAGGCATTCAGAGCCCATGGACCAGATACCAAACAGCAGAGAATATTAACGTAAACTCATTCAAAGGTGTAGCAAATGCAATAAAAGTGTTTGACAACTGACTGATTCTCTTGAAGCTTGCAGGCTGAAAACAAAGACAGCTGGCTGAAATAACTAGTATCCTTTGCAGACTGACATGGATAAACGCCAAAGACAGTCTCTTTGATGGTGAAGCCAGTTTAAGGATGTTAGAACATCAATGGTGTGTGTATTATATATGTGAATATTCGTTTGATCATTTTAACCTTGACTAAGTCTGTCCTGCGTGTAAAAATGACTCGATATACATTGAGCCTCAAAATGATCATAAAAATGGCAGAGACAGATCATGGACCAACCCACGCAGCAGAATTATGGATAAGTGCAGATCATCTTAAGTAGTCAATTCAATCTGTGTACGCAAAAGAAAAATTCAGACTCAAAAGTGGATTGAGAAAGTGCTAATAATATAAGTTATGCAAGCCATCAAAGAATACACATTCATTACTCGCAGAAAATTCAACATGGATTAGTCTGGAGGGTAATCAATTAAATGTCCCACCCAAATTCTGTTAGAATGAGGTTAGAACTTTTACAAACTCAGAAAACAACTCAAAATTGTTTGCTTGTCAAATAGCTCTGCCAAAAGATCAAAGTAAATTTGCATATTGACCACAGATAACAATAATTCCAAGTGAATATGGCAGCAAAGCAGATGAGCACTAAGCGCGTTGATCAGAAACAAAGAGAATTTGACAATAATCCACAAAAACGCAGCATTTCCTCACATGTTGATCTTCAGCAAACACTATGACACAATGTCTATGAGACACACACACATAGCATTCTCTGCACCTCTGAATAGGTCTCTGGATGAGGTGCTATATAAATTATCGGAATGAATGAATAAATAAGTGAATGAATGAATGAATGAGCATTCAAAATCCATGTACAGCAGTTAGAAGCTAACAAAGACAATAAAGAGTCATTTCCCACCCATGCCCCACCCCACCCATGCCCCACCCCACCCATCCCCCCCACCCCACCCATGCCCCCACCCCAAGGTGGTCATGCTGACAGACTGCTACAAACGCACACAACTGATAAAATTTAATCAGAAAGTGCATTGTTGCCCTAAAACATGTTCAGTTGATCTGTTTTGTTGTCAGTTGCCATGGAGATGATAAATAGTCGATGAGGCCGTCCGTCCGTCCGTCCGTCCCACAGCCTGTGCACTTAAAGCCAATTGCCAATGGCAACCGAGTCTCAATAGGAATTAGAGTCCAATGCAGCAGGAGCAGGTCAATAATGATCTGTGTTAAATTTCACAATAAAGCCTTCCTGCAGAGAAATGGCGTCATCTGAAAGCCGCTGCATATGCCAATAATCTAATCAAATCTGCGGATTTTTGAATCATCATGACAGTATCCTAACATGTCCCAGGTACAATGTACGCTGTATGTTCCAGCATGATCACATGCAAAGCAGCACAGCAATCAGATAAGAGAAGGAATGGAGGGAGGAGGTGGACTATCCCATCTTGTTACAACTTAGACATGAAAACACAATGACTGCAGTGTATTGAAATTATTCGATCATTTATATCTCATTCTACAACTAAAACTAATCTGATAAGGTGACTTGGACAACAATCAAGTAGATTGTTGTTCAACCTCTGACCGATTTTCACTACAGAGCATATATTGTAGAGAAAAATTGAAAGATGCACATGAAACATTTACAAATGGAGAGCAATATTACACACATAACATAAACGAATTTTATGAAGAGATGTGAGATAAAAAATTTAAAAGAAATATAAGAGATAAAAATAATATGATAATAATAGCAAATTAAATGGGGTTGAAAGAGATTAGAAATGTTATTCGATTAATCTACAAAATCTTACTTTGATTAATCAGTTAAATCTGATTATTTAGGCATCTGAAAAGGCTTCATAAGGAATTATGTCCCTTAGAAGTAGAGCATTATTACCTCTGGCCTCTGATCAAATTTTTTGTCATAAATCACTCAAGTCTGTTTTCTTTAGTCATGGCTGGACTGGAAGCGCCTCTCAGTAGGTTTCTTTAGGGGTGTCATATGAGTCACTTGAATGAATTGCAGGAATGAGCGTAAAGCATAAGAAACTGATTAAAAATATAGTTACCGAGTCAGTTACTATTTTCTTTTGACAAAAATACTTCAATTAATCCACACTAAACTTAAAATTATCAAACTGAAAAGCGCAGTCAGTAGTTACTATTTTCTACATTAAAAAACTCGAGAGTTTGTTGTCATACAGACAGCACAACTGGTTGCCATCTTTGACTTTTCCATCTGCATTCACCTTAAATGCAAAATGATTGCTTAATTTTCTAACATTACAATGTTTAACATTATCGTTGCATGCTGGAATTGGCTTGGCGTTATGAAATACAAGAAAAAATAAATTGACTAAATTTGCTTTCCTCTCCACATATCACCACTTCACTACTATTGCTCATGCACATCTTACCACATCAAGACCATTGCTTTCACGTGCATCTCACCACAGCAACGCAAACCGTTTCCTAAATAACCGGCCAAGTCTGATGCCACCATAACAATTTCTCCCAATAATAACAATTGAAGTGTAACAGACTATATGTATTGTATCACAAACAGCACTATTAATAGAATTTGTATAGCGCCTCTGGAGATCTCTCTTGAAGAGGCGCTATATAAATTCTTGGAATGAATTAATTAAAGCAGTCACATGGAAACCACCACAATTCTTATTGGCAGAAGAGAATATGAAGAGAGTCTCGTACCTTTCATGAGATTTGGAAAAGAGCAGTCCTCATCCATCAGACTTGCTGCACTGGCTTCCATGGACTGACTTGAAGGAGAAGCCGAGGACTTTGTCAAGTCAAGGTCTTCAGAGGAATAGGAAAGCTTAAGGTCATCTGGAATGAGAGAAGAGAGACTGGCTACCATTGGAAGAAGAGGAATCTCAGACTTAGGCCAGAGCATGGCACCAGATGAAAGCTGCTGGACTGGAGGACATTTGACCAGTGTCTCAGGACAAGCACATTCCTCTGAAAGCCCGTAGATCTTTAGGAGTTTGTTCATTGTCCGCACGGCATACTCAGAAACTTCTGAACGGATGTTGTTCACTGGAATGTCCGTGTCGGACTCTTTCTTTACAGCAGACAAGTCCCGAGGAGAGTTGCAAGATGTCCTGGCAGTTGTAGGGACTTGCAACGAGCAGGACTTTGTCCTCTCATTCGACTTGTTCATTGACAGGTCAATAACACCGCAGCTGTCCAATAATGTGTCGATGGAGAGATCTTCTGCAACTGATTCAGTGGATACTCCACCATTGCCACTACTCGCGCCTTCAACTCGAGCACAGTCCCCGACTCTCAAGTCAAGCACACCGTCCTCTGGTTCAGATCCACCAAGATCACTCCTCTCAACAGTGGGTTGACAGCAATCGCCATTTTCACTTGCACTGCCGCTAGGAATAACTGCCGACTCCATCGACTTCTCGTCACGGACTTCATCCTCTACGACTTCTTGAACGAACCGCGGCTGGAAGTTTTTGCGTCGATTTCGTCGACTGCAGACTGGAGAATTGTTGTCACCAGGTGGCGGAGTGGTTCCTGTACTTGAGTTCGATTCATCAAACAGGTTCAACGATGACGCCATCGCAAATCGTTTTCTCAGCGGGGATCTGTCTGGACGCTGTTCACCTGAGCTGACGTCATGACAAACATCTGAATCTTCAGTCAAAGGTTTACAGAGCACAGACTGATGATAGCGAGATAGTTTGGTTTCATTATTGTTCTCTGTTGTGGAAATTCCCGTCTCAGCTGCCACGATGTTTAGTTTCAGCTTTGCACAAATGGCATCGAGTTTGAGAGCCATCTTCACTTTCTGAAAAATCAGATCACTAAGTTAGCATTTAGCAAAACAATTCAGATGTCACTGCTACCATATCGTAATGATATGCACAAAACGCCTACATGCTTCCTTTGAATAAACTGCATACTGCTTGGGGAGGAGGTTTATGGTAATGGTAAACACTTTGCATGCACAAAGAGAGCTTACGGATACAGGATGGCTTCCCACAACCTTCTCATAGTCCACTCAGCCTTTTATTCGGCAGATGGCGTTGTAAAATTATGCAATAGGATGTGATGGATGCCTTGCATGGCTGCCAACAGTTAAATACTATGCCTGTAATGACTTGAAATCATCTGTTCATACTCTGAATTGTAATCAGTTTGAAACTAAATAAAGATTATAATCATGATGTTCCTGTAGCATATACATTGCTAGTACATCACTTATGCTTCAATTAATCATTATATAAAACCTGCATATAACTATCAATTCATAATAGTCATCACTGATGCTTCTGTATACATGCAAAGCCGTCAGGCAAAGCTTATTGTTTGACTTCACTAAATAGCTTAGTCAAACTTTCGAATGCAAACTAACAAAAAAATTATTTGAAAAACCAGTAAAGCCTATTTAAATTTGCCTGCAAGGGTCAAATTCCAAAAAAGTTTAAAACACAGAGTTTTTCAACAAATCTCACTAGTGAGAACACCTGACTCCTCTATGATAATTCTATTATATACAATTACCAATTGTAGTTTCAGGTTATTAACAGCACCGTTGAAAAGCAGCATGTGGTAGGAAATGGAAACTTCAAATTTATGAGCTCAAAGTATAATTAATTATAATCACCAAATAAATCCGCATTGATGTGCTGCATCATACACCACCATACAATAGCATACCCCCCTGTTCCTTCACTACCCACATTCTACCCAACCGAACCTCATCCTATCTCACTATACACCTTATCACAACTTACTCTAAGACTGTCCTACACTAGTGACCTCTAATCATACCTTGTTCCACACTGCCATACCCTTCCTACCTTACCATATCCTATGCTACCCTGCATTTCCCAACCATATAACACTCTATTCAAATGAGCCTACCCTATCCTTTCTACTTAAGACACCCAATTCCCAAAGAGTAGCCCTTCCATTCTGCTTGACCCAAAACACATCTCAAAACACATCTCAAAACACATCTCCCAAATCACACCATCTTCAGCACGAAGCATTAAATCCCTCATTCAATGACAATTAATGGTTTTCCTTTTAGAAATCTCATTCTTATTGTTTGTTGCTGATGAGCAATTAATCAAACATTCGAAAATATGGCAAAATAAATGCCAGTTTCATCATTATGCTGAAACTGTAAATAAATAAATCACATATAACAAAGGTAAACTTTAATTATTTATGATTACAATCAAATATGAGAACTGCGAACCCTAAAATAATGTGCAGACTTCTTTATTAAATCATCAACTTCAAAGAAGATAATCAGTCGCTTAAGCTAACTCTGACGCAGCCATGGCAACTTCACTTTCTTATTCTCAGAACAATCATGATGACCAGTCTCCTCCCTCACATTGTCTCACCTTTCCAAAGACAATGTATGGTCAGTGGACTCACAAGTAAGTAAGTGCGTAAGTAGCCCTTATTTGCATCTGACAAGCGCACATGCATCACATCGTATAAAACGATTACATACATTTAAAAAAACTATGACAGATGACAGCAGATTTTAACGTCACTCGTGTATAGCTAAATATAGCTGAAAATACACCTGTTGATAAAAACTATTTTTAACTATATTTTCATCATAATGGAGTTGGCTATGAGCACAAGTAGAGCGCTCTAGCAACTATACACTACCGAGCATCCCAAATCGTGAAGTAAATAAAATTACCAAAAAATAACAATTTTTTCAAGATGCAAAGCAAATTGCAACTGACTGATTAGAGATTAAGAAGTTTGGGGGGAGAATAGCGATCTTGCAGTATATTTCCAGTCTCATCCTAGGCTGACGCAATGAAATTATCCAAAAACTGAGATGCTACCTGCCTTACTATAAAAGATAAATTATATCTGTTTGTCGCCTGTTAGCCTGTTTTGGCTAACCATGGGCATATCCTACATTCATTTACTCCCTCCAGTTCATAAATCACAACACTCTTTTCATCCATGTTCACACAACCTTCTATTTCCACATTTTTACTTTCTCACAAGAAAGGGTTTCATTACTAGAATGCTTTTACACATGTTAACATTTGTTTTACATTACTTTTCATGTACATTGTCATACTTTATTATTGCTTCTATGTGTTATATTGCACTATCTGTCGATGTCCCATTGTGCGTCTGCAAATGGAGTGAAAAAGGGTGTACTTACTTACTTACTTATATACTAGCTACATAAATATATATATATATATATTATATATATATATATATATATATATGTTTTGCATAGAAAGTCATTATTTATCTCTCCTATAGTTCACAACAATCATAGTCTATTAATCAAGCAGTCCAGAACTGATATTTTCAATTTCACTGAAAAAATTAATTATTAACCAGAGAAGAAGAAAAAAAGGACAATTGCCCGGAGGAGTCTACACCATATTTAAAGCTGCACTCCATAGATCAGTACAAGTTCTTAATACTACGGGCTCAGTAGCGAGATAGTTTTCAATAGTGATCTCGGCTGAATTTGATAAAAAGCCAAAAGTCTAAAGTTGAACAGGGTTTAGCAAAACTCACAGTCAACACAAAGATTAGCTTTCAGCCAGTAAATCTATTTAAGAAAACACGTGACTCTATTCATTAGTCAACGGAACTTCTGCTGCTGAACAGTACGTGACATGCAACATGATCTCCAGAAGCCTATAAAAATTGGCACAAGAGACAAATTTATGTGAAATTCATGATTCACAGCCACTTGCCTGCCATTGCATACACCCGCACACATACACGCACACATACACGCATGCACACACACGCACGCACACACCAATGGCCCTCTGGCCTTTCTCTCGTACCTGTCATAAAATTTACTCATTAATATTTATATGAACTGCTTGATTGTTTCCATCGCGATATATTTCTGCTGTTGAAAAACTCAAACACTGATCTGTTTATTGTCTGGCACTTAGAAACTCAGTGGGGCTGATGGCATATTATTATTGTGCTGATTTCAAACAGGAGAGAAAACTTGCTTTGGTTTTACTCACTTAATGTGCTGATTATCCTCCTCTGGTCTCAGGCTTTGATTTAATACCAACTATTACAGTGATTAATTATCATTAGGATTTAGTCACATTTGCTTTTCTATTGGCGATCACTCCTAACTTACCTGACATTCAAATCATACTGTAACTTTGATTACATAATCACTTATGACTGCCTGATTCTGGTAATTAATCCACCTCTGCTAGGCCAATCAGTGGTGATTGGCTGTTTGAAGACTTCATTGATTTTTGTATGATTGGCTAATAAATTATGATTGGCAGAAAGAATAGGTTCACTCAGTAAAAATTTGTTTCTGATTGCTAATCACTTCCAATTGCCTGATTTGAGTCAATAAATTTCAATCTTGCTTATTCAAAGGTTCATACACTTGTGACATGCAGGGGATTAGAGGATTTCAGCAATTTACCTCTGATTGATTGAATACCTGTCTGAATAACCCCAACTTCGGATTTGCCTATCCTTACAACTCATCATAAAATACAGAGAGATGCTCAGTTCAATGGCCAAACTGACTTTCAAAAGAGATAAACAAGAAGAAAAGGAGGTTACCACTACCACTATACGAACTGAGTCACATCTCTCAAACTGCAGCCAATATTAACCACCATCCTTCCACCCCCCCTCCCCCTTCAACAACAACAGGTCTCCTATTGGGAACCGAAATAACCAAAACACAATCAAAAAGAAATAGAAAATCACTAGAAACAAAAGGCTGGCACCAGGAACCTAGATAAATGACGACGAATTAAATACTTGTAAAAACAAAACTAAAAACTCCCATTGCTTAATTTTAAATTAGTCAGAGGTGTACTATTGTTTATCCTAAAACATATAAAAGGCCAGTACAAACAATGAACGCCTATGCAGCTAAGCTTTACAAGTTTCATTGTTTTATTGTTACTCGGCAGAGAATGAACATGATTATAAATGAGGAGAATGAGAAGAAAATAGAGGACAATGAGGATTTTGGGGTCCCACCTAGTAACTAGATGCAATGCAAATGTTAATGTTCTGTTGTGAATGTACAATTCTGTACACTCGCATGAAAAATTTAAAGTATCACATAACAAAGTTTGATGTAGAAGAACTCTGTATATATATCTATTTAGCATAGAGGCATATTATAGTTTATCGCTATTTCAACAGCCTTCGAGAAACCCGGTCAGGTGAAAAGAATTTCAAACAAAACTCTCTTATATTCTATCTGGCCTGTGTCTGTCTGTCTGTGTATCTGGCTGTCTGTGTGATTCTCTGCCTCTCCACGAGGCCCAAGGGCCCCCACTCAATGGCACTTTACAGATTATGAACCGCGAGTCAGAGCAGACACAGGCAGATTTTGATAAAATCCGACAGTTTAGTATGCTATACGACAGGTCCAATGTCCAATGCTTTTGAATAATGCACAGTTTTATACAAAATCTTTGCCTTCTTAGGAAATTCTGGCCGTACAAGTGGTATAGTATCCGCTTCTGAAGGGCTCTTTGGTTTACAATATCTAAATGGTTCGCTCAGAACTCTGCTTTCCTACCTGTCTGAATAAAAATTACTGACACACAGACGAATACCTATAGATTGCAGTCTTCAACACCACACCTCATGCCCGCATGCACTACTAATATCACAGGCATTTCAGCATGACAGCTCAAATTTCATTATGACTTTTTCAATAAGGATTCTTCACCATGACTGTGCGTGCACCAGTTGGCACAATGCTTAGGAAATACGCAGAAAAGTTGCATGTGTATCTTATACAGGTTACATAACATAATAAAAGTTTAAGGCGTTTCAGAAAATGTGTAATCAGTGCAAGACCCACTACAAAAATGTTAAACTATTATAAATGTTCACAATAATAATAAAAATAAGTTTTTTGTTTTTGTTTGACCACTTCAAGTCATTCTGCTGCTTGGTATATGATACCGGCAAAATTACATAGTCATATATCACTGTTGTTTGACCAAATAATAATAATAATAATAATAATAATAATAAAAATAAAATAATAATAATAATAATAATAATAATAAAGATTGGCATAGAATGTAAGACTTAGTGTAATCAACAATCATAGCAACAGCACCCACATAATATGTTTCGCATAATATTTTCAGCATAATATTTTCCACATAATATTTTCCACATAATATTCAAAGTGTTGTCCAGTTGGTGGTTCAAAATATTACAACAATTATAAATTATTTAATGTCATTCAACATCATATTCAGAAGTAAAACACAAGTTCAAAAAACACTTACTTCAGGCCAACCTCTGATTTATGCATTTTAAGCTCTTCTGAGTTCTGCAGAGTTCCAATATAATTTCAAAAGATCTGAAATCCTCTTTGGCCACTGTTCAAATTTGATCTACACTTCCAGAAACAGCAGAAGATCAGCTAGAAGATACAGTTGCACTAAGATGCAGCACATAATAATTATTTGGGTGAAATGTCGATTTCATGTAAATAGATTTCAATCAAACCTGAATTTTGCCCGTTGCTTGGAACCACCAGCCTTCATGAATTAAAAAAGGAAGTTAAACAAGAACACAGCACAAACCTTTATGACTGACCAATGGATTTCAAGTCAAGTGTAGCAACAAGATGCTTCAGGTGGCCAGAGTCTGTATGCATATTGAAAGGGCACAATGCCTCACCCTTCTGCAACCCCAGGTGCATGCACATAAATATTTTATATATGGTATATATAATATTATATTATATAAATATCATACATAGGCTAGGCCATAAGGTATAGACTAAACTAGCCTGCATTTTATAAGTTGCTCAAATGCTACATTTCATCTGTGGCTGGGTTGGGAGCGAATCTGAGTAGGCCTAGTTCGTTTAAGAGGCACTATTTAAATTCTCAAAATGAATGAACAAATGAATGAATGAATATAGATATATAAACATATATATTATATATAATATCTGATATATACATATATATATATATATATACAGGGTGGCTCAAAAAAAAATGTACCACCGGATAAAATGCGATATCTTCGCGACCTATTGAACTTTTTCTGTGCAAATTTCCCAATTTGAAGGGGAATGAATTTCCAACAATCCCTGAAAGTTTCATTTGAAACTTTTCATGTTTGCAAAAGTTACAGCTGTTCAAACTTAAAATTTCGTTTTTTCAAATTTCCGTGGAAAATGAACGTCACTTGTAGATTTTCATGTCAAATGATATCACTTTTCACTACGACCTCCGAATTCTGTTTTGCAGTTTATTGTAAAGTATAATGAGAGTGTTCACTCCCTGCCTTAACACGAGCTCGAATTCTTTTTGTGAAGCTCAGTATGGCCTTGTTGGTCGGGTCCTGTGGCAACTGACCCCACATTAGCAGCAAGACTTGCTTCAGCTAGCCAATGTTCTCCAACTTGTGATGAAATGTTTTGAAGCGTTCCAGCATAGCCCACCAGACGTGATAAGCAAGAGGGCTAAGGTCTGGCGAGTTTGTTAGTCATCTTTGCCAATACATTTACTTCAGCTGATGGCAATAAGGTAGCGCCATCATAATCAACCTTGCCGCGCGAGCAAGCAGGCGCACCGTCTTGCTGGAAAATGAAACAAGATGTTAGAGCATACCTGGTCTTCAATGAGTCTGGGTAAGAGAGTTCAACGATGAGTTTGACATCTAACCTACTGAATGGGATTAAATGCAGTCTTTTCTTGCAGCCGTAACACACGCCAGCATATCTGATGCCGAAACCATGATGTGCTCTGCAAACTTCACCCTTTTGATTACCAAGCGAATTTGGTGAAAATCGCGCTTTTTTCCGTCAGACCAAACGACCACTTCTTGCCTCTCTTCTGACATCTGATCTCCGTTACATAAACACGTTTACAGATAGCCTTCAATGTGCTCAGGCTTCACTTTTCAATGGTTATTTTGCTATGATTACGCGATGTCACAGTCTCTGTTCACTCAATGTCCGAGTTCCCATTTTATCTTACGCAGAAACTTTGCCCATGACGTTCAGTAATGGATTCACGAATTGATACCTTAATCTCTAAAATATCACCAAATACCAACAGCTTGCTTCATAAACAGCTTCTTTACAGCTCTTAGTGAGGTCGTATGACATCATCATAATTTTTGTGTGCTGTAATTTGCAAAAAATCTTAATGAAATCACATGTATTGGAGCATGATTCTCCGAATAATTGAAAAAATGGAATTTCAAGTTTAAACAGCTGTAACTTTTGCAAACATCAACATTTTCAAACGAAACTTTCAGGGATTGTTGGAAATTCATTCCTCTGAAAAATGGAAAATTTTCACATAAAAATGTCTGTCGGTTGCGAAGTTATCGCATTTTATCCGGTGGTACATTTTTTTTTGAGCCACCCTGTATATATATATATATATATATATTAAGCAAAACCATAAACTGGAGACAAAGCTGAAAGTCCTGAAGACATGTGACAAGCACAAGCGCTGGTGTTCCGAATGATGGATGGTACAAAGAAAAAGAACTATCTCACAAAGAATGGATGGATGATATAACTAAATGGTGTGAAACATTCCTATAAGAACTGACACACATGCACAAGGAGAAATGTCATTAAAACAGCATTGGACAACTATACGGTGCTGAACTCATGGTTTATGATATATACATAATATATATGTATAATTGTGTATAAATATATATGCATATATATAACATAACATAAACAATTAGACATATATATTATGATGCATGAATGTGATGGAATGTGATGCATGATGATGTGGGGTGATGTAATGTGTATGACAAAATAATGCAAATTAACACAGGATTTGCAGTGTGGGAACCATTGAGAGAATTACATTTAGTCCATGAACTACAACTGCATCCCTCCACATGGCATGGTCTGAGAAAATGTCAACCCACGTTCTCCTCTTCCAGTTCCAAATGACATCTATAAACTATGAATGGGTAATATAACTAAAACAATGGTGTAAAACATCCCTATATGAACTGACACGCATGCACAAGAAATGTCATTAAAACAGCATTGGACAACTATACGGTGCTGAACCCAAAGTCTAAACCTTTCAAACCATCATTAACAATAGAACTTTAAAATCTGCTGTACCACAATTTAGCCAAATAAATCCAGGAGTTGGTTCCCACCTATAACCAAAGATTTTGGATACGCATGGCAGAGAGAGAGGGGGGGGGTTGCTTACCTCCCATACAGCACAATGCTTTCCAACGAAAAATTTGCATTTACAGGTGAAGCGGCGAACGTCAAAAAACCCGTCTCTGATCAATTACTCGAATGCGGGAAGTCATGGCAATCGGACGCGATCGGCCCAGCCACGGCCGGACGGGGCCGGGCAGGGCGGACGGGGCCGGGCGGGCGGGCATGCGGTGGGTCTACTGCCAACGCTGCTCTTAGGACGACGTCCGCCGCCTCCGCCATCATGTTATTGAGTTTTGAGCGTGAACAATACCTTAGCAGCAAAGTTTACTTGGCTACCTGGTTTTTCAGCGATCAACGCCGGCTGCAGCGAGCAGACGACGCCGCTTTATTTGAAATGTTGCTTGGTAACGGAATGAAGGCGAACGCAGCAGCGGTCGATAATATGCGGCGATCAGCAGAGCAGGGCAGGGCAGGGCACGGTGGGAGGGAGACAGGCGGGCAGGCCGACGCGACGGATGGCCGCCGCTGGCAGCAGAGGAAGGACCGCACTGCCTCCGCCGCCACCGCGGACTTTCATTCGTACTTGACGACTGCTATTCAATGGACGTAAGAGAACACGGGAGAGAGAATGAGGAGGCAGTAGACAGCAATATAAAGTGACCATGCAGTGCATTGAAATGATTGAATAAGGGGAATTATTCGTCTGATTGTGTAGCCTACATTGGTTTCCACAACTACTCTGAATAACGACGGCCTTACATAATTTATTTATTTGAAAGGCTTAAATCATCCTAAAGAGAAATCCGAGTGCCAAACTTGTATGTCGTATCATTAATCAGCAGTAACTGTTGTCGTAATCAGGCTATTATGTTAGTCATAAATAATTATAGTATGTATTGTAACAGGGAATTTTAAAAATCAGGCGTAATTAATTGAATAATTTTTTTGCTTAGAGAGCACAATATTCTTATATGAGCATTCTTATTTGAATAGGATAACAAGCATGGGCATATCCAGGGGTTGGGTTGGGGGCAGACTGACAATGCCCTAATGGCTCATTGATTTTATGGCCACACCATGAGTTCATACATGTAATAACCCACCGTAGTGGATGGAATGCTCTAGTCATCTAAAGTAAAAACTCACGATAAAACTGCGAAACTATTGCAGATGGTAAGAAAGCATATGAAAACCTGTAAGGCTAAAAACTTAGAATTTAAGTACAAAATGGTCAAAATGTATCTAAGCAGTATGATGAAAATGTAGATCTGGCAAATGAGATTATAGATAAGATGTAGAGTCAGCTGCAGTATGATGCCAAAGCAAAAGGAATAGTGGCATTAGTTAGGTCTTGAGTAAAAAGTATGATGAGATGACAAAACAAGAAATAGTGGCATTAGTTAGGTCTTAAGTAAGAAGTACGATGAGATGCCAAAAAGACAGAACTTCAATATTGAGTCAGATCAGGAGCTAGCAGTATATGATGGGAGAACAAAACAAGAGCTATAATGCCATAACAGGAGGCAGCATAAACACCTCACATTAGCACATGTTGGTTGCCAAAAGCATTAGATGCAGATGTCATGAGGTTAAATGGTGATAAATATTCTGACAGGTGGGAAACTCCTCTGTTTACAGCAGAAAATGTTCAAAACAAGACTTGGAGATAATTTCTACAAAATGTGCCACGGTTCACACAGTTTTACGATGACAAAGTTCAACTCAGCTGCTGCTGCTATTATCTTGATCAGACCCACAGACAAACTGAGTCATCATTCATTTCTGTCAGCTGACGAGTCCTACAAGTCATTTGAAATCAGAAATCAGCCACGTCGATACTTAACTGCTGCTGAGAATTTATCACATTTTCTAAAGCCAAATGCTATCCAAGATCAAAGATATCATAATTTATGAATTCCAGAAATACTGGTGCCCATGGTTAAGAGGCCAGGTAGACCATACTATGCCATTTATCACATGTCAAGAAGCAAATAGGATTAGAAAACATCCTCATCTCAGACTGTCTTGACACACTGGAATGGTCAGCATCAATTCATACACCATAATAAGCTCTTCTCAAGCTCCCAACTTACGTTTACAGTTTGCACTTAAAACTAAGATTCTGCATCATCTCATCATCAGTGCATCACCCATATAATACTGATCACCTTCATCACATCATCAGTTAAATATTACTGATCATCTTCATCACAATCAGAATATCTTTGTCGATGGCAACGTCTTCATCTTCCACCTCATCCTCCCCTCATCATCACCACCATCGTCATCATCGTCGCCACCACATCATCATCATCATCACAACCACCACCACCGTCATCATCATCATCACCACCATCGTCATCATCGTCGCCACCACATCATCATCATCATCACAACCACCACCACCGTCATCAACATCATCACCACCATCGTCATCATCGTCGCCACCACATCATCATCATCATCACAACCACCACCACCGTCATCATCATCATCACCACCATCATCGTCACTGCCGCCGCCACTGCCACCAACACCACCACCACCATCACCACCCTCATCATCATCATCATCATCACCATCGTTGTCGCCGCCTCTGTCAACAACATCACCACCATCATCATCATAACCATCACCAACACCACCACATCACCACCCTCATCATCATCATCATCATCATCATCATCACCACCACCACCACCACCACAATCATCATCATTATCATCATCATCATCACCATAACTATCATCCAAACTTTACACATGATCATGAAATTCATAATCATCACAGCTAACACCAGAATTCCAGTGCACTCTATACATTTTCGTTAAAAATTCGCACATCCAAAGTAAGGTACGGTTTGTTAGTTACAAGGAATGATACCAGTGGCAACAAAATATATCAACACCAATCAAACACTGACCACCTATTTGAGGCTATTCCGATTTTTCAGTGTATTTAATTTAAGATTTTTATCGGGTTTAAGTGTCAATTGGGCAATACTCCTTAATATTTAGCCAAGTCTGCTTCAGGTTTGGTTTGCCGGAGAAATCTTAATTCCTCTGCATGGGTGAACAGATTACTACCTCGGTATGTGCCACAACAATACTGCAGCTTGCATTTTCGAAGGCTGTACAATATTCCCCGAAAAAAGTCCCTTTACATCTGTACAGTCTCGTACCTAGGGATTTTGCACATACTGAAACATTTTAATCCTGCTCTTTACTGCCGAGATTGGAATAGGAGCACCTCTGAGCAGTGAAAGTAATCATGTGATATATAAGTGCTCAGAATGAATTAATGAACATGCAATGAAATACACATAAAAATTAGTAAAGCGCTGGAAAATAAATTCACTCCAACTGTTAAAAGTCTTTGAATTAATTGCTTCAGATTTACATTTCTCATCAAATCCTCATTAATATATCCGCGTGATTAGCATAATATATAAACAATAAACATATTTTTATGTATGCATGCGCATATATCGCCCTTGGTATATTTACACATCAGACATTGATATGGTGATAATAATCCAGTGTTTTAGAAGACAGAAAGACATGGCAGGCTTTCTTTTCCACTAACCTGACAACCACCCTCATAATTATGGTCAAACATTTACCATCTTCATCAGTTTGTTTCTCCTTGTGTGAAACATTCTCCCTGTGTGAGAACAACATGCATGCTGCCTCAGTCACTAGCTACATCAGCCTGCATTCATTGGCCATTCCAAAAAGTGAAACGGAGAAATTTACATTCAGAAAACTCTATGAAAAATACCCATATTCTTAATTTCCTGCTTTGCATTTTCAAGCTTTTGCAAAAAATGTCATCATGATCATTGTGTTTCCCCATCATGCAAAAATATCAGTGGACGCCAATGATACATAAATTAAAATAAAAATTTAAAAAAAATATTATCCGGTGGTTTTTCACTTGTTGTCCATCAAAACTAGTCTTTTACTTCTCATGGATCTTCACACTGTGAATGGTGTGCACTATGAAAGGCATTTCATAAATCTTTGGATAAATATTATGTCATATTACATTACATAAACATATTTGAACACGGCTACTACCAAAGAAACGTCTAGTCTTATAAACATTGCTTGTGCAATGATAAACATTTTTAGTTCATGGTGACATCTACTATCATGCCCTTAACTCAATATTTTCTGTGATTGACCATTCTTACCTTGGTTACCTTAATAATCAAATTACTAAAAAAATTAAAAATTAAAGTAAACATTATTTCTCCTGAAAGACGAGATTAACTGTGATAATAGGAATAATTACAACACGAATGATAATAGAATAAATAGTAATAACAATAATAATAAAACTAATAAAAATAACAACAATAATAAAACTAATAATAATAATAATAATAGCAATTATAATAATAGGATGGAACAAATAATAGAAATAGTGTGAAATCCTGCAAAATCATGCTGTGATATGGCTTTCTGAGACGGTGCATAAACTAGTTACAGTGGCTGCAGAAAGGAATAATAATAATCATTATTAGCACTACACTACTGTCTTTGCATGGTGTGTTAACCAGTGTGACACGTTAAGTCAATAGCCTTGGGCATGGCTGATGAGAGTTCTAAATTTCGGGTCCTGGGCAGAGCATTCCCGGGCCCTAGACCATCTTAAAACTTTATGAGGAAAACATCTTGTATAAACAAATAGAAATAACAAGAGTGCAGTTGTGACCAATGACTTTATATTTATATATAATTATGATTTTGTTAAGTTTTTAATTTAATTCCCCCCCTCTCCCCTCAAAGACATCAAGATTGACAACTCACTACTACCATGGCTGCTTCCACCTCTGCAGTTTCTACCGGTAATTATTAGCTGAAGTAAGTATATTACAATGGTTCAGTGGCGTAGACAAGGGGGTTTCGGGAGCTAAAACCCCCCATTGGCTAAGGAAAAAGTTTTTTAATAGGTTATTTATCCACTTAAATAAGAAAAACCTTCTTCTTACTTTATTCCCTTTATTACTTTATTCCCTTCTTATTTGCTGTAATACTGTTGGGTTGGTGTCAGGAAGGGCATCCGGCCAGGCCATAACCCCTGCCCCATCATAAATTCCTGGCTACGCCACTGCAATGGTCGGCTGTGTCTAAAATTCCTACATACTTATGCTGCATTGTAATATAACACATAAAATTAATCAGACCCAATGAGAGAAATTTCTGATTCCTAGGCAGCAGTCACTGGCCAATAAACAATCCTAAAGGCTTAATGAAATAATTTCTTAGAAACAGATTTAAATAATATAAGTGCAGGACTGACCTATGGTATATTGTTTGTATAGGCCATACATAATTAATATTTTATTCTGATGTTATTTTGAAGTTTAGACTGACCGTATTTAATTGTCAGTAATATTATATTTAAAAAGGTGCAAATCATAAACTTTGTATACATGGTTACCCAACCTGGGTCCCTGGGTCCTGGACATTTTCCCTCTGCCCCCCCTCTGGGTCTGCAAACAATATAAAGCTAAGTAATAAAATCTCTATCACTCATAATATAATTACTAAAACAGTAATTGTTCAAATAGTGACTGTAACTCTTGAACATATGACGCAAGCCGTGTCCTGTAATAAACCGGATAAAAATCCCTTTAACTGTTTACAGTAAACCAGAGCCATTAGTATTCTTAGCTTAACTTGATAAGTGGCATGACCTTTGCCCAAAATTTAAATGCTCTAGAGCACGTGGCAAGAGCAGAAAGCAGGATCCTGGAGAGAACAATTATTTGACAGGATTGGCATCTTTACAGGAAGCCCATAAAAACAATAAAGCACAACAGCATCAACATGTTCTTTAATGGTCCCTTCTCTTCACTCAAATTTCCAAACAACCAAATATCACACTCACAAAAACAAAAGTTCTGTTCATAAATGAAAGAGTTTAAGCCACTGAATTTTCAGGAAACAATTTCTACAAAACTTCTTCAAGTTAGTACTAATTTGACAAATTTCTCCTACCAAAAACTATCACAGGTCATTGTTGAGAATGCAACAGATAAATAATATGTTTGACACAATCTACTACCGTTGCAGTTCATTTTAAGAATGCATGCAATAGAATTACATTACATGCAAATGCCATAATATGCAATGCATGTGCACTTGACAGATGAAAACAAAGCTGCTTACTTACTTACTTACTTACTTACCTACTTGATGAAATTGTGGCTTCTTTGTTTTCACCTGAGGGATGATCAGTTAGACCATGCTAGTTGCTGAAGGTGCATAATATCTCTTGAGGCAATTGAAAAGGCAAAGTCTTTGAGCAATGTCTATCAAAAATGACCTCAAGGACTCAGCTGGTATTTCTGCATGAATCATGAAGCGCATTTGTAAACGGTTTAAATGTGTTAAAACAAATATATTCAAAGTGGCACTTCAACCTACTTACTCACTCACCACTTTCCTATTTAATTCCAAGATAAATAATTACTTTTAAAGTCCCCAACAAAGTCTTTCCTGTATGCACCGTTGTCCTGGACCTGATTACAGCGGCCTACCAGTCATCAGCATGCATCTGTGGCTTATAAGAGCGCCCTATTTTAGGCCATCACTCAGGTCAGTTGTCATGGCAACTCTTGAGCATATTCACAGCTAATTAGATATTCTTGCGCTGGTGAAACCGCCAAGTGGGCTGACCTGCTCCCCTCAGCCATGAGTAACACGTGGGTCACAAAGCACATCACTCAGAAGTCTCAGAGTTCGGATAATTAAAACCCAGCCTAAGGTGGCAGAGTGCAGGGGTCGGTAGGGCGGTGGGTCGGGTGGTTGGTGAGTAGTTTCAGGACCTACGACCACATTATGTAGTAAAAGCACTTGAACAATTCATGAGGAAACAACACATTTAACACTCAAACTGTAAACTATTTCTAAATTTCATTCTCTTCTTAAGTGCCACAATTGTTAACTGAACTTTGTCTCTTGAGCTCAAAATAAAATGTTATCCTAACAAAAGCGATAGTAGATCCTGATTTTTAGCCTATGGGCTGAAAAACTGAAAGCCAAGATTGCATTGGCCAAATAGATTGAAAGAGTTTGAATAATCACAACAGACAAGTCATTTGATGCACACTATAATGCATTAATGATACACAAATATATTAGTAACGTAATGATGATGATGATAAGGATGTCTGTATGTGCGTATGTATATGTGCGCAACTGCGCATGTATGTATGTATGTGCGTATGTATGTATGTGCGTATGTATGTATGTGCGTATGTATGTATGTGCGTATGTATGTATGTATGTATGTATGTATGTATGTGCGTTGTGCGTATGTATGTGCGTGCGTACGTACGTACGTATGTATGTATGCATGTATGTACGTATGTATGTGTGCATCATGCATATGTATACATATATAAATAGGGATGTATGTCTGCATCAAAGTATGTATACATATATAAATAGGGATGTATGTCTGCATCAAAGTACGTATGCATGTATTTGTGTGTATGCATGTATGGATGGATGGATGTATGTATGTATGTATAAAGTATATGTATCAAGATATTTAATATAGCATCTTTTAAATATCGAGCACTGACTGCACGAACCGAGGTGCAACATGACGTGATTATCTAGATTCTAGTTAGCCGACCGGTATCAGCCTATAATATCCTTATCATTATCATTATCCTCATCTTATGACAGCCACATGACAAAACACAAATTTTCACATGCTGATGTCTAACGCAAATAAAATCACATAAACAAAATAATAAATAAATCACAAAATGTCAAGAGTATTCACGCCACTACATCATCATGACATGACTTAAAAGCACTAAGAAGAGTAAGAAACACCTTCTTGTACATGGGATTTGATATTTGACAACTACATGTTGTTTTTCTCTATTTACTCCAATAAAACTAATCAATTTAACTTATCTTATCAGTTCTATCTTATCATATCTAACCCATCCAAACTGAAAGAATTAATCAATTAATTAATTAATCAATATAATTTTGATCGATTAATTAATAACTCAAACAAACATTAACTTTAAATTAACTTAGCAGCATTAAATATATATATATATATATATAATTTATATATATATATATACCGGGTATATAAAATTATATATATATATAGCAATAGTAGGACAGAACGTCATAACATGAGAATAAAAACTGCACAGAGGTTGACTCCCTGTGACTATCATTAATTTTAACAACCTTATTAATCATCTAATCTCAACCTGGGAATAATTAACAGCGTATTCTTTCCAATTATACTTAGTCATCAAGTCTATAGTTCAAAATAGACCATACATACTGACTCCAGACCATTAATGGAATTTATTTTGTCAATTTGAAGCTGGCACCATAGAAGTCATCCTGTAAAGTGTAAAATACCAATGGTGAGACTATCCGTTAGGTCCAAGTGTTGTGATATAAACAATTCACTCAACTCTTTCTGAATAGTTTTTTCCATTATAAACAACTAACAATATGCAAATATGCTTGCCTCAGAAGGCTGCACAGAGTAGGAGGTTCCAAGCCGATATCATGAATGGATGTGAGCAGCCATGCCAGTGGCGTAGCCAGGAATTTATGATGAAGGGGGGTTGGGAATTTTATGGCCTGGCCGAATGCCCTTTCTAACACCACCCCAACAGTATTACAGTAAATAAAAAGGGAATAAAGTAACAAAGACAATAAAGTAAGAAAAACAATTGTTACTGCAAGCAATTGTTTTGTTTTTTCTTATTTAAGTGGATAAATAACCTTTAAAAAACTTTTTTCTAGGCCAATGGGGGGTTTAACCCCCGAAACCCCTTGTCTACGCCACTGAGCCAGGCATAGATTTCTGCAGAGAGTTCAGACCAGCTGCAGATTTTGGAATCAGTTCTAACCGAAGACATGGGTTAAGATTAGGGCTGCCAACCGTCCCGGATTCGCCGGGACAGTCCCGGAATCGGCATTGTGCGTCCCGTGTCCCGGAATGATCCCAGATAATCCCGGAATTTGCTGAGATCCAATTCCCAAAATATTTTGCATACTAAATCAGCAAGTTGTGCGATGGATTTTGCGTTTCGCGCTCTACAGACCTAAAAAACATCCGATGGTGGATAGCGCCAAGTTGTAGTCTTTAAGACTTTTCAAACCACTGGCACCCAGTTACTGTATGCCTATAGCATATATGCCGAGCAAATTTCTGTCCAGGGTAACGGAATCCATGTTGAAAAATATAAATTTCAGCATGGCATGTGCTGGTTTCTATGACTTTGTACCCGGTGTTCTCGAGCCATCTGAAGCTCAGAAAGATGAGTTTAAGGCAATAATTTTAAATCTGGTTTTCGGTCGCAGCACTAATAATTTAATAAATGACATCTGCAAATTATCTACATGCATGAGCATATAGGCTACTAATGAACTTGGCCTATTGCCTACTCTAGTGCTGGGTTCCAAAGTTTGGTTACCTTGGTAGGCCTAGCCTATAGGTTGCTGGAATTTGAAATACTGTCTTCTTGAAGTTGATTAGGCTATAATCTTAAATTTTGAGCGACTTGTCTTTTGACGATTTTTTCTGTAATAGTTATTATTAAGGACCATTTTTGGCGGAGTGTAGATCCTATATTGGAATGACACAGCATTTGTTACATTATGCGGTTATGTGGACCGTGTAAATTAGTAATCGCACGTACAACGAACGGCTAGGCCTACAGCCTTGCAGGCGTCCCGGAATGGCAGAATCAAAAGTTGGCAGCCCTAGTTAAGATTCTGTGTCCTACTCTGATTTGGTCAAATATAAATTGTCATGCTTGAGTCTATTCCTTGAAGGATAAATAAAAGATCATTGTTGATGCACAGATCTAAGCCTGGAAAGCATGAGCTGATCAGAGCCGTGAGCAGATCGCAGTCATGATACTGCCTGAACAAATGCTGGAGAGAGAGAGAAAGTGAGAGAGACATAGACAGACACAGAGATAGACACTGAGACAGACAGATAGACGAACAGTGACAGACACCTAGTGACAGAGACAGCGACACAGACACACATATATAATATGCCTCTACATTCACAGAGATCACCATACAGAGACGAGAGAGATAGGTTCAGTCCAACTCAAATAGAAATGAGCTAATTTTAAACGCACGAAAATCTAGACCATAATACAAACAAATGGTACCGTTGCATCACCGTGCTTTAGAAAATTCTTTCTGATAACCTTTCTGTAAAGCTCTTCCAAAACTCTGAAAGTCCAAATGAGGCTTATGTCAAGAGCTGTCTCTTTCTCCTCAGTGCGCTCTACGACGGAACACTTATCTGCAGGTCACAACACAAGTCGAGATTTTCTTCACATTCTAAGCCAAACCACAGCCGGATAAATCGATTCTCCAAATTTCTTAATAATCACCACGGCCCACAAAGGGCAAACGTACATAACCCTACAGGGCAAGAAAATGATCACCTACACACCCACCGGGCCTTGCCTGCAGGCTGAGGGATGACAGTATCAACGCGTCCTTTAAGTCAACAAAGAACAACTTTCTCAGTAACACAGCCAAAAAACTTTCTGAACAAAGTACCTTAATTCTCGCCTAAAAGCTAAACAGGCCAATCGCGGCAAAGCTGAGAGACGGGCCAAGCATAATATTATAATATTATAACAGTCAACAATCGTGTACACACACATCTCCTCCGTACACGCCTCACGCCAAGCAGGGCGACACCGAGCATAGCGCGAGTGTATGCTCTCGGCGGCCTTTGACCTTTGCGATTTATTAAGCTTCGCGTAATTTTAGCGCTGAAAACTTGAGAACGTTCCCAAAATCATAATATTATAATAACAGGCGGCCAACAATGTGTACACGTACCGTACGCGCGGGCCAGGACGAGCCGAGTGTCGTACGCAGTTATATACTGTGTGCTATGACTGCAGCGGTCTATGCTCGGCGGTCTCTTCTGACCTCTGCGATTTATTGAGCTTAGAGTGATTTTATCTGAAAATTGACAACTTTTAAAAATCCCTTTTCACGTTCACGTTCTAAACGAGTCCTGAAAAAATTCAGATGTTTGAGAACGATTTGAAGTATTGTCTTCGATGGTTTGAGACGTCATGTGAGAAGGGACACGGACAGGTGTTTTTTGAAAGTAGAGTGGTTTTGAAAGGAAAACGTAAGAGACTATACCAAGGCTTATTATAGACCTAAAAATAGTCAACACCGATTAGTGGCGTTTTGTGTGCCACGTTTTAGCTGCGCCACCTACCGAAAACTCGAACGAATGGTAAGTTAAAGGGACGCAGCAGCTGAGCAGCAGTCCATGGTGACATAATGATGGTGTTCATAAGAGAACTTCGGCTGACTTGCAGCTGTCCTCAAAGTATTCTTAGTTAGTAGGGGAGGTGGGGGCAAGAGTGGCATAAAGTCACAAAATGTGGAATAAAATATGCAATATTAGACGTATCAAGATGAAACTTGTTTTGTAGTGTAGGTAGATCATCGGTGCATCCATAAAAATCCTTAAACTGCTACTGGATACGATTTCTTAATCACAATCTGGCTTGGAGTGGAGGCACCCAAAAGGCCACTCTTGCCCCACCATGTGGGGCATGAGTATCATGCCACTTTTACCCCTTGTTGAGGGCAAGACTGGCATGCCCTTCGTACCCCCGGAAACAGTTACATAGGCTACGTTTTCAACAATTTTACTATACAATAAGCAGGAATTTATGTTTTACATATTAAATCAGACTATTGCACACAGCAATGCATAGTGTGATGAGAAGATATCTTCCCTGAAATCCCTCAAGTACCGGTTTTGCTACGCAATCTACAGAATTGGCGCTCTGTATTAAGCTTGAATCACAAAAATCACAACAATGCTAAATATTTTCTGATATTTAGACAAAAGTTTTAGTCAGTAAACAAACAAGACAAAAGCACACAAGAAATAAGTCTATTGTGACTTTCTATTTTCTGTGTTTTAAATGCATTTTTTTATTTCTGGGCTTCCATTGTCATTCCATTTTCAGGTACCTGCCATCGCATAAGGTAGCCCCCTCTTTGCTCCATCTTATGCATGTTTTCCTCTATAGACTTGCTTTGCACGCACTTGAATTCATGCAGCATTGCTAAGTATTCGCTCCTTCTTTTACGCTTGCCAGCAGCAGTAGGCAGAAGACCCTGGCGATGGCTTTTCTGAACAAGAGAACTAGACGTATAGCCTTTACATGAAGCCAATTTATTGCTAAACACTGCTTTACTTGCCTGAATTTCTTCACAGGTGGGGATATTCTGAGTATCAGCGGTATCACTTTCTGAATTTCTTTGCAGATGAGCAATCATTGAGCATAGGCTGGGAGTCAGTAGCAGCAGTGCTGTTCTGAATGTCCTCATAGGTGAAGATGTGCTAAGCCCCATTGGTAGCCTATCATGTTTACATTTCCTGGAAGGACCAGACAGGAACAGTTTCTCTCTTTCTCTCTCATCACTATTCTCAATGTCGTCAAAGAAAAATATTGGCAGTTGATATTCTTATATGACTTTTTCAAAGGCAGGTGCTACCCTAATATTGATTGCACTATCTTGTGTTTTGACTATACTCAGTTGTTAGTGCTCGCAGATTCCCCAAGACAGCACGCTGGTTGAGCACGGAGCTCTGGTTTTCCGCGGCGATTTGAGCTTTGAATTGATTCTTTGAATTCTGGTGATGTTCCAAGTTTTCTTTTCATCATAAACTTTTGGAACCTGTTCACTTTCGTGTCCTGTTTTAAAGTTGCTACTGTATAATATGGGCTATTGGTTCTGCCTTTCCTGATTATGTCTTCTCAACCAAAGTCCGTGACTTTGGTGTCGCTCTCACGCTCTGAACCAAGAGCTCACTTTTGCTCCACACATTCACTCACTCAGCCGTGTTTGTTATTATCAACTGCGTCAACTACGCACTGTTGCTCGCTCGCTTACTCCTACTGTTGCTGCTACCCGTGTCCATTCTTTCGTTACCACCAGACTTGACTACTGTTGCTCTTTCTATGCAGTACGCTGGTTGAGCACGGAAGAGTGCCTGTCTGAGTTGCCTTGATCGCGTCCTGCTCTCTGCAGCCCGCCATATTGACCCCATACCCAAATTCAACTTGACGTTCTCAAATATAGTTTCCTGTCAAGCAGCAAATAGAGAATAGGATCTCCTCCCTAGTCTGGCACTGCCTGCTAGGCCTTGCTCCTTCTTACCTTTGAGAGCTCTGTAACCCTACTCTTAGTGCTCGCCACTTCCGCTCTATCGCTCAATTGAAAAGTCTGTTCGCGGTTACCTTTGCTCGTGGCCTACTTCAACTATATGCATCAACCTGGAATGGCCTTCCTCTGACACTCTGCTCCCTTTCTAAAAGTCATTCTCAGGTTTCCTCTCTCATCTTAAGACAGTTTTATTTGGCCGCGCTGAGGTTGGGAGCGTCTCTGAGTAGTCTCCTTGAAGAGGCGCTATACAAATGCATTTAATGAATGAATATCCTGCTGAAATTTCTTAACTTTTTGTTTGTCTGATCGTTCTGTGTTATTGGCCGATTCCAAACTAACGTTGGTTGCCTTCTTCACTTCATCCTGCACTGGTCTAGCAGATCTCTAAGTCACAGACATGTCCCGACGCTTTATTGAGACGTCAATAGGCATATATGCATGCACAATGCCAGGATTCCAATGGCGTAGGACAATAGCTTGAAATTCGATGCTTTATCATTGCCTGGGATTTCGAAAAATCTCCGCTAGACACCATTTTCATGGCATGGCACAATACTTCGTCAATGTGACTTTCTGGCCGAGTTCTACGCTTATATATATAACGTTGAATCACATAGTACATTATGTACAACGCCAAAGTGCCAACCAATTAATAAACTAATATACCGGTAAGATACCTGTGGGCAAAACTGGCATAGCGCTGGGGCAGAACTGGCATACAGCTGGGGCAAAACTGCCATACCGTGGGGCAAAAGTGTCAGTGATGGGGCAATAGTGGCACGAAAAACGGGGGCAGGAGTGGCATACAATGCTACTTTTGCCCCGATTTGGGTGCTCATAATTACGAATATCTATCAGAATTATTGCGTTGCCTAATTTCTTAAAACTTTTAGCATTTAAAAGAACACACATTTCTGCATAATATAAAATAAAACTTTAACAAGTGCGATCTTAATACTGAAAGTGAGCAACATATTTGTGATACTCACGAGAGTTGCAAATAACCCGAAAAATCGAAAAAATTATATAAAATTTTTACTATTCAACTTTTGGAAACTCTTGGCTTATGAAAACGTAACACTTAATGATAGTCTATGTTCGCACTAGGTAAAGGTTTCAGAAAATAAGTACATACTTCGGAAGTGGGGATGCCACTCTTACCCTACCCTGCCACTTTTGCACCACTTACCCCTACGTTATAAGGTGTCGCGCTTGTCTTGGTATGGTTGGCTCATATTAGCGTCGCAAATTAGCCCTAAACGGATCAGAATATTTGATTTACTCAATAGATCAATCGAAGTTAGTGGACTGGCTACCACAAGACCAGAGCAAGCTAGGGCAAATGTCCTGCATGGATACAAAAACGAATGGTCGTTGTCCAGCCCAGAATTTTTTCATATACAACCTGCGTCGTTGCACAGTAACCTACAGCGCTGACGTATACTTAACACACGATGACGTCATTCGAATCTATCAATCCATCATCGTCGATCGCCTATGTACTAACAGGTGCTTATAATTGCAGGCACAGCCACGCAGTGCAAGTAGCCTAAACCAGTTGAATCTGCTCAATCAGGGCGCTCATTCAGTTGCCTCAGGGCAGTGCTTAAAGTGTAAGCCACATTAAGCCATGGCTGAGGGTAATTAAAAAACACAATAATTGAAACTATATTATATTATACTGCTCGACAAAGTCTGTGAGTATTGTCGATGCATCTTGCCCTGCAGGACTAACGAGAGAAATAATAGCATTCCGAAGCTGAGCATTCACGAGTCCCTATAAACTGCCTTAAGGATTAATGTGAAACAATATCTTTATTTTAAAAAACAAATTGAAGTGGTGAAAATGTATATGTACGATTTGCAATTTTATATGTCCGGCAAATTAATGATACATCACTAAGCAATCAGTTGTCCAGGACTATTGTGAATTTAATTTTCACTAGATTATGCTAGACTCTAGGCCAAGGACGACCCTAGGCCATACTTCGTACCAGATCACAAGATATAGGCCTATTTATAGGCAGTTAGCCTAATCTCTGGTGGGGAATCCTCCCCCAAAACGACACCCCCAGAAAAATTGAACAGCTGTTTTCTACATGTAGAGAAAAGTAATAGGCCTAGAGGATAAAATTAGATTATATATTAAAAAATAAGGTCATCAGATTATCAGAAACCTCAAATTGTGAGTTTAATTACTGGCCTACCACAATTTGTAAGCCCACTGAAAGACTAAAATGAAAAAATTAAAAAAGGTCATGAAAAAAAGAGATGGCAAAGATAACAGCTTTCCACTGGTCAGCGCCATATGCGCCTCAGCGGTTGGCCATCCGCCAAACGCTATTTTGTCCTCGGACCCCCCCCGCTCGAACCCTGGACCAACCCCCCTAAAGCATGGAGACTAGATTAAACACTGCAAGTTAGGCCTCTACCGCAGACGGTCGGCATTAGGCTGCTTTCATGACTTATTAGGCCATAGCAGGCTACATAGGCCTAGGGCTAATCAACTTTACCGAGCAGTGTTTCCAAATTTTTAAGTTTTAACGTGCCCTAATTTGGACACGGCTGGTTGTGAGGACCATTTTACCACCCAAGGAAAGGAGAATATCGAGGACAAGACGGGTCCCCGAAATCATTTCACGAGTTTTTTTGCAGCCAAATAGTTTGTTAGAAAGAACACAGCCATACCATGAAGAAATTTTCTTTTAATAACCTAGATATTATCTCTGTTAACAGAAATACGAACATCTTCATGAAAACGTGAAGGAAAAACTTGTTTAGATGAAACGTGCAAAACAGGTGACAAGCAACCGAAATTAACCCATTGACAACGAGCATGTAGAAAAACTGACTTGGAATTTCATCGTTAAAGGATTTAAAGATTCGTGGATGAAATTATTAATCAGATAGTTTTTGTTATAATGACCAAATTTAGATTTTTGCACACAGATGGAAGATGTCAACGTAGTTCATTTAAATTTTAAATAATGGCAGGGTGAGTGGGCTACTATCATTACAGACTTAATAGCCTATACCGGAAATGTTATTTCAGTCATGTCCTAGCTGTTCTGAGCAACCTGTGGAACTGCCGGGGCTGGAACAATGGAATGCGCCAGCTCTGTGAATCTGAAGATCGTCAAACATTGGTCGGTACGAGCATCACAAAAGGCAGCACTTTCAAATGCTACGAATTCGTTTCTTTTGCTGTTGTAGTGCAATCGATAGCAGTGCCTATTGAATCCGTATGATTCCAGAACAAAATCGGTATTCACTGAGTTAAACTCGCAATCTAATAGTCTCACACGTCCACCATCATCAATCGTCACCATCCTATCGAAGAGGTCAATAGCGCAGTAGATGTAGTCACTTGTCTCCTTGTATTCGTTCACAGTCTTCCCCTCTCTGTCAACTTCTGTCAGACCTTTCCTTGTCACCAACACAAAATTCCCATTTGACTTTGAAACAACATCGCGTACAATAGAAACGGATTTCAACTCCATTTGGTGTTGTAGTGAGCCATCCGCATTATACACTATGATCGTCGGTGGAACTGGACCTTGGAAAAGAATCAAGCTGCCATCAGCGGATACGGACATTCTTGAGACGGCTTGATTCGAACACATGATCCACGGTGAAGCCTTAAGCTCGTCTTCATCTAGCAGAACTCGCCAAATTTCAATCCTGTCTGAAATCTGGTGCAGCAGATACAAACAGTTGGCCACACTGCATGCCATCAAATTCCAAGGAATGGTCACATCCGGCAACTGAATCGTTCTCTTGGCCGTCTGTAGATTGTCTTCATCATAGATGTTGATGCATGCATGCTGCTGCAGCAGGCGTTGGCATAGCAACACAAAAACGTCATTGTTCAGTGCAGTAACAGCAACACAGTTCGTATATCGATGCCTGGCCCGAACTGTGAAGCGGAACTCGTCTTCAGCTGAAACGAGAAACAGAGCTAGTCAGAAATTTACTGCATAAAGTTACAATCGAAATCAAATTTATACTAAAGATCTTCTAATACTTCAGTGCTTCTTCTAATCAACTGCAAACTTCAGTGGAAGTTGTTGCATCCATTACCAAAGGAGGTTCGTCTAGTATGTAGACCTACTATCATACTACGAGCTGCTTCCGACGGCTTTCCGTCTATCAACACATGATTGGGAATTTGGAAGCTGTATTGACCTTGCTAAGTCATCTTTCAACTGTAGCCTACAGTCTGCATGTGCACTGAAGTACTTTCTGTTACTAACGACTCTAATAACATTAGAGATGATTAGAGTTCGGTGGTAGCACTCCCCCCCCCACTAGCGCCGCTACTGGCTAGATGCTTAAATTTAATAGGATTTGTAGCATGCTGCCGTGTTGGCTTTCGGTAGACAGCAAGCATGCTGTCGGATGAATGAATTCAGTGAGAATTGTGGAGAAATAACTGGGGGTTGGACTATGATCCACTGGGAATTGGGGTGTGAAAAACAGACTTTACTATGGAGCTCTAAGAAAGACTGGGTGGTTGAAATTCCCCAAGCCCCCGGCAATTCTCACCCTGAATGAGTTGCAGAAACACATTCAACTGGATGTCGGTTGCAACCAACTTTGCTCCTTCATAAAAATATGAAAATTCTAAAGAGAAACAAGCAACTTATTGAGTTTCAGGAACTAACGGAATCTTTTGAGCATTGCATGAAGTCTGTTTCGAAAGACGTCGGTAGTCAGCGCGTAGTCCCATAGTGGACAAACGGTTCTCAGTCGCTCTGCCACCCGATCAGCCGCATTCTTCCAGGCATATCTGAGCAGCTTCCGATCTCTTATTTCGGATACAATGGCTTCCATGAGGATTTGTTCTTGTAGCTCCAGTGGTAGATCCAGTAGCTTCATTGAGAAATCCTGTAACTGGAAACAGCACATATAGTAAATTTACTTGACAGAGGCTTAACAATGCCACACATCCACATTTCCTGTTAGTATTATAAAATTTAGTATTAGCCTATATGTAATACATAAAATATATTAATATAATTATATATATATATATATATATATATATACAAAATATCTATATAAGAAAGGATATGGGTATGCATGCATGTTTGTTCAGAATGCACGCCCACAGTTTCGCAGCTATTGATCTGAAACTGTGCACCTAGACAGAGGGCCACAAGCACCACCCAGTGGGGGGTTGGCGAATATCTACCACCATGGGGGCCAGGGTGGGGGCGAAACCCTAATTTTTTAAAAATATATTCCATTCTGTTGCCATAGTTTCACAGGTATTCACCTGAAACCTTGCAGCTAGACAGAGTGATGCAGAGGTCACCTCGCCCCCCCCCCACCCAACACACACCTCACTCCGCAGGGACCGGGTGGATGCAGGGTATTGTTGGTGGGGGGGTACAAAATTTGCCTGTAAACGTCATGGGTGGCGTACCGGTTATAAACCCCAGAGGAGTTCACACCAGGTGGAGGTCGGGTGTGGTGAGGGTTGGAGGTTGGGTTGGGTGAAGGGCAGGTGGTTGGGGCGGGTTCGAGTGGACTAAAAGCGAAAATTATCGGGAAATGCAGAGTGCCCCAGAGAGGTGGAGTCAAAGTGGGCCAGCGGGTTAGGGGTCGGTGGGTGAGTGGGTGGTGAAAATAAGTGGGGTGGGGCGTAGGAGTGAGGATGGGATGATGTGAGTGTGAGGAAGTAGGGAATTGGCCGGAAGCGGGGCGAATCCAAAATTTCCCAGGCAATGCCGGGTATCCCAGCTAGTAACTCTAGCTGAGATACCGGGCAATGCCGGTACGTGCGTGTGTGTGGTGTGCGTGTGTGCATTTGTGTGTGTGTAACAAGCCTAAAACTAGAAAACTGATGACTTGCAACAGAGACGTAGTCAAAAAACAATTTGGGGGCTTCCATTTGGGAGTGCCCAATGTACATGATCGTTAAGTACACATAATTAATTTTTCTTTCAATTCTTGAAATTATTTACTTCGGGGATTTGAATCCGTAAAGTCCTCACAATGCACCAACGAGTTTTGCAACAATTACTTCACTCAATTAACTAACAAAATGTATGCTCATTCATGGTGCAAATCGTACCAAATTCAATCCAGTCTAATTTGATAAAATATAATCTTAGCGCCATTATCTATAACATATAAAAAATATATAATATGTTTGGTTCAAGTGGAATCGCAATTAAAAAATTAGATTTCACAAAAGTTGTAAGCCAGATTGTGTCCCAATAGATTCTAAGATAGCCTTGAAAATTTTATGATGCTCAATTGCCTGACAAAACTTAATATACTTACCTTACAACAACCACTTCCTCTGGCAGGTGAAATAAATATCTTGTCAAACGATAACAATATTTAGTAGCAGATTTTGAAACAGCCGATGGTTCAAATAAAATCTGGATGCTAATTTGCTTAATTTCAAACAACTTACTTCTGTTGTCGACGATGTAGACTTCGTGGATGTCACCTGGTCCTCCTCGCTTTCCACTGCAGTTATAAAAGAAGTGTAACAATTCATTTGTGATAAATTACATGCACTTAAGTATATTAATAGGCATTTATGTACCTTATTATGTTACCTCATACAGGAATTATGATGACAATGACCTATAGTGAGCTAATGGCTCCAGCTACCTTCTTAATAACTGCCTGTAGAGATTAGTTTACAGTTGCACAAATCCATTTAGAACTGCACATTCTGTGTACAACTACACGCTTAAAAGAACCCTGATATAATTCTTTCACATAATTTTTATATTAATTGGCCCGTCGTATGACTAACCATAGCTTACTGTGATTAACAGTAATTTTAATTAAAGATAACCAGATAACCAGACACTGCCACTGTAGTGTATTGAGTTTCAGATCTGTAATTTGTAGGCTATTAGCATTACGTGTGTTGTGGTTAATCTTTCTTTGCTCATCGTCCTCGGCTGTGTCTTTGTTAGACATGATGGTTGCTGCAGCAGCGAAGCGACAATGGATCTGTTGAAATACAGATGCACAATTGGATTCAGAAGTTTTACAACCTGCGTGAAATTCCAATAGGCTGCAAAACCATAGTAAACTTTATGTTGGAAAAACTGAGTCAATTTAAGCTGGCAATTAATTTTTACAATCTTTGACAGTTGATGATTCACTCACTGAACTTTTACTTTAAAAATAATTATATATATTAATTTGCGCACCCAACCTTTAGGCTACCTTTTCAATTTCGTACTTGCTTATATTTCTGCTATTTCCATGATATTCGGTTAGCTGCATACAGTGGCGGCGCCAGGATTTCAGTTTTGGGAGGCTGAATGCTCGTGGAGGAAATTTGCCATTTTCATTCGCCGAATTTTCTGATGACCTTTTTTTAGTCATTTGGTCGAAATCTCATGAATGTGTTATGCAAAAAACCCGGATGGTTCTTTTTATGGGGGCTTAGCCTCCAGATGGCCTTTTTTGGGGGGGGCTTTACCCATAGCCCCGTCACTGCATGGCTGCATAGTTAAGTACGTACGTGTTATGCAAAAATAATGCTACCTATGGAAGCTACTCCCACAGATTTTTAATACTCTGTTTCAGATCTTTCTTCAGCAAAGCGAACAAAAAAACTTTAAGTAGCCTAAGCTAATTTACTAAAATAATACGATGAGATAATAGGAATTCAGTAAAGCGTAGCCTAGGCCTATAATATTATATGATTCATAGCAGGAAATGAGTAGCTAATAATCCTATCCAATATAACTTTACTAGATTTAACTTACTGGCGAAACTTCAGTATCGGGGACCTTGTATCTCGGTTAGGTTCAGGTTATGCGTCGTGAGGGTCGGTTATTATTATTGGCGAAACTGCAGTATCGGGGACCGTGTGTGTCGGTTAGGATCAGGTTATGCGCCGTGAGGGTCGGTTAGGATCAGGTTATGTGTCGTGACGGTAGGTTAGGATCAGGTTAAGCGTCGTCAGGGTCGGTTAGGGTTAGTGTCGTCATTAGCTACTATATACTATAATATGCTAAGATAGCATATGCTTCGGTCCCCGATACTGCAGTTTCGCTTTATTATTTTTATTATATAAATTTATTACGCGCGCAAGGTCACACCTAAGTGTGAATCTGAGGCGAAATCCAGGTTAGGATCAGGTTAAGCGTCGTGAGGGTCGGTTAGGGCAAGTGTTAGGGTTAGTGTCGTGACACTGTCGTCATTAGATACTATATATACTATACTAAGATATTATGTATGCTTATTTTAGTAATAGCTATAGTAGCCGCTGTAGTAGGCCTATAGTCCTAATATTAGGCTAGCATGGACCGGTCGACATTTGATTCTGCTTACCTGTTCAGAGGCCTAAGTAAAATAGAATTAAGTCAACTCTTGATCAGTTGATATCTAGTTTATAATATTAGACGCAACTTCAGAATATTAGGCCAAAGCCTAAAATGTACTACAGGCTAACACAATATTATATCATTTAAATTAATAACGATCGTTATAAAACGTGCAATTGAAAAATTAATTTTGAAAAGCTGTTATAACTTCGACGTGAGACAAACAGAATTTCGTGACGCCCTACCTGCCACAAAGTTGACCGCCTAATTTTCTTTGAATCTTTTGTTCCGTTGACACGAAACGGAGTATCCCCCCTGAAAGCTATCCGGGGGGATGAATTAATCTATCCCCCCGGATGGAATTAACCGGCTATACTATCCGGGGGGATAAACCATTCTATCCCCTTTTTTAAAAATGCGCATGATAAAAACAATTATGCTGTAATCAAAATTTAAAGGGACTCTAATTGTTTTAAATGTCCTAAGCAATGCTCAGATAAAGGCAACTCGAATTTATTTAGTGACTCTGAGTGTTCTTAAGTGTTTTAAATGTTTTAAGTGCTCTAAAAACAGGGCAAAACAAATGATCTAGTAGGAATAAACATACCTGTTAGTGTCATTGTTATAAATAAAGCAGATGAAAATTAATTTGCAAAAGAAAATACACGCGGAAGCGGTATTTTCGCCTTTTTTAATTTGGGGGATACAATTAATACGGGGGATACTCTATTTCGTGACAGTCTTAAAAATCTTCGGCAGGCCTATCGTGAATAAGGTATTGGGACGTCAAAAGCCTTGAACCCGTATCGATGTATGTTCTACGAATTCGCCGCCCGGACAGAGGCCCAAAACAGGACATGGGTACCAGGCTAAGTGGTGGGGCGGGTGGGACAATAATAATAAATTTCCCGGACAACGCGCCGGGTACGCCAGAGTGGGCAGAGCATAGCAGGCTAGCAGCCACCCCGCAAGGGCGGGTGAGGTTGTCTAGGGAGAACTTCCCTGAAACGCCGGGTATCCCATCTATAGGGGAAGACGGGGTAATTTCGGCCATGGGGCAAATTCGGCCAGGGTGATTTCAAGGAAACCAGTGGGCATAGGAAGATTTTAATGCTGCCATCTAGCGTATAATATCATATTAAGTATGTTTATCGAGATAGTTTTGCCTTTATGTGAGTACAATTTGCTAAAAGCCAAAAAAATGAGTTCGAGCTCAATCCACTTTTCCATACTGTGGCAGTAAAAGTCAAGAATTGAAGGTAATCTTGTTCAAATGTTAATTATTTGCTTTTATTCGGCAAATCACGATATTTTTTGCCAATTTGATTATCCAAATTTATGTTACAAAAATGCGGTCCATGCTCGTTAAAATTGTTTTTGGAGGGTGGGTGGGTCGGGGTAAATTCGGCCATGTGGACGAATTTACCCCAAAGATGTTAGGAATGGTACATAGTGCCTATTTGAATATAATAGCTTTATATTTTGTACCAATATACCCAGTTTTAATTTAAAATTTAACTATATAACGCATCATATCATACTCTATAGTGTGTTTTTAAAAATTTGGAAAAAATAAATTTTAAAAATTTATTATTATTATTAAATTCTTCAAAAAAATTTAAAGATCACAAACATGCTACCAGGTATTCCCTAAATATCTCTGATGTGTAAGTTCCGACTTAATGCTGATTTCGGTGTGAACCGCCACATACACCTCATCTGGTTTGTTGTGAGGATCAAATTAATCATGTTGGCCGAATTCACCCGGTGTACTGGGGTAAAACCGGCCAAAAATTCACTTTATAAAAGCAATTTTTTTTGGCAAATGTTTTCCTCTCTCCCAAAAAGTAACCTTGCAGTATATTGTCCCTACCTTGCTTTATGCAGTGGTGATTTTATTTAATTTTAACAGTCAACCCGTTTCAATTTATTAAAAAAATAAGAAAAATGGCCGAAATTACCCCGGCTTCCCCTAGTAATATATAATTATAGACCTACCTCATTCACCACAGCACCAAATTCAGAGTCCAAGAAAAATAGACAAAAGCCATGGACAGGGTCGGATTAGCAAATGTGGTGGCCTTGCTGCTCAGTGTGGGTGGGCCCAGACCAATAGACTACAATAGAATCACAATAAAAAGACATAATTATAAAATGTATAACCCAACTGAGGAAGGGGTTAGTACCGTTAGTATAATGTAGAACACTATGGCTTGAAGTGATTACACGGTTCAATTTCCATCATAGGCGGAGCTTGGTTTCCGTTTTTGGGGGCTAAAAACTTGGCCCAGAAGTTGCGGCGCCAAATTTTTTCCCCGTACTTACTATGTATTTTCCGGTCGAAAAAGTTTCTGACTTTTTAGTCAGGAGTTGGAAGTGCTTGGGGGGGGGGGCCAAACCCCAAAAATAGACCATTTACACGGTAAAAACATGACTATGAGGCTTCTTGGGGAGCTTAGCCCTCCTAGCCCTTGATAAACTCCGCCCATGATTTACATAGGCCCCTGGGTTTAGCTCTTCTTTAATTCCCTAGGTGGTTGCTAAAGTACCTATAGCTTGCAGCTGGCATGGCTGCAGGTTTGTGATATAAATATTATGTCAGTGATTTGCGTTCATGTGAATTGCATAACTTGTTCGCAGGGCTTAAAGTGTGCCTGGACGGTCATGGACGGCGTCCATGCACTTGTTTTAAAATCTGGACACCGTCCCGCCACTTATTGGCGAGCACAGACTGGAAAGGTAAGGGGCGTCCAGGCATTTCTTTTGGAGAGGTAAGGGGCGTCCAGGCACTTATTTTCCACACTTTAGGCACTGCTTGTTCGTACTGCATGGGCTAACTGCATACTGTAACCGGCTGCAGTCTGTCAACCAGATTGTTGAATAAACGAAAATGATTATTGTTATAACATTCTACTGAGTGAAAAAAACGCATATATATCCAGGGCTTATTTATTATCAGTAGGCCAAACATTCTACTGATTTCATCTATATAACACGGTCAATGTCATCGGAAATTCTGAAAGTCAAGGACTGGACCATTGGACCAGTCCATCATGCTCAATGAAGTTTAGACTGAGTGCAACAATAGTATTAAATTCATGTAACGAAAAAATGCCAGCCTTATGTGACAAGGACATTTCTGCACCATGCATTAGTAATATCATGAAAAATGTATTATCAAAAGCAATTGATTTGCAATTTTAAAAAACTGGAGTTAAATAGCACCAAAAAACCAACAGAAGCAATCGAAAACAAAAATTCTACCATCAACAGCATGAAATATTGGTCCCAAGTGCCACCAAGTGCCATTGTGCACAGAAAACATTGGTCCCAACGACTGTCGCAAATATCTTCAAAAACCTATACAAATCGAGCACTTACGTAGTCTAGTATGCGCAGAAAAAGTCCTGCACAAAAATACAAGTTCAGTATATTTATAAAAACAGACAGAAGCACCAAAGCAAATTTATGAAAGTTTAGACGAATATGGAAATTCATCCGACGGTAAGACTAACATAATTACGCAACACCACCAAATATACCAGAAAACTGTGTTTGTAACACATCAAAAGCAAGAGCAAAATAACATAAGATTATTCTTTAATTCACCAATTGTTAACCGCATTTTGGTTTTTAGACATGGTACAATTAAAATGAAATATAGTTAATAAACACAACGGAGTAATGGATAAAGGAGTCCAGTTAATTTCCATGCTTCCAGATGAATTTATAATGTTGGAAGTCCGTGAAGTAGATTTCAAATATTAAGTTTTTTTTATTCCTATGTACGACCAGTTGAGAAGAGCATGGCCTGAAAACACTAGAGTACAGTGCTCCATGATGACGGTCTGAGAGAGGACCAAAGATCCAGTACCAAAGTTGTCCATATTGGAAAAGTAAATACAATATACTGTAGATCGCACGTGGATCCTGTGACCAAATGTCGACTTGAAAAACTATGACAGTTTATCTAAAAATCAATTAAAGTTTTTAAGGTGTTAGAATATTAATGTAAGAAAACTATGACAGTTTATCTAAAAATCAATTAAAGTTTTTAAGGTGTTAGAATATTAATGTCAGACAGCTGTTATGCTCAACTCGCAGTAACTCAAAGTCAATTTCTCCCAACCTTCTGTTAGATGCTGCGGTCGAATCCACTGAAACATGGCTGCCATCTAACACACTTCAAGATAATTTATTACTTATTAAAGTATCATTTGCATGGTACTGACTGGATTATGTTGTCTCCCTTATTCAGCATGAGATCATACTAAGAGCAAATCTCCCAAATAACCAAATTATTCAAATCAGTAAAGCAAATATTAGCCACATGATCAATCAATTGTACAAATGGCCAGTAGTTTTGTATAAAATCTAACACAAAATATTGTAAAAAGAACATGTTTTAAGTTAAGACTTGCATTAGACCTTATCCCATTAGTCACACACAACTTATGCATGATTTTTACAAACGAGACAAGTTTAAGATTCAGCAGGCATTTATAATTTTCTACATTGCATTGCAATTATTTTGATTTCTGTGTAACCAATAGCTTAATTCGTCCATGTTTTCAGCAATGCAAATTTCAAAGCTTAAATATGTGCTAATAACTGGTTAGAGATTATGCCGAAAATTTGAAGCTTATGCGGAGATTCACAAAATATGCAACACTCTTAAAGTTCCAGAAAGAGTCTAAGACACTACTAAAATATAGCAAATATTATAAATCACTATGTTATATTTTAATTTAAATAATCTGTAAAAAGTATATTGTTAATACAATTATTAATACCATAACCAGTACAATTCTTACATGATAATTAGCATAATACTATTCCACAATATTCCACATACAATATAATATACACATATAATATAGTAACAATAAGGAATTTAAGATCACTTCCTTCTTCGGCCGATTTGAGAAGTAGTCAAAACAAACAAAGCATTGTTTCTTCAGGTTCTTAGCTCAGTTGTGTATGAGCGCAGGAATCAAGTCTTTAGAGCTTCCTATAAACTGTTTCTATAGGAATTGATGCTCAAACTTCTCTTTCTGCTCTGCCAAGGACTTGAAAACATTGCACACTGAACACTAGACCACCACCATACCAGTTAGCAAATCTTAACTGCTGCTACAATAAAAAAATATATTCTCGTTACCATAAAAGAAACACAGCTGAGAAACGTCAGTGATTGTCTTTTGAATGAAATAAGGTCAGTGTCTTCAGCGTTTAAAACCGAGGCAAGTTCAAGTATGCGACTGCAATTTGGAAACAAGATAAAGTCCTTCGCTTGAAATGCAAAGTAAAGTTAGAGTGATTGACAAAAATGTGTCCTCAGATACCGAATTCAGAGAAACTTAACAGAAGCAGTGAAATGTACATATATAACTGAGCAAAATGCATGCCATGAGTTGAGCAGCCGGTCTCATTCCTCTTCTATCGTTCATCAAGTCCTGGCATTGGAAACTCCAGTGCAAAGCTTTCAACTCGTCCTCGAAGTTCTTTTATCTTTGCGACTATTTCCGGGTTTTGCATCGCAAAAGCTCGAAACTCCTTCAGATTTCCTAAAAAGTTGGAAAAATTGTTCATTATGATTGGTTTCTACCCAACAACACTGATATTATATTTGGCATAGAAAGTGACAATCTTATTGAATAATGAGATCAACCTGGTACCATCATTGTACGCATAGACATAGGGAACATTTCGGCAGTGGGGGGCAAAGATTTGACTTTTGCCTGAAAAGTATACCCTGAAGCAACTCTAACGAAGATATACACAGAAAGGTTTTAGATGGGTCAGTAAGAATAATCTGATATACTGGATCAAATGCTGCATTCGCATCAAATATAGAAATCATTGACATAATTATGTCAACAGTTTCACTCAGACCAACACTAGTCTGCAGCTAATTTAAATAATATACAGACTTACAGAGTTAACGATATCTCATCTATCAAATAACTTCTGATGTCTTCATGAGTTGTTTATTAAATGATGACAAGATCGGCCACAAAATGTTACGAATTTAAGGTCAGAAGTCAAAAAGACCCAACATTGAAAGTGCACCTGTCCTGAAACTGGGTTAAGCAGCACTACAAAGACTGTAAACCACACTTGACCAATGACCATAAGTGACAAACAGAGGTGCACAGTGCACACTCTCTATTGTGACTTTCAAGAAAAAGTCACCATAATAAACGATTTTGAATAACAACATTTTGTACGTGTTCTGAATTGGAATTAAAACTGAATTGAAGCAACAGCTACCAATCACTCACACAGGATACATTTACCATTTAACGAACATGTATACTAAATTGAACCTGAAAACAATGCAGGAGATTCTAATTAAAGGGCTAAAGTGCTAAGACTGACCTGTGAGTGACTTCACTTGAGCTGCAATTTTTATCGCTTCATCGAGAAATCTCACAACCTCTTCAAAATGTCGCTCCTCAAATCCACGAGAAGTTAATGCAGGACTACCTGTAACAGCAACAAGCAAAACTGCACTTTAATATAATACACTTGAGATAAAAAAAAAACATAAAATAGTGAAACTCTCCAAATGAAAATCCATCATCCAAATCAGAAAACAAGTAACTGTGCATCATTGAGAGGGTCAAGACTCTAAACAAATTTGTGGAGATTTATTAACAATCGTTTTCTTCACTTACCCAATCTAAGGCCACCTGGATTGAGGGCACTCTTGTCACCGGGACAAGTGTTCTTGTTCACAGTGATGTTGCACAGTTCACAGATCCTCTCAACTCTTGCACCATCCAACCCTTGGGGTCGAAGGTTAAGTACCACAAGGTGGTTGTCTGTTCCACCTAAAAATTAACAGATATTTCCATAACTTGAGTAAATCAGGAGCACATTCCACATTGATTTGATGCAGTCGTTAATAACTCCATTATATGATCTGCTGCATAGGCAGGGCTTAGATTTGCAACCGCTTCATTTGACAACAGATTTTCAGAACTGCGAAAATCCAAAAAGATAATTCAATTGCTAATTATTAATGCCAGGCAGCATGACAGAAATCAGCAGAAGACAATATGTCTGAGTGATTCTACTTTGAAGAAAAAAATAATTGTTGGCAATTATATAGACATTAAAGGCAGAAAATCCACTGTGTCTAGTCTGAATGTCCAGAGTTTTCATTGCACTTTGGACTTTATATAGTGCCTCTAAATAACAGACATAACAGAGAAGTGTTGCAAGAACACACAGACGTATTTCAAGAACACATAAGCATGAGCAATGGCTGGTGGTCTGAACCTGCAGCCAGACAGTACCTGAGACCAACTTGTATCCTTTGTCTATCAGAGCCTTTGCCATTGTTTTACAGTTCTTCAGAACTTGCAACTGATATGTTCGGAAGTCTTCGTGCTGAGCCTAAACAACATCCATAGCAGTCTTCATCATCACATCATTACTGCTATTACTATCGGAAATTATTCACTTCTAGTGCTGGTGTCTAGTGCACCAGATATCAACTGGTGTTGATGCTCCAAAACCAATCAATCACCACATCACACACATCAGTGTCCAGAGAAGATCAATCTAGAAAGAGAGAAAGAGGCAAGCAGCAGTCTATGAGATGCAGGCAGCAGTCTATGAGAGGCAGGCAGCAGTCTATGAGAGGCAGGCAACAGTCTATGAGAGGCAGGCAGCAGTCTATGAGAGGCAGGCAGCAGTCTATGAGAGGCAGGCAACAGTCTATGAGAGGCAGGCAACAGTCTATGAGAGGCACGCAACAGTCTATGAGAGGCAGGCAGCAGTCTATGAGAGGCAGGCAGCAGTCTATGAGAGGCAGGCAACAGTCTATGAGAGGCAGGCAACAGTCTATGAGAGGCAGGCAACAGTCTATGAGAGGCAGGCAACAGTCTATGGAGGATAAGGAATTTGAAAAGGTAAATCCTAAGTTGAGAATGAAATGACATAAGCAACTGAACAGAATGAACGGATACATATACAGAACGTCAAAAGTCAGTTATATCAACTGAAAACATTCGTTCATCAAGAACAGTTTGAGTTCTCTCCCAGTGATATATATTTCGGAAGGTTTTCTATTCAAAAACATAACAGATAGATGTAACTTAGTCAAAAGACAAGGAACTGAAGCAGCTCCTCCTTCTCCTCCTGCTCACCTGCAGGAGAGCAACAGCAACTGCTGCCATCTGGTGATCATGAGGTCCACCCTGGAGACCAGGAAAGACGGCTCCATTTATCTTCTGCTCATAGTCGTACAACGTTTCTTTGCCTGTCTTTGAATCGACCGATTTCAGACCCTTGCGATAGAAGATCATTCCAGACCTGGTTAGTAAACAAACCATTACATATCATGCCAAAAAGTCTGTTAAATATTTCAGAGGTACATTAATATTAAGCACAGGAACTTATGACAACCTGTATGGATGTAGTTATATAAAGAATTGCTCTGGAATATGACAGAAGACCATTTGCCACAGAGAAATTGATGAAGCACAGCAGAAGACAATTTAGCAAAAACCCAGAAACAGACTTTCCAAACACTGAACATTGTACGACATTTTCCATGGACAACATGTGTGCAGAGACTGGACACAGCGTTAATCACTCTCATTCCAATGCTTTAAATGACGAACAACACATGCATTGTCTTGGCTTATGCTAGCCTCAAAATAACCAAGGTTCACACACTGGGTACCCATAATATCTCCAGACAGAAGATACTTTTTAAAGGCAAATATGATCAAGCCCTTTACGACTTGGTCAATGAAGGTCATATCACTTTGCTTTGTCTTGCAGATCATAAATGCGATGAAAGTCCTACCTGGGTCCACGAAGTGTTTTGTGAGTTGTCGTTGAAACGACGTCAGCATATTCAAATGGTCCTGGAATTGCCTTGGCTGCCACCAGACCAGAGATATGTGACATGTCGGAAAACAACACAGCATGGACTTCATCACAGATCTAAGCAATTGAAACAGTAAAATTCATATATAGTCACATGCACAGTGCATATAGTTAAATAATAAATGTTTCTGATCTACACCATTCACTCGTCATATATTCTCAGTTCATTTCTAAAAGTAACAAACACTTATGGAGCTTTGAAAACACAGTTTCAAGACCTCTTAAGTGGTTGTTAATGTCTTTAAACCTAAGATATGTCATCTTGGTCTCAATACTTCAGCTTGTTCTTGAACCTTTGGTCTTGGCCTTAGTCATGAGTATATAGCCATCACTGGAAGTAGAGTAATAGTTATTTTCATTTTCAAAAATTACTGCCGCACAACAACATACAACCTCAGTGTTAAAAAATGCTTTTATAGATCACAAACAAGAAAACAAGTTGGAGACAGTCTCAACCATGAATATCACTGCTCTAGGGACTAGATACATTGATGCAGGTTTCTTGAGGCTACATCAACAGTTGAACAGGCACTGCACATAAAGAATTCAAAGGACTTTTCCCTACCAAAAAGGTTGATTCTACATCCCTGTAATACTTGCATCTGTTAAGAGAATTTAGTTGTAGTGGACGTTCTTTATGATTTCACAGGGCAGCAGGATTCAGGGACAGAACATTCATAAAATAAACTCAGGCGCTGCACATGCAACGGATATACAATAGGTCTGGATGGCACCAGGGTTGAGAAGTTCTGCGAACTGTGCAACATCACTGTGAACCAAAAACACTTGTCCCGGTGACAAGAGTGCCCTCAATTCAGGTGGCCTTAGATTGGGTAAGTGAAGAAAAGAATCATTATTAAAACCCCCACAATCTGTTCAGAGTTTTGACTCAATGATGCACAGTCTATTTACTGGTGGCTTACCTCTCTGAACGTCTTGTATTCGAGTAGTCTCGCATAAGCGGTCGTGCCTGCGATGATGAGTCGAGGACGGAAGAGTCGAGCCGTCTGCGCAAGTTTCTCGTAGTCAATGTATCCAGTGGACGGCTACAACAATAACAATGTCTTTAAAACAACATCATTACGATGTATACACGCAATTTATTTGGGCAGTTAGGCTGCACCTCTTTTTTTGGAAAGAAAGCAGAGCTATCAACATGCTGGCAAAATATCCACAATAGTAGTCTGGTTATATGACTGTCCAAAAAATTATTTACCAACTGTGAATACTATTACACTACCGTCGAATTATACAAATTACATACACAGTAATACACACAATATATTAATTAATTGATGATCAACTGATGCATATGGTCACGTATGGTCCAATGATCAATTGATGCTATCCTGCAGTCTCATACAAGAGCTTACACCATCAGCCAACCACATTAACGAAATAAAGGAGGCTCACATGCAGACACTATGGTTTCCAGCCTCCCAAGGCGATAACTGCATAGGAACCTAGAGCAACAAACAATTGCTTCCCACTTTCGATGCTCTGTGATCTGGCTGTGTCTGTGTCTGTGCACTTCTAAGCCTTGGAATGATGACAACATCAATTAACCTGTTGGTAAGCTTCATTACCATTGTATCTTATAGACGTATATTAAAAATTCAGATGACAAAGCTCATGTTTCATTCCCATGCACAACTAGTTTTCAAATTCACAACAATTTTCAGTAGAAAACCAACACACCTGCAGTGCTCTCCTCTCGCAAAGCAGCGCAATCTCATCATCCATGAACTTGTTCAATATGCATCCATAATAATAATAATAATTATAATAATAACTACAATATAATGGTAGAACTAGGCAAGACGTTCAAAGTGCAAAATATAACCATGAACTAAAAATCTCACTGTATATACTAAGAGACAATAAAGGGCTGAATTTTCCAATAACAAAAATGCATCAAGACAATGAATTCGAGTGATTCCGTACATATCTAGAATATGCATTCAAACTATTAAATCAATTTTTACCTACATTTAGTCGATAAGGCACCGATTCGAAAAAAATTGATGTCGCCGATATTCGCTTTGTATCAGTCATAAAGCCATGTGTTAAACTAAAAGAAAAGCAGGAGCTCTGTTAGTTACCATGCTCTTGCTAAATCTTGATAAACATATTGCCACCTCAGGGCCAATACCACACCAGTGTGTCAGCTCCATCTAGTTTCGGTTTTTTTCTTCAGATTTTGTCGCTCAACTGCATTGTTGAGTTTATACACTTACAGTATATACACCTTCGAACTCGCTTATGCTACTTTGACTTCCACCACCAGTTCGCTCAGTTATCCTGTCTGGTATCTTTCCTCAACTTTCTCTCGCCTTAAAACCCGACTTTTCTCTCGAGGTTTCACGCACTGGTAGCATTTCTGAAAGGCTCTTGCTATGAGAAGCGCTTTATAAATGAACAGATACAATACAATACAATAATACCATGTAGTTGAAACAAATGACAGCAAGATAACCAAAGAAGACTAAGAACCACAAAGCAGGTAGCAGTTCAATGCAGTTCAGATTCTCAGTAGAAGCAGTTTATAAGATAGATTGAGAAAATAAATTACAGATTCTTGGCCAGCCGTAACAAAAATTGTTAAAAGATTTACCTGAATTCTAAATCATGAAAATAATAATAAAAATAATGACAATTTATATGGCGCCGTAACACGGGCAAACCACTACAAGGGCGCCTAATGACCATCATAATTAAAACATTCATACTCACTGTCCACCATCGGGCAAATCAAGACCCATGAGACGATCATGTGGGTTCAGCAGGGCTGTGTAAACAGCAAAGTTGGCTGGGCTTCCTGAATATGGTTGCACATTTACGCCCCACTTGGCAGGGTCAAGGTCAAAGGCCTGCAGCGCTCTCCTCTGGCACAGCAGCTCAATCTCGTCAACAAACTCATTTCCTCCGTAATACCTAAAAAAAAGCAGGAATATTTCATAAATATATAATTCCTTTTTATTATAGATGAACATTTAGTAGCTAAAATTTTATGAATTTAATTTTTATTTGAATTTAGTAGATTTTGACTTCTCAGCAATTTTCCACACATGACTGGATTAGTCATTCCTCCATTCATGAATATACAAAAAATCCCTGAATACCATTTCTGATAAGTTAAGACGGCATAAAATGCTTACAATTTTAGGAAAAGAAATTTGAAAAATAGAAGAAAACAAATTGCATAAAATAATCAAAAGCTGAAAACATTCACTACAATAAGTACTTATACAGTAATTTGTATCTAATCATAAAGCTTATCGCAGATGGCAGCCATTACTATAAAAATGATCAAAACAATCTTCCTAAGTACTATGGAAATAAACAATGGATCATTTAATTTATTACATATTTATGTCTAATAGATTGCCTGGAGTAATACCAAATGGCAGTTCCAATAACAATCATGTTTAATCATTTTGATCCATTTAACCACCATGACAATGATTTCAAGCACATCTGACAAAGACAAACCTTGCTCCAGGATATCCCTCTGAGTATTTGTTGTTAAGACAACTCCCCAGCGCTTCAAGAACGGCACGACTTGCAAAATTCTATCCAATAGATACAATAACAACACAGATCATCGCAACCTCAATGTAGGAATAGGAATTCCCAAAGTTGAACTTAATCCATTTTTTTTCTCAATTTGATTCCTTCATTAATACAACTAAATATATGCCTGCCCTAAAATGATAAAAATGTATTTGCGTTTTGGGAATATGCTGTCATCTACTGAATCATGAGTTAGCCTTATTTCAAGTTTAAACTGCATCACAATATTTAAAATATGGCATTTCATTTTTTCATAACGCAACCGTGAATAGTCAGTATCAGTTACATGAAATCATTTACAAAATGGCAATAAATAAATTCAAGCCTTATTCAAGCCAGGGAATTACCTCAATGAGCATTTAATATACTGATGAAGCTAAAGGAAGAGCTTAGACAACATCAATCAAACATCAATCAATAATCAATCAATTATCAATCAATCATCAATCAATGATCGTGCAAAAGCATAGAAAATAAAAAATGAGTATCCTGTGAAATGTTTTGTGGCCTCCTGGCAAAATGACTTGTACTTGACCGACCTCTAGCAGTCATGTCCACGCTGGCTACACTAGACTGAAGAAACCTCTAGCAGTGTCATTCCCACTGGACGCCAGACTCGAGCGACGTCTACCAGTGTCCTGTGCCGACCGGCTACACAAGATTTGAGCATATGTGGTGCATGGCCCAAATGTTGAAAGACAGACATTTCTGATCGAACATATTATATGGTCATTTGTTTAATTGCTGTTGTTCCACCAATCAAAGTACTAAACATATACAATGCTTTTATACATACATAATATACAATGCTTTCAACTTCACTTAGCTCCAAGCTGCATCTCACAATGTGGTGCATGTCGTAAGGATGGAACAATGCATCACTAAACCCTTTATCATCGTCAGACTCGAGCGTTATTTACGTTAAAAGTTATTTACCTCAGATGCAATTAGTTCCAGTCCAGATCGCTGTCTGTGCTTCTCCTTCTGAACAAGGGTCATGACCTCAGCATCGTCCTCTGCCAGTGATTCCCTTCCAGTCCATTTCTGACGCATGCAAACACCCAACCTCACCTGCTGCCTCACAAACTGAAAAGAAATAACTACTAAAATAAAGTTTTTAAACAGCCTAAGGAATAAATTCTCAACTGTCGCATGCAATTCATATAATTATTTGACATAATTATAGTCATCCTACAAGTGCATATACATTGTTGCCTTCCGGATTTGAAATGCATTTTATAAATAATATAAAAACAATTTTTGTCCCATGGAAAATACTTGTAATTTAAACAGATGCATTGGAGCATCATCTATAGTCTTTGAAATTCATGAGTAATGTAGTATAATGGGATACAAGAATGGAGCTGTCCTTGGCAATTTTGGTCAAAAAGCCACAGTCCAAGTGGACGAAGTCGATCATCGGCCGAGCCAAGTCGATCGTAGTGCACGACTTGATCGACTATGGGGCATAAGGATGAGGTCGAAAGAAATTAGTGAAAAAATAAGTTTTGATGGAAGCATGGGGATTGCGAATCTAGAAGGGATTGCAATGTGAAGTGAAAGGAAGTGATTTCGCCCAGAATAATAGACACAAGGTATCGACAATACATGGAAAAGGTTCATTGGCAGTGGGGAGTTAGACTTGCAATGCAGCAAAGAGTGGACAGTTCTCCAGATATTATGTTTGAGAGCTGGATTGGACGAATGAGTATTTTGGCAGCAGCAATGACAATTTAGAAGTACAACAAATATCCGTTTCAATCAAAAACATTTGCAATGCTCCCAACAGAAGTACTCATATAGTAATCATCAGTTTTCAATCAAGCAGACTCACAAGAGTCTAAAGTGCACTCTTGCTCTTACCCTTGACAGTCTGACAAACATAGTTGAACGCAGCTACTAGATAAATATCTTCAAAGATTTTTTCCGACCTCTTACAAATAACCCTAATAAAATTAAGCTATGCGCTAAATTACTAAGAGTTTTTCAATCAAGAAGTCTGCAAAACAAATATTTCAACGTCAACCGGTTTTGCCCAACAACAGCCACATCAAAACGTTGCACGCGAACTATATTTAGCACAGATGCATTGCATGGGAAAACCCAAAGACTATTAACAGTAAAAAGCAAAATTAATCATGGACACACGGTAGCCTCCCTGTTAAAATCTTTGCACGGGAGTATGGAAGTAAACTAGAGAGCGATGCATTCTGGGCTTAAGGACGGTCCGCGACCCTTTGAATTGATTCAGACGGTCGTGACCGGACGCACAATGTCATGGAGCAGAAAATTGAAAGATACAGAATCATTCTACAGAACATTTTGTAGCCTAAAGAAATAAAGTCCAGTGATGCCACAGCTGGGTTTTTTCCACTAGATCTGGGTTTTTGGGCCTTCGTCTGGGTTTCTGGTTTTTTTGGTGTAAAATCTGGGTTTATTTTGGTTAGTTGACATTTTGCACTTAAAACACATGAATATTCTGTGAAATTCAATGTAAAATGGTTGTGATACATAATCTTTTCCACTAATTTTAATTTTAAACTCCACAATCAAGATCTCATGTTGTCAATTCAGAAATAATTTATAACCTGAGGAATAGTTCTGCACAGAAATAAACCATTTTGACATTTCAAAATAGGTCTGGTCACTCGTCGAGTCGTCTCTTTCCTTGTTAAGCCCTATTGCTTATTATAACATGCATAATGCATATACAGTTATAACTGAAGAAATTAACAACATTTTAGATCATATGCTAAAAAAATCAAAAGACATAGTAATTTTAGGTGATTTTAACATGGATCTCTTGAAAATTAATAGCCACAAAGCCACTGCTGATCTCTACCATTGCCTAACCGCCCATCATCTATTGCCTCTCATAACCAGACCTACCAGGATCACTGACCATACATCTACATTACTAGATAACATATTCACTAACATTTGGACCAAACTTATTTATTCCTCTATTCTCATTGAAGACATCTCTGATCATTTACCAATCATAGCATGGTTTGATTTTAGTCCCATCAAACCTCTTAACAAGCCTCAAACACTGACATTTAACCTAGTATCTGATGACCATAAAGCCAAATTTTTGCAATCCTTAGACTCAGTGGCGTAGGCAAGGGGGGGTTTCGGGGGTCAAAACCCCCCCCATTGGCTCCGGAAAAAGTTTTTTTAAAGGTTATTTTTCCGTTTAAGTAAGAAAAAATAGCAAAAAACAGGGTTTCCGGCCATGAAACCCCCCATGAAAAATTTCTGGCTACGCCACTGCTTAGACTCTACGGACTGGTCTAATATCCGTGAAGCTTGTACAGAACTAGACACTGATAAGGCCCAGTGTGTGATTTGTCAAAAAAGAAGTGTGGGGGTCGGCTTAATGTCCTTGTTTTGGGGGGGGGGGGGGCCAAAATACGCCGCGGCGACTGCGGAGCATATCCGACTAGGGGGTCTGGGGGAGCGTCGTAAGCTCCCCCAGCGGGGTCCGGGGCGGAGCCCCGGCCGCTATTGATTTGGTGCAATCCAAAGCAAAATCTTCTATTGAAAGTGAATTGAATGAATTGAATAATATCACCTTTTTAAAGATCAGTTAACATGTTATTTATGTTAAAGGGTTTGAAGTTTTTCTGTTCGTTAACCCAGTAGTTTTCAAGTTTAATTAACTTGTCATTAGCAACTTTCATTGTAAACAAACACAGTACTGCATAAACTTGCTCTAAATTAGAAGTAAAATAATACAAAAACCACTCCCAATTGGACTTAAAATATGAGAAAAATAACAAAGTCCAATTGAAATTTTTGTTTTACTTTTTTGTTTGTTTAACCCGTTGGAGGTGAGGTGGGGTGTGACACACCCCAGAGGCATTCTACTTTAAATTTTTAGCGGAAAACATGGAGCCAGTTCTAATTATTTTTTTCTACCTTTGTGAATATGAAATACGGACACTTTACCACAATTTCAGGTAATTTGAACGAACAGTTTTTTTTATTTTGTTGCATATTTAAAGGAAATTGCATTTTTTCGTAGAAAAAATTATACATGTTGATTTTATGAGCCATGATTTGCAATTTGAGTGTGCCTTGAACACGTCAATTCTGTGTTGGCATTGAGAAGGCTGACGACAATGATGGCTAAAACAATTTTATGTTGTATTAAGAATATATATATTATGATTATTCGTGCACTTGATAATGTTGCACATGAGGACCCACACTTGCATGGGTTAAGTACACATTGGATGGGTTCATCTTCTAGGCTCTAGCCATCTAATAAGGATTGAAAACAGATATTTGTTCGTGGTAATCGTCTGTTTAGTTGATTATTGATAATAGAAGAATAGTTTAACTCAACTTAGTATTTTCCATTTGATATCGCGGCTTGAAAATAAAAATATGTATTGGGGTTTGTCAGACCCCACCTCACCTCTGGCGTTAAAAATCGTCACCTCACCTCCAAAGGGTTAACATGGAAAACACATAAACATGGAGCAAAGACATATGGGTATTCATTTATAGTGCCACAGTGGCACTATAATATTCACTTATGTTGCACTATAGTTAGTACAACGCAAAGTGAGAATAATACTCAGCAGTCAGCAGACTCAGCACTCAAAATAATAAAACAATAGTAAGGTCCTAGGATGAACGAAGTGCTCGGAACTTCACAAGTCACAAGCTGTAACGCATCAACTAAATACTGTTCTTATAACAACTCACAAGAAATAACTTCAAATAAGAACTTTCTTAATAAGAAGATATTTGTGTTCCTATTGAGGACTAAAAACTGAAATAATTTCAAATGACAACAGAAACAAGAATCATCAATAACGAAGTGCAAATTATTTATGATAAACTAGTCATCATGCGAAAATTATTGAAATGAAATTGTCATGTATGATGTAGCCTAATTTGTGATGAACTCTAGCAAATAAGTCCTACTAACTGCTTGCAGTCCCCCTCTTGTGGCACTGGCCGCCCGCACTGCCAAAAGAGGGGGTCGAAATTGGACCCCCACACCTTTTTTTTGGAGGTGGAAGTGTGGGGGTCGGGCCATAGCAAAGAGGGGGTCCGACCCCCCCAACCCCCCCGGCAAATCACACTCTGATAAGGCCTATGACCTATTTCTTAGCAATTATAAGAAGCTTTACGATGATTCTTTTCCAATTTCCACTAGGACTTATGCTCGCAACTCTATCCCAAAAAAGCCGTGGATGACTCGGGCACTGGTAAAATCTAGTAATAAGAAAGCGAAACTATATAAAAAATTCGTAAAAAATCCAAATGAGGCCAACAAAAGGAAATTCATCCTATCCTTACCTTAGACCTTAGTCCCTCCCGTCAGGGCCGCATTAAGGCTAGTGTGGGCCCGGGTGCTGTGGTAACATTGCGGGCCCTCCTCTCAGTCTTCTGTCAGCCACTGCAGGGTCTACCATGGCAAAGTTCTCCCACACGCATGTAATTATACCGTGTTTACTAATGAGTATACACTATACTAAAGCCACAAAAGTTCAGATGTATGAGACATTGGTGCTGAGTGCATTGCTGTACAATTCGGAGACTTGGACACTAAGGGAAGCACAGAAGCAGCGGCTGAGGGTGTTTGAAATGACGTGCCTAAGAAAGATTGAAGGTGTCACGAGAAGGGATAGAATAAGGAATACAGAGATATATAGCAGACTGAATATTCGGCATGATATAGCCTAATACACAAAATCCAGAGCAAACGGCTACGCTACTTTGGCCATGTAACCAGAATGCGAGACGAGAGATACCCAAAGATAGCGGTCAACGGATATGTGCATGAAAAAAGAAAAAAGGGAAGACCAAAGAAGAGATGGTTCGACATGATACAAGAGGACTGTAGGGAGATGGGTTGGTCCATACAAGAGGCTACACACAAAGCTCAAGAAAGAGAGAAGTGGAGATTTTCCATAGCTGGGCGGTTGTCACGTGCGAAAGCATCGTCAAAGCCATAAGTCAAGTAAGTCATACACTATACAGCCCAGGGATACTTTTCCTTTGGTACGCATGTAATTGTTTCCAAGGAAAAGTTTCCTATAGCCTACACTAGTAGATATAAGTCTACAATATGTGACAGAAGGAACGAACGACTAGATTCTTCAATTGTTATTTATATTTATTAACCCTGTATGCTTATATGATCCTTCCAGTTCATTTTCTTCATTGTTCCCCACGTCCACATTTCGAAGACCTCAAGTCTTCTTATGATTACATTGCTTGCTCTCATGGTTCATGTCTCAAATCCAAACAACACCACGTGCACTCCATGTCAATGTTTTATCATCCGTTTCTCTGGATTCCTGTTTTCTCTTTTCTTTTCAGTCTATCGTAATTCTTAAATTTAAAATTATAAGTTCGTTCTTCCTATTTCCAGGTCTAATAAAATATATCATCATATTTCTTTCACAAACTCCAAAATATCCTGGCTAACCGCTCTTTATAGCCAATTCATAAGCTGGAGCTTAGCTAATAAATCGGATGTGTGGGAGAACTTGCCTAAAATTTCATCGACGATAACTTTCCACATTGTTGCAATATTCTTGCTAAGAAATTTCATCATTTCCGAAAATGCGGGCCCCTAAAGCTGCGGGCCCGGGTGCTGCAGCACCCTTAGCACCTACCTTAATGCGGGCCTGCCTCCCGTGCTGTGCGCACATTGGGCGATACAGGTCTTCCATCCTTCTCTGTCTTGAGCAGCTCCGGCAGCCTCTTCCCACATCAGTCCTCCGTCCGTGAGGTCTTTTGAGATCGTGTCCCTCCAGTTCTTTCTTGGTCTTCCCCTCTTTCTTTTCCACCCACTTGGGACCCAGTTCATTGCCTGCTTCGGGATTCTATCCTCGTCCATGCGGTGTAGATGTCCCAGCCAGCGCAGTCGTGTCCTCTTCATCACCTCTTCGATTTTCTCCATTCCCGTTCTTCTCCTGATCTCTTCGTTCCTTATCATGTCTCTCCACGTGATTCGCAAGATCTTTCGCAGCCATCGGTGGTGTGCTGCCTCCAATCTCTTCAGGTTCGCAACTGTCATCGGCCATGTCTCGGAGCTGTATAGTAGGGTTGATAGGACTATGGCCTTATATAGCCTTATTTTGATGTGTAGGTTTAGTCCCTTGTTTCTCCATATGTTGCTTAATCTTCCAAATACTGCGTTGGCCTTTCCCAGCCTGCACCTGACCTCCTTGTCGCAGCTGCCATCGTTTGCGATGACACTTCCCAGATAGCCGAAGTCGTCAACTTCATCAATCGGCTCTCCTCCTGCCCTTATCTCCTGCGTCGTCTCCCAGTGCCCGACTCTCATGAGTTTTGATTTAGCGGCGTTTATCCGTAGTCCCGCACTTCCAGCCTCCGCCTCTACTCTCTTGGTGAGTTCGATCATCCCACTCCATGTGTTGTCGAGGAGTGCGATGTCGTCTGCAAAGTCTAGGTCAGCCAGTCTCTTGTCTGCTCTCCACTCCAATCCATAGATCCCTTCTTTCGTGCTTCTTCTCATTATCCAGTCCATGACCAGCAGGAACAGCAGCGGTGACAGCACACACCCCTGGCGCACTCATTCATCATATATACAGAAACAAATTTAAGAAAGTTAAATTGCAAGCCGAAAAAGATTATTATGCATCCGAATTTTTAATCCATAGTAATAACCTTAAAAAAACCTGGGGTCTTCTGAGGAGTATACTGGATAGAGATACTAATAGAGAAACTGTAATTACTGCATTGAATGTTATTGGTGAACAAATTACTGACCCTCAGACTATAGCAACTAAATTCAATATTTTCTTCACAGGCATTGCACAATCTCTTGTTAATAAAATACCTGCTGCAACTAACTCTTTTCTCTCCTACTTATCCCAACCCCTTCCACATTCTATAGCATTAATCCCTTCTACACCTTGTGAAATAATGAACCTTGCGCATACCATTCGCACTACGCATAGTAAAGGAGTCGATGGAATTGACCCTGCCATAGCCCTATTAACATTGCCTAAAATTGCAATTCCGCTATCAGAGATTGTCAACTGCTCATTTACCACTGGAGTACTCCCTCTGCATTGAAAACTGCCAAGGTCATACCCATTCATAAAAAGGGCCCGAGGGACAATGTTTCTAACTACAGACCGATTTCTGTACTCCCATTCTTCGCCAAAATATTTGAAAAATTAATGTACGCACGTTTAGATAGTTTTTTTATCAAAAGAGAAAGTACTATTTCAGTCTCAGCATGGATTCCAACAGGGTCATTCTACCTACATGCCCCTTCTAAGCATACAAGACAAAATCTCTAATGCAATTGAAAATAACGAATACTCCCTTGGTATCTTCCTTGATGTAGCTAAAGCCTTTGATTCTGTAAATCATCATATTTTGATCAAAAAACTTTATAACTATGGAATTAGAGGGACACAACTACAATGGTTTGTTAGCTATCTTGAAAATCGTTTTCAACTGGTTTCTGTTAACAATTGTACTTCTGATCTACAACTCATTTCTCACGGTGTCCCTCAAGGATCTAATCTTGGACCTCTTTTATTTTTAATCTATATTAATGATTCACCCAATGTATCGCCTTCTATGTATTTTGTGCTATTTGCTGATGATTCTAACTTATTTCATTCTGATAAATCTATTGATACCCTATTCAACACTGTTAATTCTGAGCTTCACCGAGTCGTTGATTGGTTTCGATCTAATAAACTTACTCTAAATTTGGATAAAACCAACTACATCCTCTTCAGATCCCATAAGAAAAAATATCCCAATGAACTTCCTATTCTGCTTATTGAAGGGACTCCTATCACCGAAGTAACATCCACAAAATTTTTGGGCGTTTACATTGACCAGCATCTAAATTGGAAGGAACACATCAATAATATCTCTAGCAAAATTGCTAAGACTGTTGGTGTGCTATTTCGCTCATCTAAACTGATTCCTGTCTCTATCCGGTCTATGCTATACTATTCTCTTATTTATCCTTATTTAACCTACTGTAATTTAATTTGGACGTCTACTTACAAATCTAATTTTATCAGACTAGTCACCCTTCAAAAATATGCAATCCGTTTTATAGCTAATATTCCTCGCCGAGCCCACACCGCTCTGTATTTCAAGGAATTTGGATTATTAAAGATCGATCAAATTAGGCACTTGCAAATAGGAGAGTTTATGTACCGTTATAACCATGGCCTATTACCACTTGTATTTAATGATTTCTTTAACCTTACTTCTGATCGCCACTCTTATTCAACTAGAAAATTAACTGTTTATGACCTTCCCTACGCACATACTAATACTCGTCGATTCTCTATACAATATACTGGCTCCCAATGTTGGAACTCTCTCCCTACATATCTTCATTCCCTACCTAACACAAGATTATTTAAGCATAAACTTCGCCTTTATCTACTTAAAACACTTCCTGATATGTAATGGTTAAGGTTTCTGCTCAGTGGTTCTCGCCAAGCCCTTAGTTAAGTCTTTAGTTAAGTCATTAGTTAAGAGTTGTTTTTCTCGTTATATACAGAAATGTCGATTGCTTAATTTTTTTTCTCTCTCCCTCATCATTTTTTTATTCCTACAATTGAATGCTCTGTCATGTTTTTCTTTTATATTTTACATGAATTATGGGTGGCCCTATTAGCGGGATTTTCTATCCCTTCTGGGTCTCCCCTTCTTCACCAAATTATGTTAATGTATTATTCAATGCCATAATTGTATCATGTTTGTTTGTTGTTTTGGTTGAGGAAAAAAAAAAAAAATAACACGTACTGTAGGTCAGGTCAATCCTCAAGTTGTTGCAGAGTATTAATGTTCTAGGTTAAAACGTTGGATTATTGGTGTATTAAGAAAATTTGACAGGAAACCTCGGACAACTTAAAAACTTTGTAAACTTAAGCCACGTGTGTTATGTGCTTACAATTCTGGTAGACTCGACCCGCTGCCATGCGCACACGAATGTATCGATTAAGCTCATTGTCAGTATGGATCCAGAGTCTCTGACAACTTTGACAATAATTGATATTTTTAAAGTTGTAATTACATTTTATTCGATTTTTTGACGAACATTTAGTTAATCCTCATGCGAACAAGCGAAAAACCAACTTAATTTGAACAAAGGGGGTCTAAAATAGCTTATATAAATAGTCTGGGTTTTTCTGGGGGTTTTTCGGAAGAAAATCTGGGTTTATTTCAGAAACCCCAGTGGCAACACTGATAAAGTCCTCTGTGCAAGCAGACGACGCTAGCTGTTAGCGGAGCATTCGGTTCTTTTGAGTTTGTACAATATATATATATATATATATATATATATATATATTATATATATATATCATTCGGTTCGTTTGGGTTTGTACAATATTATTAAATCCTGATTCAATGACAGTAATTCAACATCAGTTGTCTATTTTAACATCAACAACTTGACGGTTGGGTGCCAGCTCGATCATGGCTGCCGTCATTTTATTACATTATTATTTCTAATCGTTATTATTAGGTCTTTGGGCCTACTGTACGGCACTGAGCTTATTTTATGAAGTGACTTTTTAGCACGGTGCTGCTTTTATGAGGCTACAGAAAAGAATTAAAGAATTGATCGGTAAACCTTGGACTAATATCGATATTAGATCCAGTGTAAACTTCGATAATTAGTACCTAAAGTAGGCCTAATATCATAATGTGTTGCTTGAGCGGTGAACCTCAAGTGTTGCCACTGAGGTCTCAGAAATTTACACAGATTTCCTTCTGAAAAAAAACACAGAAAAACCCGGACTATTCATATTAGCGATTTTAGACCCCCTTTGTTCAAATTAAGTTGGTTTTTCGCTTGTTTGGATGAGGGTATACAAAATACTTGTCAAATGAGTCGAATATTGGCCCGGTAGAGTAATGGTTAACACGCTGGCCAAGAGTGCGAGAGGTAGCAGGTTCGAGCCCCCGTTGGGCGGATTTGCTTTGTAGGCTGCTATTAGCGCCGTGTAATTGCAAAGCTGTCTGTTCTGTTAGTAGTTAAGTTTAATTAAGATTACTGCATAACTTGTAAATGTAAAGCGCAGTGCGTCTTGCAGGCGCTCAATTAAAGAAAAGATTATTATTTATTATTAATAATAAAATGCAGTACTTACAAGTTAGAACTATAATATTGGACATGCGCCACCTAGCGAATCAACTTAACGCCGTTGTAGGCTACTTATCGACAAAGTAAGTAAGCATATACTTTCTTGAACCGCCTGCAAACGCACTGCGGGAAAACAATAGGCCATTTGCTAAATTACATAATTACAATACCATTATTTTGTTGATTTGAAGTAAGGCTGTAGTGTTTGTTTTCAGCCTTGGACGTAAGCTACAGTTACTTTGTGTACATTGATAGCCTCGGAATTTTATGATTAACCGATACATTTATATTAATAAAAAATATACTTTTATTAACCACTTTCTTTATTATGCTTCTGGTTATAGTTGTCTGGTTAACTTAAAAAAATGAAATGAAGATTCCATGACCTCCAGGCTGCAGTGCATTTGTATCAAATGTTCAAACACGATAATTGGAAAACCCTAAAGAGTGTATGAATAGCCTATTTAAAATTTATATGACGTAGAAAGATTGTGCGAAAGAAGAACATAAAATTACAGGGAGAATTGATGAAGAAATGGACTATACTTTCATGCACGCCTCGTTTTCTTCACGCTCTCTCTCTATCTCTTCTGTGGCATTTTCCGTTAGCGGTGTTTTCAACATTGGGTCAGAAATCTAATGGTGTTGCTAAGTCGTGAGGACCCTTGCTGCACTGTTCTCACCTTAGCTTAAGCTCATTTTGTTGCTTTCTGTAATCTTGTTAGGCCTACCTTTACTTCTTTGCGACTCTGTTTAACACAATGTATGCCTACTGCAGTCTATGGTGCAATATTAAGTCCACTCTGCTTTCAGATATATATATATATATATGTATATAGCCCTATATATATATATATGTATATATATATACATAAATATGCTATGAATATATAGATGTATATATATATATATGCTATGAACATGTGTTCTAATATAATAGGACATCTGGTCAATAATCTCTCAGGTTCGTTTTAGGTTCTTGTCAGATTCTACAAAACAACCTTTCTCATTTTAATTGAATAAACTCAAATGTGCGGATCGATGTTTGACTTGATCTTGAACAGACAGAAGGGAAGAGACATGCCAACATTCGGAAAAGGAGAAGATGTCATCCTTAAGCAATCCATCTGCCCATAATCATAAGGCTGCATGGGCCTATATACATAGGATTGTCTATCTATATATATTTTTTTAATGCATATTATATTACATAATGTATATATGAATACATATAAAATCATATGTGCATATATACAATATATAGGTCCAGCAAAGATATTAGAGTAGACTATAAGGTCTTTGGGTCTAGTATGAAAATAATTATATAGGCCTATGTGTATCTGCTTAATGGTGGTCGATATTGGCTAAATCATGCAGTTTGACACCCACAGTTAAAAGTGATTGCATGCTTAATATATCGTTGAAACGAGGATAGCAAGTGGCTGCTATCAGCTCAAGGATGCTCAAACCATATTAAGACTATAAAATCTCATGGGTGCCATAGACCGTTGCTATGACAACCTGGCAAACGAGGAGAGTATATAGAGGGCCTATAGAGGCCTACGAACGCTGCAGAATCAGTCTTCAGGTGTTAATATATCTGATTAGTATAATTATAGTACAACTATGAAAAATTCAATTATTTACTTTAGGTCATAGTCCTACTGTAAAATCTAGCTTTTGTCATCCATGTGTCCATACGTACCTATATATAATTATTAATTATATATATATAATTACTGGAAAAGTAAATCGATAAAAATGGAAACAAAGAAAAAAGTGCTACAGACATGCATCTTCAGTGTAGTACTATATGGATGTGAGTCCTGGACAATAACGAAGGAGATAGAACAAAGGCTATTGACTTTTGAAAGAAAGTGCTACCGAAAGATTCTGGGAATAGTCTGGACACAGAAAGTAACGAACGCAGAGCTTTACAAACGAATACGCCAAAAGGAGAACATCATGCAGAAGCTGATCGGAAGAAAGCTGAGGCTTTTTGGGCACATCTGCAGAATGAAGGACGATAGGAAAATAAAAACGCTGATGTTCGGCAGGATGGAGGGGACAAATCGAAGAGGGAGACCGCATAGGGAGTGGCTGGACGACATCACCAGGTGGGGGAGAGCATCACTCCAAGAGCTGAGTCACGCGGCGATGGACAGAGGTCGATGGAGGAGCTTAATGAAGATGGCAGTGGACACCTACGGGCGCTGAGCCCATGGTTCCTGATGATGATGATGATATATCATAGTCCTATACAATAGTAATTATATTACGTGTGCACATAATTGTGCATTGAATGTCTTCAACATATAAATGATCGTACGCACTGCTGAGATGTCTTGGAGATGTCTCACAATTATGTCGGTTACTACTTACTGAGTAATTTATGTGTAAGCCTAATGAACTACATGCTAATCCAGCAAGACAATTAAACGCAAATCCACAGACAGACAGACAGACAGACAGACACTCGCAT
>OX457043.1:34686779-34691779 GCA_949752735.1 Lumbricus terrestris
TCTTCATCGAAAATTTCTGTGCGTACAAAAAAAAATCCTGCGGGCGCCGCTGCACACAGACATAGACACAGACATAGACAATCATTAGACACGAATAATTGTGACGACAGCAGACTGCCTATAGGAGACATGAAAATTATACGGACAGCTGCGAGGGTTCGATCGAAGAGGGGCTTTAAGTGTCATTGTATTAAAGACATCTTGACAGACAATAATTCAACAGATAACGTATAGGCCTATAATATCCCAGTTGAGGTTGTTCAGATTTCCTTCGAATGTGAATTATAGTTTATTGCTGAAGATCATCTCTCGGATTCTGCTCTTAAAATGGAAAGGCCAGTGTTTCCTGTTTTCATATATTAAATCTCTTCCTGAGGCTGCTATAATTATCACAGTTACAGAAAGGAGACGGATATGGAGGAGGAGTATGAGAAGGAGGAAGAGGAAAAGGAGAAGAAGAAGGAGAAGAAAGAAAGGAGAGAGATAGAAGGAGAAGGAGACTGAGAAGAAGGAGAGTAGCCATGCGCTGGAAATGTTAGCGATTTCATTTTCGTATATCCTCGGCAGAAGATTTGCCTTTGGAACGCATCAAGAACTTTGCAGAGAGACTCAAAAGAAGCTTTGGCACTGATGGGCACATTGCACACAAGTGCAAACTTGCATGACGTCACTAGCGCTAGTTGTGAAGCACTATCAAGTTCATTTGACAACTAACCAAAATCTTTTTTTGTTACTTTTTGTTGCGTTACGTTTTGAATCGTCAAAAAAAGGTGGGTGGTCCCACTAAAAGTGATATAACTATTGTTTTGTTTAATATAGTTTGATTAAATCTGGCCATGATGTGTAAATATGGATTGTCTATAGCCTAAGCCTGTAAAATTTCATTTCAAATTCCTACTTATGGTCAAGATATTGGCAAAAAACGTAGAGGTATTTTTTTGGCCCACCCTATATATAAAAAATTATATATATTTATGAGTCAATGTCTCAGGCTATTTATCGTCCGGTGTAATTTCCATAGGTATTTTTCATGGGGTTATCGTTTCCATACATAGGATCGAGCGCTAGTGACGTCATGCAAGTTTGCACAAGTCTTCCAGCTTTGACCTGAATAGAAAGTGTAGCCACTGTGTTTCAGAAAATGAGACATCAAGAACCAAACAAAGACAATCACTCCCTGAGAATCCCTGGTAATGACGGTGAATGCATGCACGATGTGGTTCAGGATTGTAACAGCCAATCAATCAATTCAATCAACCAATCAGTCAACCAACCAACCAATCAGCCAACCAATCAACCAATCAATTAATCAATCAACCAATCAATTCAATCAACCAATCAGTCAATCAATCAATCAACCAATCAACCAATCAATCAACCAACCAATCAGGCAATCAATCAGTAAATCAAACTTCAATGATCTTCCGTGCATTGTAATGGCGTCGTGTCTGGCAATAATCTCCAACCTTGAGATAGCTAAACCGGTATGCATCAGAAGAAGAAGCGAATATTGGATCTCACAGCTGATCGGGGCTTCAGACAAAACCTGACAAGAGAGAGAGAGAGACAGACAGACAGACAGACAGACAGACAGACAGACAAGATGGGCTGACAGATTGCATGCCAACGGACGGGATTGATTGACCCAGTGATGGAATGGACAGTACATGTATATCGCCGATCGATGGACTGAGCGAGCAGCTGAGAAAAATAAGCAATGAATAAATCATGATCAATATCTCAATCAATCGACCGAACTGAACAAATGGGTCGATCGGTCTGTTTATGAGGCGCTACATCCACCGCCTACGTTTCCGGTTTGCTCGTCCGATTCCATCCTCCGCCTCCGTCTCCTTCTTCTCTGCTCTCATTCCTTCCTTCTTTCCTTCCATCGTCGTTTCTCCTTCTTCCGTCTATTGTTGTGCTGCTGATGCTGCTGCTGCTGCTGATGATGATGATGCTACGTGAGCCATCAAGGGCATCTGGCCACGACGCTCTCGTTCGACGTTGGCGAGTGCGTGCATTGTGAGGGTTGAGATGGAAGATGGGAAAGGGAAGAGGGGGAGAGGGAAGACGATGGAAGAAGGGAGGGAGGGACTGAGACTAAGACGGAGATATGAACTGAGAGTACAATATAGGTGAGAAGGACAGAGTATGCCGAGTGAGATGAGAACGGCTTCTCTGCAATCAATTCCTCCATGCAGATAGAATATCTCTCTTCGTCTGCCTCTGCAGCAGTCCAAGCAGTCCATCCCACTCAATCCGCCTCTGTGTCATATTATGTATTGCCATCATATCTTATAACTGTCTTCGTGCTTTGTTTGTTTTGCTTTCTCATTTCGTCTCTTATTTCCAAACCATTCGACCATTCTTCCGTCCGTCCGTCCATCCTTTCGTCCTTTCGTCCGTCCGTCTTTTTGTCCGCCTGTCCGTCCGTTTCCGTCCGTGCGTCCTGTTCGTCCGTTGCCAATTCCCTGCATTCATTTATCATTCATATGTTCCTCAATTACCTGTCGATCGAAAAGCGTCATTCCAGACGAATTGATCCAACTCTCTCTCTCTCTCTCTCTCTCTCTCTCTCTCTCTCTCTCTCTCTCTCTCTCTCTCTCTCTCTCTCTCTCTCTCTCTCTCTCTCTCTCTCTCTCTCTCTCTCTCTCTCTCTCTCTCTCTCTCTCTCTCTCTCTCTCTCTCTCTCTCTCTCTCTCTCTCTCTCTCTCTCTCTCTCTCTCTCCTTATCTATTGATCGCTGAGCCTACAAATGCATGTAGGTCTATCAGTGTGGAATTATGGACATCTGGAAATATGTATATATGTATGTATGTACAGGGTGGCCCATAAAAAGTGGGACCGCCTAGTATAAATCCAATTATCCAAATAATAAATCGTGTTAAAACTTTTTCTTCCATAAAAAACAAGTAAATTGTTGCCAGATGTTAATTCATACACAATCAGAAATCAAATTCAATGTGTCCTTCTCGGTTCTCAACAATTTTCTCTAAACGTCTGCGTCACTGGTCAATGCTTCTGTTTATAAACCGCTGAGAGAGTTTTTGCCACTCTTCAACAATGGCCTGTTTCAGTTGATCCATTGTTGCAAATTTACGACGAAGGTAGACTTTTTGTTGGAGGGCACCCCAAATAGCATTATCTACCAGGTTTAGGTCCGGACTATTTGGGGGCCACATGTCTGGTTCGATAAATGTGACATTCTCCCGAAGAAGAAAGTTGATCGTGTTTTTTGCTGTGTGCGACGGCGCTCCGTCTTGTTGCAGCGTCCAGCTTTGACGATTACCTCTCGCTCGAATATCCGGAAGTAATCCTTGTCTTAAGACTTGCTTTACTCTAGAATTTATTTGGAAACTCAGTTATCATACGCCTGGCTCCCCATTGTTTTTCGATTCTCAAATTTTTAATGAGAATTCGATCTTCTGCTGTTATTTTTGTCATTTTATAAACACTGCGCGCACAAAATGACATAAACTATAAATATGGCGACCGGAAATTCACGTTGAGTTAGTGAGTAAGGATAATTTTACATTTTAAAAATCACCAAAAAACATAAATTTAATATATAATACAGAAGATTTAACGAGGCGGTCCCACTTTCTATGGGCCACCCTGTATGTATGCATGTATGCATGTATGTATGTGTGTATGTATGTATGTATGTATGTATGTATGTGTGTATGTATGTATGTATGTATGTATGTATGTATGTATGTATGTATGTATGTATGTATGTATGTATGTATGTATGTATGTATGTATGTATGTATGTATGTATGTATGTATGTATGTATGTATGTATGACATTGTATGTATGTATGTATGTATGTATGTATGTATGTATGTATGTATGTATGTATGTATGTATGTATGTATGTATGTATGTATGTATGTATGTATGGAAAGCATGCAACTTTGTATGCATGCAATTAGTGGTATAAGTGTATTCCTGTATGTATGCGTATGAAAGCACTTCAGCAGCTGGCGAGGTGTGCTCCTACGTATAGGAACCACGGAACATATATAATGTGTCGTAAGTTGAACAGAAAGATTTTCCCGAACTGGGTAAATCAATGTTGGTGGCTTGATGCAAGTCTGATGCTACGAGGACACGTATTTGTATGATCGCTGAAAGCGTTTGTCCATCTTACGATCCAAACAGATATGATTAGCGGATTAGGCCTAATCATAGGTTGTGAACTAATTGAGGCGTTTTGAGTTTATTCCAATGAAGTAGCAGTTCACTTTTATTCATTCATTCATTCATTTATAGGTAGGTCTATGACTGATTTATGTGCCAATGGGTAATTGGACTCCTTTTGCGTGTTCAGTAGCCCTAAACTTACCTATAAGGCGTAGCCTGTACATTAGTGTAGGCCTATATTTAGACGATATTAATTTTTCCTCAATTAAATTTAGTCTGTTTAGCAACTTTAGCCTATGTTAAGTCAAGTGTTGTTGTTGGTTTTTGGACCCTTTTAGGCTTTCAGTAGCCCTTTGAGTAGAGGTGTTTTATTTTTAAGTAGGCTAAACTAAGATTGAGTCTAAAAATAAATAAAATAATTTTAGAGATTATGTTTACATATAGCGAATAAAACTGTTTTGAACAGCCGAGTATTCCAAATTATCGAATAAATGCTCTCTATTCAGTTTGACTGATATGGGCGCATTGTTAAAATTGGAACTCTTTTAATATAGGCCTTCTTTGTCTAAAATGCCACCATCGGCTTACGTTCTCGGCAGCGTCCGTTAGCTTCGACCATTCATCGATTATGTGCTGCAACTGTGTCTGGTTAGCTAGCGCTCGACTCTAAACTAAACGCGTTACAAAGTGTCTGGTAAGGCGCATGCATGCGCAGTGAGACACAGCTGCAGACCTCCTTCGTTCTTCTTTGACTCTCCGAGAATTTAAACCTGCAGTCCATACACGCCATTGCGTCTCCCTGTCCCAGTATCTTTCTTAGCCTTCAAGTCCGTTTATTTATTAGTCTGTC